>OX637867.1:30923591-31495993 GCA_951802705.1 Netelia virgata | reverse complement strand
GAGGATTTATCATCGACGATACGACAAACGCAGCATTCATAAGTATCCTATACTTTCGAAAAAAATCCGATAACGCTTATCTATCCACTATTTTATTTATTTTTTTCTCCGTTCGTTTTTTTTTTCATTTCACGGATCAGTGCCTCGTAGACTCGCGACTGTCTATCGATCGGTCAACGTTTTTTTTATTTACCCTCGACTCGCTCTATACAAATATCTCGTCTTATCGTATACCGGGTGTAACGTACATCGCGATATATCTATATACACTTTTACATCCGTGTATTTTTCAACGGTTCGCGCTGCCTTCGGTTCTTCTCAGGATATCCGGTGGATCTTCTTTTCTTTTTCGTTTAAATCAGACACCCGATATATGTTTCGTATTTTTTAACGAGACACCCGTTATATCGATCCCTAAATTCTTGTATCTCTTGTCTTGCGACGGGGATGATGGGATCTTTTTATTATTATTTCGACGTATGTATATAATAAATATAGGTATATATTCCTCGGTTATGATATGATCGAGGTTGTCCGGGGATTTTCGTTTCGTTGTTCGGGACGCAAACTATCAGCAAACGACGGAGAAAAGAGTTAAAGGACACGCAAACGTGTGCTGCTGTGTATGCACACATACATACACACGCACATGCGTACATATATATGTATATAATCGAGTATTTTGCCTCCCACAGGGATCCTTTGACGCTTCGAAGTTTCTCGCTTATCTTATCTCTGAAAACTTCGTCCTCGTAATAACGTTCGAGAGTATTTTGTCCGGGGCGTAATTGGCGAAGGCGCAATATATATCGGCTCGTTTCGTCGACGGTAATCGTACACCAGAGGTGGAAACTATAAATTCTGATGATATCCCGAAAAAAATAAAATAAGTAAACTGCTAATTAGTCCAAAAATAGATTCGAGTAGGAATCCACTCAAATGGGATCTTTAGAACGGAGAATAATTTGCTTTTAATGAAAAATAATTGTAATTAGAAAGACGAGATTAATCTTGTTTTTTGTACGCGTAACGTGGTGATGGGATTTGCGTAGGTTTGAAAAATTTAATTTATATGAAAATTTTTCAAATTTATTAACGTAGCTCTCTCTCTTTTTCTCTCACTGTTACTCTCACTCTCTCTGGGTAAATTGTTAGATTCGACAGCCGAAAGGTATATATACTCTTTGTGTATGTTGAGAACACACACAATCACAGCTCTGCCCGACTACTCGTAGAATCCTCGCAATTTCAACGATACGGATTTAATAACAATTCGCGTACACGTACCGATACGCCGGCATGTGGAAAAATGCTCCGTCGTTCGAACACGAATCGCGTCAAGCAAAGACACGGGGAACATATTAATAACGATGGTTGACGTTTCGATACGCGAAAAATACGCGAAAACCATCCGCTCGGAAATATTATTTCACCCTCTTTTACCAGAATTTTAAATCAAAATGAATTTTTTTTTAAATTCTCTCGCAGAGGAAATATAAACGAATTCACCGTCACGAGCGATTACAATGAAAATTTGGCTGGACTTGGAACCAACGGGGAAAACAAAGATTTATCTCGATTTAAATGAATTTTAATTTTTATACAAATTTATATTTCGATTCGAAACGAATTATTATTATTATTATTATTATTTTTTACTAATTTTAAGCAATACATTCGTTTGGATAAAATTGTTCGAAATGTAGTTTCGACGATTTTACTCGAACGAACGGTGATCGATTTTTCATCTTTTGGAAATTTTGGTGTCCGACCGGTGTGGTATGGAAAGAAATTCTCGAGATATAACGCAACGGGCGGATACGAGTGGTCGAGAGATAATCGAGGCAGACTCGAGCGTCGCATACGTTTTAGTTTCGCCGATGATCCTGGCATCGCTGACCCATACCCCCCGGGTCCCACCGAACCTGCAAGACAGGTAGTGACGTCATTCTTTCTCTCTCTCTCTCTCTCTCTCTCTCTCTCTCTGTCCAGCTGCTGTTTCTTCGTTTCCTTTTCTTCTTTTTTTCGTTCTCCTTTTAGTGCACATGCACCACTGATTCGACCGTTACACGGTATCGTATTTATAGAATCCGCGTACGCCACTTTCTTATCTCAAGCGTTTTATCCGAAGGGCGTAATTGCTTTTACCGATTATATTACGATTTAATATTTAATTATTTAATTAATTATTTAATTCCTCGATTAATTTATTATCGAGATGCAACGGGATAAGATCAACATTCCTATGCTAATTAATATTTCTCTAATTCCTTTTTATTTTCGTATGATTCACACCGTAACACTTTTTCATCCGCTACGCCGTGACTCTTATTTCAAGCCTAATTTTCGGCTTCCTCGCAGCTAGACAGGTAGACACGCTGGGATGAGGTCATCGGTCCAGCTGCTCGTCTCTTTTGTCTGGATCTTGTTTCATACGCGTACATCTCGCTCGTAAACGTGACTCACCTTTTTTCCATCTAGATGAAAATTTATACTTTTATACCCCGGTGCTACGCAGTTATGCCTTTTACTAAATACATATATATATATATTTCAACGATAAATCATTCGAATTAATTGTCCACTCCACAAACTAATTGAAAAATATATTTTCGATTAATCAATCCGTCATTATCTCACACTAATTATTTTCCCTCAAATATATTCTACTCTCTTATTCTCACCTCTTCAAACTAATACCTCGTTGTCCAAAAAATAAATAATAAAACTACATATCGATCCCGTTCACCCTTCAAATCATCGATATAACAAACAAATTTTTTCTCCAATTAAAACAAAAAAGGATCTCGAGTATCCGAAGGTCGATAGTTCTAAATCAGAACGTCCCATACACGCACCATATATTCTTAAACTGTACATCGTCCTTTCACCGTCGTATCGATGTCGGTTGCAAGGCCTCGTCCGGATGCCTGAGCCTCGAATCATTCGAGAAACTCTCGACGAGAGACCGACCGACAGGTCGATATGTACAAAAGGGGGTTAGGGGGAGGGGGGGGGGGGGAGCGAGGGTTGCACGAAGCAGTTTCCCGCGTTGCCTCTGGGATCGTCTGGTGAATCGTCAGCGTCCTCTGACGGGTTTCTGCGGGCTGTAGGCCGCGTATTCTCCCCCCCCCCCTCCCTACCCCTTCCCCGTTCCATCATTCGTTCACCGTAGTGACGCGAAACCATGCTATACGTATTCGATCCACCCTTTGTCGCGATACTGCTCGTGTAAATCCGTAAAGGTCTTCGTACCGAGTACGGTTCTCGTTTACTATAGTTCGATCTTATTGGGTATATGAAACCTGCTCCGGGCCCGTCTTCTCTCTCGTCGATCAAAGGGGGTGCTTTAGAGGCAAGAGAGTAGCGTTAGAACGTTGTCCGTTGCGACGGACACTCCGACGAATGACCACGCGCTGTGTGTATTCACGAATATACCAGTGATTGCTTGTGAACTTGGCTCGTCTACTGTAATATGTCTTATATATAGAGATATAGGGTGTCGTTGGTTCCTCGCCAAGCCCTCTGGGTTCTCTCTGAAGCAGTCTCCGCAACACGGAATTTAATAACGTCGATATACGTGGGCCTTGTGTACCTTTTGCGGCTAGTTTGGCAACTAACGATCGACAAAGTTTGTAACGTCCCTCGACAGGTAGAGAATCTTGTCCTGGCATAAATTTATATTCGAGACTTGTCGACGTTAAATACTTTATTCTCGGAGCAACGTTATACTTGGTAATAATAAACAAAAAAATTGTTTATTATTTTCATTTTTTTTTATAGAATCATTTTTTTTTTTTTTCATGAAATAAATTTTTTGTAAATTAAATTACTTTTTCATGACTTATTTAACTTCTATTTATATACAAAAAAATATATATATATATATATATTTATGTTTATTTTTAATTAAAAGAAGCAGAAGGAAAATTTGGAAGCAAAATAGATCTTTCGAGTCTGTTTTTGTATAAAGGATCGAGGGACTGACGCGCGGGCGTTAGTCTCGAACGTTCGAGAAATGTTGGAAAAGAGCATCGATATGTACAAGATATACTTCGATGAACGATCTTACATCGTACACTCCTCGTCTTCCTGTTCTCACCCATAAATAACTCGCGCCTTGGGTGCATATACGCAATGCGTACGTAGACGTCTCGATCCATGCCCCGTGGGCTCGTTGAGTCGACACCACAGAGAAAAGCTCCGGCTCTCTCGCTCGCGCGCGCTGCTTCGATCGTTCTATAACGCGTAGCGAAACCTATTCGCGGCTCACCGTTCGAGATGAACCGCTTTTCTCTCGTACCAAGTTCGACGGTATAGCTACAGTTAATATAAATATTTTCCTATCTGTGAATTTCGCAACTTGGCTCTCGGTGAACTGTTTTATACGTGCTAGATTTTACAAACAAAACAAGTATGTTTCTCGTTGCTTCCGGGATTACGAGAAAAACGAAATATCCTATCATACACCCACTCACGCTCGTTAAATTTTAGTAACCCTTAGATTACGCCTTCGTCTTTTTATCGTCTGAAATTTAAATAAAATAATAAAATATGCCAATAATCGTATTAAATTAATTTGAAATTTGAATAAACGTAAAAGTGTGATAAAACGTGATTTTAATTAGTCGTAATGATTTTTAGTAACGCTTACGACTTTAACTTTTAATCTCGTCAATTTTTAATTAAATATATGAAAGAAAAAGAGAACGAATTAAATTAGTTTGAAATTAAAACGAAACGTTGGTACGACAAATTTGATAAAATATAATTTTAATTAAAGCCAATTATAATCCGTTCCATTGGAACATTTGATTTTTCTCCCATCGCCGACATTCGCTCGATTTCTCACAGGTGCGTGGGCACGAAGTTTATCGATCGACGAATCATTTAACAAATTTTAAAAAGAAAAAAAAAACAAACGTGTATTTCGTACCTTCCCTCTTTTAACTCTCGCTCTTTCCTATTTTCTCAAACCGATACACGAATCCGTGCGCGGTGGTTCGTCATCCGGCGTCTGCGTGGTCGGACTCGTCTAGCCGACTGGAAGTATAATTTTCAAGAAATATCGAAGCGAGGCTGCGGGCAAAAGCCGCGAAAGTGAGAGAGAGAGAGAGAGAGAGAGAGAGAGAGAGAGAGAGAGAGAGAGAGAGAGAAAGAAAGAGAGAAAGAGAAAATAAAAAGAGACGGGGAATGAGAAAGAGCAAAAGTTGATTCGGAGCCGAAGACCTTTCTCGAGGGCCCCGAGTTGGTCTGCAACCGGCGGAGCAAGATCCTCTCTTGGTCCGCCCCGAGAACTCTTCGCGCACGTTGTCCATATTTATCCGTGGCACGCGGGAGCCCCCGGAGCTGCGAACCATTAATTTCAGTCCTCCCGCGGTCGGAACTTACGCGACGACGACGAGGACGACGACCAAGAGATGAGAGAGAGAGAAAGAGAGAGAACGCCGCGAAGTTGGAACGAGAAACGAGAGAACCCCCCATAGTCGTGAACACACACGTTAAGCTGACGAGACAAGACAGTTTTAACTCGGATAGTGCGCTTACCGACAATAATTACAGCGTCAATCACGAGTTGCGTAGTAATTTTATATTCCATTCTTTTTTTTTTTATTTTTATTTCTTTTCTTCTTTACGTTTCTTTTTTCGCTTGTAAATATCGTTCATCGCCGTTTATGCATCGCACGCAATGCAAAGTGTTCAGTCCCGACGCGTTGTAAAACCCTACTTCAAAAGGAAATCAAATTATCCGAGACGAATGAAATTGCGGAAACTGTGTAATTGATGAAAAAGAAAAAAAGGAAAAAAAATATCTATCGACGCATCTTCGAATCGGTACGAGATAATTATCGATGCTTTTTATTTTTATTAACAGAGAAAGTCATTAGTCACAAACTCATTTATTTTAACGAGGTGTCTGTAAAATAAACGAGGGACGAAGCCAATTTACTTAATTGAATGTTATCGTAATGTTTCTCAGAGCGATTTAAAATTCGTGAGCGTTTTTTTTCTTCTTCTAATTTTCCTCAAATCGTACCGCGTTGAGTAGGTATTTTTCCTGTGATTAACGGTTTGATGATAATCTATTATATTACAGCCGGACATTTTCCGATAATCTCTAAACACCGAAAATACAATTCTACACACGTATTTTATTTTTTTATTCAGTCGGTCATAATTATTTTTGTCATAAAGTCATATTTAATTTTCTTCTTTTCGTCCTATATTCCTGCACAGGAGACAACGATTCGTACAAATGTTTGAAATATATTTTTCTGTGTTCGCAATCTCATATTCGTTGCCTAACCATTACGAGTTGTCATCCACCTACGCGCGTTACATTCAACGCATGATAAAAAAGTAAAATGGAAGGAAGCCAGAGAAGTAAATAGAGACTGTGAGACAGAGCGCCGGGCAAAGAGTGAATGTGAAAAGAGAGAGAAAAATGAAAAATATATATCCATGCGAAATGATGATTTGCAAAGGGTTACGCATGTCTGAGCGCATTGCAAGTGCACTTCATATATTGGAGGTTGCATACGACCATATATTTATGTAGGTATAGGTGTAGGTATATGTATATGTGTATATATATATATATATAATACGGTTTGCATTCCGACAGTCTGAGCTCGGAGGCAACTGCTGATACGACGAATTTTACGAAAGAGCTAGCCATCAACAGGAGAACACTCGTCGACGTTATTTCCACTTTTGTGGACTGTGCAGACAGCCGGGCGCCGGCGATTATCGATTCGTATATATTCTACATACTCTTCTATCTGGCTATAGAGATATACCTACATATATATATATATATATATATATATGAACGTAGTGTTTTGCCCGATCCTCTTCTCTGGTATCTCGAAAGCCCCTGGAGTCCATACAGAGAACACGCTAATCGCGAAATGGTATTTGTAGCTTCTGTTTCAAAAATGAAAAAGTAAAGTAACGAATAAAAGGTGAATAAATTGAAAACAATTAAACATATGAATTTTAATTTATTTTAGTTAATTTTGTTTGTTTTCAATTCAAATTAAACATTAATTTTCTTATCGTTGTCAAAGTCAATGGACGAAAAGTTTATACGTAATCGTGAACAGAATTCTTTCGGTAAAGTATTTCGAGACGAGAAAAATAAAGACGTGTTTTTCTCGGTTCTCATAGTTGAAATTTCGCGACGAGGAGTTACGTTTAAGGATGTCAGGGTGTACGGAAAAATACTGCAGAGAGATACGAGAAAATACTTTGAAGGACGCGCACACCGCGAATACGAGGAAGGGAAAAAGCAGCACACAGCTAAACGGCGACTTCGCGGAGTCCTCTGCCAAGACTTTATTCTCCTTTTGTGGCGAGACTGCCGGGCGCCCCTGTGCCACGATGCGCAGGAAACATATCGATTCTTCCTTTAGTTTCTTCCTCGAACGTCGATAACGCGAGATTCCTCGTAGCAATCGGCATCGCCTCCTCGTTATATATTTGTTATGAACACGGTGCTTTTTACTCGACTCGTTTTCTCGATTGAAAATTACGGCATGAACTCGAAAAAAAAATATCAATCGCATCGATTCGAGTAAAAACTTAATGTTTATAATTTCTCATTTTTTTTTTCATAAATATCAATACATTCACAAAATTACGTTAAACATCCAGAATTTTAACAAAATTGTGAGAGATTTTTTCTGTCCTATTAATTATTTAATCATGCCCGTACAATATTTTTTTTTTAATTTTCGTCATTTTTCATTTTCTCGAGTTTCGTCTTCACTTCAATTCCCCAATTATCCGATTATTGGTTCCAAAATTTTCTTCAAATTTTTTATGACTCTGTTGTTGTTTTTCCCTTTTTTTTTGTATTTCCTGCACTGAATCGAGCGACAGGAATGCACGAGAGAGAAACGAGAGAAGAAAAGGCGATCGAGAGTGAGAGAGAACTCTCGATAGTACGAAGCGCGCGTTTCGCGTTAACTCCTAAGTGACGTCAGCGTATTCAACGGCCTACGAGCGACATTCCCGTTGCGCGTGGGTGCTTGACGAGAGCTTCGATCGTCGTCCGGAAACTCCGCTACTGCTGAATTTTACGGTACGATGCCGAGACTGATATATACGTATATAGACGTGTATAAATATACGTTTGTGTATCGCACCGACTCGGCTTACGACCGGAATACAACGAGGTTTACGTATACACTCGTGCGGATGTTGCCGATGCCAGTGATTCGAAAGATTCTTTTTTTGGTTCTTTTTTTTCGTTTGCTCGTTTTTTCTCACCCTCGTTCTTGCCTCGAATACGAAACGGTGATTTTCGTTTCTATTATATTAATTTTCGACGTTGAATTCCCGATTGCATAAGCACTTTATCAAGATTTCACCTTGAAAACCAATCGAACGAAGGATGGGACTTAAAAGCGTCTTGAAATATTAATTTGTTTAATTTTTGTCAAATTTATCGAAACGTGAAATAGCGTTTTTTTAAAATTTTGAATGATGTGTCAAACTTTAGAGATCTTATAAGATTGAACATTTCTCGTGTAACACGAATATTCTATACATGGTTTTTGTTGATATAACGGTGAAAGATCGATAAATCGTAAATAATAGCAGATATATCGATTTTTTTCTCATAAATTACTCGGTACAATTAATGAAAATATTATCTTCGTATTTTACGGGAAATTTCCGGTGGATGAATATAACCATAAAGTTCTTTCAGCGACGAAAAAAAAGTCTCCGCTACTTCGCTAATTTGTTGTACTTTCCGTCACAGTTTTAGATTTTTTGATCCACGTGTTTAATGAGCTACGCTTTATTATCTAACAAGAAATGTATCTGACATTTAATACAAAAAACGGGTTTGATTGCGGGAGAGCGTCGTATTGTTGCCGTCTACCAAAGCCCTTTTCCTTCGCGCGATTAAATTTTACAGTGCGCGTATATCGTACATAATATTCCAACGCTCGGGGTAGAGAGAGAGAGCGAGACACACGGTTATGCAACACCGAGGCTCAAAGTTACTTAATTTTCCATCAAAACTCGACGTCGAGTACGAGATTGCGTCCAAGAGAACATATTATCTCGACATTCAATCTGAAACGACCACGATTTCATGTGGCAAAGTGTGTGCGATATTTACATCAAAACTTCTATAAATATATAAATATATATATATATAATAAATATAAACGCCACAGTATTCTCGATCTTCGCCACCACTACTTATTGTTAGTCCCGCTCTCACCGTTCCACACACAACTATCATTCGTCTATTATTTTTCCAATCGTTTTCCCCGGCACGTAAATCGTACAGATTCGTCCGGCTTCGTCGTAAACGTGGCTCTGGCACGTTCGTAAAATTTTATTCAATCGATTCGGTATAAACCGCCGAATAATATTACACCGCAATGAACGATCGAAATAGATTTCTATAGACTATATCGGGTCTCTGGCCGTTCGACGAGTCAAATCCGACGGTCCGTACGAATTTATAAGGTCGTTTCAGTTACTCGTTCGAATACACGTGGATATGTGTGTGTGTGTGTGTCTGTGTTCAACCAGTGTACGTTAACCACGAGTAAATCCGAGATGTACGATTTACGGTCGACGTGCAACGTGGTAAATGTAGAATTTCACGTCTCTCTCTCTCTCTCTCTTTCTCTCGTGAAACTTCGTATATACACATACGAGAGAATGTGTGAATTTATATAGCGGAAAGTGGGGAAAAAGTACACCGAGGCAAGATGGATCACCAAAAAAAAATCGCAAATTTTTCTTTTTTTCTCCACCTACGAATCTCAAAGTTCAAAGTTTAAAGTTCAATTCCAAAAGTCCAAAAAGTCGTATCATTCATCATAAAAATCTCCCGCGTAACCATCCTTTATCGAATAATTATAGGCAACATTTTCAAACTAGGAAAACTTTGTGTACTCGATTTTTTATATTTTTATAAGATTTTCGGCCTATGTTTTAAACGATGGTTCATTTTGCCCCATAACTGGCTATGTTCGACTATGCAAAAATTTCGTTACCTTTGTGCTCGTCGGTCGAGAACGAAACTCGTGGGTACTATCGATCACGGCGCACCGACGATCGCCGATTCCAGAACTTGTTTCATTCGGCGCCGAGCGAACCGCACTCGCCTCGCTACGGGATGACTTCGTGCACGAAATTCAAACGCACATATTTCTCTCATTGTCAGTCTCTTCCGCCCTCTACATTTTACTGGCGCACGTTATGTTTTAACTCATAAAACACTAGTTCGTTCTTCGGTCTATGGTGGTTTAGCCCCTCCTCCTCCTGCTCTCGCACACATTCTCTCTCTCTCTCTCTTTCTTTCGTTCTCTCTCTTTCTCGTTCTCTCTCTTTCTTTCTTTCTGAGCGAGAACAGAGCGACTAGTCGTTATAGAAGCGTATTTGCATATACCGGGAATTCAATCGGGCGTGCTCCAAACGTGTATTAAATGTCGAATCAGTCTCTTCCCTGTCGCAGTCTGCGATCGACCGTTCGCGAAACTATAGTTATACCGAAGATACATCCCCGCACCGGCTGATGAATGCTACACTCTAATAGAGAGAGATAGTACCGCGTACTTGAAATTCTCCTCGTTTCTCCTCGTGCCTTTATTCATGCGTCACCAGCGTTTTCATTCAATTCCGCGGCCTCGAAAAAGTGTCGAAAAATTATTTCTACCGGTATAAACATCAGACAAGAGATACGAATTAAAATAAAAAATACAATGCTTCTTTTACGACACACGTTTCGCAGGCGATTCGGCAGAAATCATAAATTATTGTTTCTTCGCTCATTCGAATTTCAGGGAAAATGAATGCAATTTTGTGTCGTCGATGATATCGCAGAGGAGAACAAAAAACAAATCATCGAATCACGAATCGTCGTTATTATCGGTCGTCGAAATTTTTCGTCGACATATCGCGGACGATTTCATTCGTCAATCTGCCTCAATTTCCGAACAATTTTCCTCGATTACGTGAGAAATTACGATTCGCGTGGGTGAAAACGTCCTTGTCGAATTACGAATTTATGGATTGCTTTTCGCGACGAGTCGCGAACGAAGAAGAGAGATAGCGAACGAACGAGAGCAAAGCCACGGGGAGGCTGTGTGTGCCCGTGTGGCTCCTCGAATCGATTCGAAACCTGGTAACCCAGTTTCTTCACGAGTAAAATGAGTTTTAACGGGAGTTAACGCGTGTACCTACCTCTCCCTCTCGTTTCTGCTTTTCTGTTTTTTTTTTCGCTTGCGGCCTCTCGTCCTCGCTCTCTTCTTTCTTTCTTTTTTTCTTTTTTTTTTCTTTTTTCTCTTTAACTAGAAGGCAACGAGCGTCCCTAATTCCGGAGCACTGAGAGAAGCCAATTAAATGATAGCAAACGGAAAATAGGAAGTTGAGGGAGTTGGGGGTTGGAGCCAATTCTTCATCCTTCGGATGGAATCGAAAATGAAAGACGTGTCCTCATTTTCTTTTTCTTTCTTTCTTTTTTTTTTGTTCGTTTCTCCTTTCACCTCGATGAACCGAAAAAACATTTTTAGTTCGTTCCAAGAACTTGATTACAATGGTAAAAATAATTAGAAGAAAATAATAAAAAAATCGTCAATAATATTTTTTGAAAGGTTCGTTAAATGAATCTCCTCGCGTTCTATTTTTTTTTTCCATATAAATACAAAATTCATTTAATAAAACATTTTGAAAGTTTTCCTGAAATTGCGTTTCGACCCCGATGCCTATTTTGATCGCGATCGATCAATCTTTCCCGTCGGACGATATACGTTATATGGGTATATAATGGTGAATCATTTCGAGAGGGTGAAGGAAGAAGGGAGCGCATATAAAACTCGTGAATCGCATACGACCATCATATTTTCATCGGTCACTATAACACACATATATCGTTTCGTATCGTATCATCGAGTGTGGGGGTAGACACGTATATATATATATCACGTGTTAAGATGATTCATAAATCACAAATCCGTGTCCCTGCTGCTCGCGACGTTTCATACACTCGTTCGTCTTGGCTGTCTCGGCCAAGCCTCTACTCGTTCCCCCTCCCCCCAATCACAATTTGTACACATATACGTCGTGCAAAATTCATGTATTCGTAACTCGTCGCAAAACTTTATTCTATCCGCGAAGTTCGAGAACAAATCCGAAAGAAATTATTACCGCGACAAAATGGCATAAACTACGATACTCCGTCTTATTATTAAAAAAAAAAACAAAAAATTATACATAAATCGTAGAAAAAAGATAAAAGACGGAAATTTCAAAACAGAGAAACTTAAAATACGTACAAGACGAAGCGCCGATAAATATATCATCGGCTGGTTCGTTCCGATGGTCAAGTTCGTTCGTCGTCGAGATCGTCGCGTCATGCACCTGTGACGTAGACCGAAAGAGTTTAACACGCTCTGGCTGATTTCCAGCGAAGCCAGCCAGGTGGTGCATCCGCGCTCCTGGGCAAACGCATGCGCGCACGTGTTGTATACCGCTCGGAACGGTCGAACGACGCGTTCGACTGTATGCACTTGCATCGGTATGGAAAGTACACGAAACGTCTCTCGAAGCCCGTACATAATTACCCGAGGGACTTGCCGACACGTTAAAAGCATTAGCTATTTACGTATATATGTATATATATGTATATATATATGTGTCTGCGTGTGTGTGTGTATGTGTAATATGTATGAGAAGGGTCATAACATCCGGAAAATAGATACGTTAGTTGCACTGGGGTAAACAAGGAGAACCGACAAGTTTATTATAGCAAGCGTTTTACCAAACGTATTCATTCAAGAACTTTGTCTCTGGCTGATAATAATATTAATTAATCATTATCATTATTACTATCACGTTCACGTGGAAATTCCTTCGACCAAGGTCTGCCGGCTCATAATGGAGACTAGTAGACGCACGGGAGTGCCTTTTCAACTCGAGCAAATCGATTTATAATCCACGGGCGTTCTTATAATCGCAACGTTGAAAAAGAGAAAAACATATAATAATAATAATAATAACGATGATGATAATAATAATAATAATAATGAAGGCTCGAGAGCTTGCCGGTCAGACTCTGAATCGGTCGAGATCGCAATCGGTGAAAGTCCTCGAAGTGACCGGTAGCTGGTTAATCGGTGTATATAATGCTCTCGTTTTATTTCATCGGGTTGCACCGTCGTCGGTTGTGTTACGCAGCCGGGTATTACAAGTGTACCTAGCCCGGTTTACAGAGAGCGACCGTCCAGTCAGCGGACGTTTGAATCGACTCGAGCGTCGATTCCAGGCCTTTGCTTGCGCTGGGTGGTCGATTGTATTTGGACTTGACAGGCTATGGGACAATCAAAGGAATTAAATGAAACGTTCAATTGTTTCACTAATAATAATAATAATAAATAACAAATAATAATAATAATAATAATAATAATAATAATAATAATGTTAATGTTTAATATAAATAATAAAATTTGAAATAATAATAAAATGAAAACGTAAACAGAGCTCATTCTGGTTGAAAAAACACGATCGGGGTGGCGTAAAAAAACGTGTCGTTCCTTTGATAAAACTCGGGCCCACGAAAACGACAACTTTATTTTCTTTCATTGTCGGTTACAGGTAACCGATAATGCGGGAACAAAACGCGTATGTATTCATTTGTATCGGTGCAGACACGTGTGAAAAGTTTATACAAACGCGCGCGTGCGCTTTTGTTAACGAAACTCGACGAATAGGAGAAGATCGTTACTGGTTGATAGAAACGTGGAGAAACTGGGTTAAGCAAATACTCTCTCTCACTCTCACTCTCACTCTCCCTCATCATTTCTCTCGACTCAGTTCTCGCAGTCTCTTTCCCTGCAAAACTCTCCCAGATATCTCTCCTTTATTCATCAGTTTCTCATTGCTCGACGTGTCCGGGACTTGAGTGGGCGAACATGCACACGTGCCACGGGAAGAGAGGGAGAGAGAGAAGAGAGAGTCCTGCGATATCGTACCTCGAATGTTCTCGAATGATTCGGTGATATCGATTCAGAACGACAATTTCATGGAACGTACGAGTCTTCGCGTGTGCGCATATGTCTATTGGCCTACCGTATTCCACATCTTCAATAACCTCTCACCCCTTCAGAAAATAGGCCATTTTCGTGCAACGAACTCGTCGACCTTTCCCGACCGCTTCTCCTCTTCGTTTCAGTCATTCTTCTACATTGGTATCGTTTCTTACTGTCGATAATTCTTCATGGTAACGATTTTATTGAAAAAACAAACAAACGAATATTTCATTATTTTATTCGAATAATTTGAATTAATTTGTATTTGAGAGAAATTTATTTTTAGTCAAATCTGGGAATATTTTTATATCGATATGGAAGAAAATTGTATTGAAATATAGTTTCGAGAATCGTTGAATAAAAATATCGGTTTATACATTGTTTCGGAACACTTTGATATTAAAACGTTTGAGAGTTTTTGTTTTATTGTTTCTCGGGTTCGACCGCTTCTGTCGTTTAGCAAAGTGTTCTACGGTGTATTTAATCCCAAGCCGCGCATACATCCACGTTGATAACATCGTGCACGTTCAACTTCCGGGGCTTCTCGATTAGATATACAGAACCATGACGATGTAGGTCAACTCGATTTCGCAGCTTCTCTCATCGTTTTGCCCTCTGGTAGATTCAGTCAGAAATAGGGGATTTACCGCACGCAGGGGTGGAAAGAAAAATAGACCTCTCAATCACTGGCTCAACGCTCGGAAACAAAACGAAAACATTACTAATCATTTTACGAAATTGTTTTATGAATCGTTTTATGAAAATTGAATTTTTCAAAATAATAACGTTTTGCACAAAAACTTCGTTTTTTTTTGCAAACAATATTTACAATTAACGACATTATTACAATATCTTTCAAATCACGTCAGTAGCAATTTCAAATATTTTTTTTCTTTTTTCAAATTTTATCTCGCGCACCTTGAATATTTTCAATTTTTGGCTTCTTCCCAGATTCGACTTTGCGAACGGAATAAAATAATGAGCAAAAAGAAACGTGCGAAATGTCGTAGCGTTAGTTTGAATAAGGTTTTATTCGAATGGTGGACGCGCGCATACAGTGAGTGAAGAATATTTTAGAACGAGGTAGTTTGCCTAGATGGGAAGAAGAAACGTTCGTTCACCGCAAGCCAGTCGTAAAATATTATTATTTTTTTTTTCCCGAGTCTCTCTACTCTCATCTGAACTCTGGCGCGTTGCAGTTAGGTCGGTATGTATGAAACGATCAGTGGAATAACGCGTCTGTGCGAGTGTACAGCTCGTCTTTCCCCAAGGGAAGCTTTTTTTTTCATGCCATTGCGCCCATTTGCCGTGAGCCTTGAGTCCAGTAAAATGAAAATGGTGTGCGCTGACGGTATAGCGCGAGCGTTACGAGGACGACGCTGTACGTACGGGTCGAGTCGCAAAAGCTCGTATTTTCGGTCTCCTCCCGCTCGGTCGTTTCTTTTTTTTTTACGCCGATTTTTAACCGAAACTCGTACAACGAGTGAACGGGCTTGTTCGACGCGTGACGAAGATGACTTGTTAGCGCGTTTTATACGTACATAAATACCCCGGGTGCACTTTAATCGAGGTTGTAAAAGTATCGTCGTACTTTTTTTTTTTTTTTCTTTTTTTTTGTTGTTTTCGTAACCACTTAATTCGTTGAATAGCGACGGAAAAATATGGCTCGCGTTTCAGTAATGTTTCAGCGAGGTTATAGAACGCGCGAGTTGCGTAGTTTACGACGCTCTTGTCGTCAACGTGGCGATAAAAATGTTTGCGTCGATTGAAAACGTTTCGCAATTTTATTTTTATCATTATTAATTACATTATCATGATCGACTCTCGTTGAATTATTTTCTTTTTCGCTTTACTTACGTGCTTACGATGACGAGATAAAAGTCTTCAATTTTGTTAATCGAACGTTAATTAATTAAGAAATTAATGATCAATCAATAGGTCGAAAAATTTGTTTAAAATATAATTAAAAAATAATTTTCGCTGTTAATTTTTTTTCTCTGTTTTTTTTTGCAAATTATCAGTTCTTTTCCTTCTTTGGGAAGTAAATAAACATCGATTTGTCCACCGTTTGGGATTTTCGTTCGTTTCGTATTTTGGCAGTTGGACCGGCAACTCGAGGCTTCTCACTGTCACCCGACTCCGCGTTCGACCTCCCACGAGCCAGCGCCCGCGGTGCGCGCGACCAAAACTCCAATGTATAGATATAAATAAACGGGAGAGAGAGAGCTTTTCCGCTTCTGATGGTGCTCAGCTGCGAGAGACTCTCTCCCCGCTGGAATATATGGTGACATCAGCCGGGCATTGCTTCACAGATTTTCTTAATGACGCAAGACACGCTTTAAACGAACGCGTCACACTTTCGTCCGTCGAAGACGGACGAAAGTGAGCGAACTGAGAGTTAGCTATACTAACGAATAATAAATATATACAATATATCAATTATTTTCCTCAAGCCATCTTGAGAAAATATTTCGCTGTTTACAATTCGACAATCTTCACTTAATAATTCAAACGCTCGTTTTAGCCGTCAAATATTTTTCAATTTTCCAAAATTTTCCAAACAAAGAAGAATCAACTGTTAACCGAGCTAGCCGATCCACCGGATCATCGCACAAGAAATATCGATCCTGAAAACTGACGCCGGTTGTTACTCGAGAGACAACGAGAATCCCGAAACTCGTATCTCCCTTTAGACTTGTCTAACCTTTTTCGCGACTTTACCGATCCGTAGAGAATATTTCGTCGACTCGTCGAGCATCTCTCGTCGTTTCTCAAGCACTCTGGTGCAATGCTGCAACGAATGTTCGAATTGCAGATGTTGCCAGAAGCGACGTGGAGAATGGAAGTGGGCGGCGGAGGGGCGGGGAGGCGGGCGATGCATCCACAGGGAGGCGTATATCTCCGAGACAGTGGAAATTGTATCTCGAACGTAATCCTGCATACTCTTGATTTTATATACACATAGACACAAACATAAACATAAACATACACACATATATATGTATTTAGATACAAGATGTATTATATGGTTTATATATGTTGGAGTTAGTCGACTTGGGATGGCCAAGCACAAGTTTCCTCGCGTCTTTCACGACTCTCCCACGACAATATGGACTTCCAACGAACGAGGCCCATATTCCCGCGAGTACTCTCGAATACACTTTGTACGAATCAATTCCAGTTACCGACGGACAATCTTGCTCAGTGAAACAGCAAGGGTAGTTTCTCTTCCAAGTTGAGAAATGCATCGTTTGTCATACACGTATATATACGAGAATTTCACAACTTTGGACAGATCGACAGTTAGATCTAAGTATTTATCAAAATATTTTGATAAATTCATTCTTCTTTCTAATTTAAAACAAAATTGTTATTTATTTATTATTTTTTTAAGAAAATATTGAATTAACGCGACACAATGCGATTTTATTAGACAACGTGACGAAATTGGAGTCGATCTTGGGTAGGATGTTTGACGAGGCAGATCCATTACGCGAGATATCGAGGTCGGGCATCCGGCCGGAAATAGAATGCGCAGTCATACGGCATGGTCGCGTCGCGGCTCTCACGGGTGTTTAAACATTTAAACACGGACCGATCCGTCGCATCTCTTCGATCTCGTTAGTTCTACCCGGGCATCAAGGAGGTGGCGCCATCTCCGCGTCGCCGTGGCGAACTACACAATTTTCGAAAATTATCATCATCAATTTTCCACGCTATCGCTCGTCGTACACTCGCGTATACTTTCTCGATCTCGTTAAAAACACTTAAGCTAAATTGCCCGAGGAGTCTTGTGAAAACAGTAAATATGATACAACAACAAAAAATTGGAAAATGCGAGGTCAATAACAGAGCGTATCGCTCGGCTTTCCAATACTCCTCCATTATCTCTCGATATTTCCTTTTCTCCAATCAATCTCGTCCTTATAACCGTGATAAACCTAGGGCGGGGGGGATAAGTGCATGCCATGAACGCGAAGTGTTCGTGCGGCTAATCGATCGATTATTCCACTCGACCGACTGACCGCCGATATTACGGATTGGCAGCATATCTGTGCTGTGGCTTGTGCCGTGTGGCTCTGCTACTGGCATGTTTCTCTCTCTCTCTCTCTCTCTCTCTCTTTGTCTCTTTGTCTCGCTCTCTCTATGTATCTCTCGTACACTGTATTATTTTACCGCCATATATACATAAGCTATATAGGAAGCCCCTAGACGCGGTCTGATTATTTCGCAGGATCGTCCCTAGGAGAATACTCGATTATTGTTCGAGCTCTATGAAATGCGACGATCCCGCTGCTGGCTTGCATTGTTCTCGATCTATTTCGATGTATATCCATATACACGTATACACGTACATATATATATATATTGAAAATATAGGAGCACGAAGCATATTATTCGACGCAGGTTCGACAGCGTCAAAGAGGTCAGTGACATTTCGCACCGATATGCCAACCGCATTTCCCGCATATTATTGCACCAAGACATTTATAGACGAATGAAAATTTCATATAGAAATTATTTGTCGATCTTGCGCATTATTGTTTCACGAATGGTACGTATACGAACGAGGGAAGGAACGACGGAGAGAGAGCATAATTCCCGGTGTTCGAAATGACGAGAGATATACGGCCTTACGACTGAGTACGATCGATACGATTATATCTGATGTTCGTCGTGGGCTCGATAACGTTACCAGGGGTCGGTGACATTTAACTTCGATCTAAAAGTTTGCATATAGTTATACATCTGCATAGAGCAGGTACGTGGTCGAATAGAATGCCACACATCTCGCATGTGAGGTTCGCACATGTCGCTCTATAGCTTGGCACATCGAATAAACTATAGTAAAATCGTTCTTTTTTTTTTCATTATTATTATTTCTTTGTTTTATCTCGTTTATCTACAACTTGTGGTGTTTTTTTTGTTGTTGTTGTCATATAAGATAAATCTTCGGGTCGTCGCGTTGGCCGAATTACCCCCTCGATTAATTATCGAGGCCATGAGACGCGTTACTGACCTCGAGAAGATTCGAGATTGCGCAGTTATGATAACAGACACGACGAGAAACGTACCAGACCGTATTCATCGTCGACGAACCTCGAACAATGACTGTCGTTGTCGATAACGTTAACTTCTCCTTTCCACGATCGTCCGATTTCCATTGTTAGCCCGTCCATCTCGTTCTTTCACCGTCACCGCGAAGATCGACCACGGTCTTTAAGTCAATTATGACCCGACTGTGACTCGAGTCACCGTTGGTTTGACCCATTTTTTTGGAGCGCTTCGACGGAGAAAGCGATTCCTCGAACGATATGACACGATTCATTGTCTCCGTAAATCAATTGATCCGCGAACTGAACATTTTCGTTAATATCGATTATCGATTATCGATAGGCTAAGTCCGGGGTAGATGGCCATAATTTTTTCAAAGTTGTGTCAAAATAAAAATAAAAATAATTCTAAATTTCTTTATTGTATAATCAAACTTTAAACATTTGTTTTTAAGATAATTCACAAAAATGTAGCAAATTATTGCGAGATCAACCTTAGAACTACATTTACCAAAAAATCGAGGATGGCTATCTCTTCCGAGGTATCCGGGTGTGATGAGCATTAATTAAGATTTTACTTACTTTTTCATTTGTTTTCGGTGGATTTTTGACGTGCACAGCGTGAAGCAAACTAAGCAAAAATAATTCATATTTATTGAGTATTCTCTGAAATATTGTAATTAGCCATTTCTCCCGTATGGCCATCTCCCCCGGACTTACCCTATACTCTCGAATATCGAGAATTCTCTAGTATTACAGCCTCCATGGTCTTCGAACCGATGCGTCGTACGTTCTAATGTATTCATGGGATGCGATCCATCGTGGTGTGTACACCATCTTGATATAATCCTCACACGCACGAAGCGGTCGTATCCCGGGGACAAATATAGATCGTCGTTTATGTATGCACGGGTTATGGAATATACGTAGATAATGTTGCGGTATCGCACGTATACACGATTCCCTTTCGAAAGTGTACGTCCACGGGCGTATAATGTAACCTTCGAACAATGCGAGGAAATAGAGGCCCATTACGAGCGGTGAGGGTATTGTACCGGATGTCCAGAACTCGAATGTCCCCCCGGTGCGTCGCGTTACGCGCACGAGCACAGAAGCACGAAGATCCACGCGACGTGCGTGTGTTCCATACCAGAAAGTGTCATCGGCGATCTAAGAGGATAGTCTCTCGGTTGGTCGTATACAGTGATTGGCCACTCTGGTAAAACAGTTAATCTCATTTTCCCGAACCTTCTCGTACGTAGGTACGATACAAATATTACGATCTCAGAAACGGGAAGTTTTTAATAACATTTACAGGATTAAAAGTCGAAACAAAAACTCAATTTGCACGTTTTTCTTTGAGTTAAAGGGGCGAGATTTGAAAATGCAAGGTTTAGGGTCGTGACACTCGTTTCGAGGGGGAAATTGTTTTTCTATCGTTTTTCGATCAATCTTTATTTCTTAACTTCGAGAGACGTTTTTACATTTATTACGTATTGTCTTCTGTCTGGCTAAATTTTCAAGCTGAGTTTGTTAAACCGCCGATAACCGTATGTGCTCTCCAACGAGATAGGCGATCGCTCGTTTGGCGAAGCGAAGCATTGTCGAGGTTTCTCGGGGGGAGGCTTATGCGAAGACGCGCCAAGAGGTTCGGGAAGCCTGCATGTTGTCAGTGCCATGTGCGTGCAGCATGCACGGAGAGCAACCCTTTCTCCCTTGTATCGTCGCTGTCGGTGCATAAGCATCGCTCTCCGCCGTCTCTCGCATTGTACTCGGCTTAAACCTCTGCCCCTCCCCCCTCCCCTTCCCCGCGCCTCTCCCTACTCCGCGACATGTGACAGAACATGCGCGCATGCGCAGCATCAGTACACACTCGTCTTTGCCGGATGATGACGATCACCCCGTATGTTGTTGATAGTTTAATATGGCAAACCGAGACAGAGAGATAGAGAGAGAGAGAGAGAGAGAGAGAGAGAGAGAGAGAGAGAGAGAGAGAGAGAGAGAGAGAGAGAGAGAGAGAGAGAGAGAGAGAGAGAGAGAGAGAGATCTTCTCTCACGGCGACAAGGACGAGGACAAGACCGCGGGCTTCAACATCGCGGACCAGAACAGCGTGAGATGACAGTGATACGCGCATTACCCTCGTCCTCCCTATACCTACGATATCTCTCTCTCTCTCTATATATATATATATATATATATATATATATTTCTCCACCACAAACCATGTATGTACGATGCGACACCGGTTCCCTAAGCATGTTCAAAGCCCTGGAAACCTCTCCAGAAGCCACATTTCCCGGGGGGATTTAATATTTCCTGGTATTTCTATATCCTAACCACGCGTATTATGGAGTTCACCCTACCCTCCTCCCCCTCTCCACACTCAGTCTCGTCTTCATTGCTTCTAGCGCATCACCTCAACATCATTCCATGCATACATATATTTGTATAGGTACAAACGCGTCACGAGAAATTGCTGCGCGCACATATGTCCAACGTGTATTTGTCGAGAGACAGACGTGTGTACATGTGCATGATACTTACAAATAGAGACGCATAGGTAGGATATATGCGCTCTGTGTGCTCATAGTCTAGCCTCTGACACTCATATCTCTCTCTCTCTCTCTCTCTCTCTCTCTCTCTCTCTCTCTCTCTCTCTCTCTCTCGCTCTCTCTCTCTCTCTCTCGCTCTCTTTCTTTTATGCGCGATGGTGATCAACGTTGATAAACTCTCGAAACTCTGATGAGTTCGTCCACTGCGAGATTCTCTCTGGCCAACGGCCTTGGAGATTGAAAATCCCGGAAACCTCTTCATCATCGCTCGGAGTCACTTAATTTTATTACGTAATGAACAGAAGCGTTCTCGGACTATGCGTATATAATCAAGCGATCGCTCGCGCACACATACACACGAAGGAGAAAGAGAGAGAGGAAGAGAGAGCGAGAGTGAGTATGGTCGAGTTTGCATTTTGCTCGAGGATAACTGTTGGACTCTTCGACGTTGGTGTTGTACGCAGGAATGCGAGTCGTCGACGTCGAATTCACGAATTAACGTTGTGCTCGAATTAATTACGTTATCGAGGTCATCGTACGCGAAGTACGAAAATAATTACTTTAGAAAAGATTGAGAATAATTGGTCCAAGCGAGATTACGAGTGGAAATTGTCGCGGGGAATGTCAAGTAATGAACAATGGAAGGGCATCGTCGCGAGGAAAAAGCATTGAAAAACGTTTTTAATGAAAATAATGATGGACAATTACCTAGAAAAATGTTCGCTGTCGGGGAATAATCGTTCCGTAATTACGTCGTCATGGGATCATTTTTAATGGTTCTTTTTTTTTTTCTTTCTTTCTCTCCTTCGTTTTTTTCTGGTTGTGTTTTTTTTTAATTTCGAGCTTTTCTCCGATCTTTCGGAGACAGACGAAGACTAATTAAAAAGAGTGGCTCGACGTGACGCGGTGGTAATCACCGGTACACGATGCTAGACACAACGTGCACGTTTATAACGTACAAAGGCTTGGACGCGTGAACGTCGCTCAACGAGAATAGATAATAACCGCGAGGCTAGGCCAAGCCCATCGAGTTTTGTATGAATTGCTCTAATCGACCGTAATGTGCTTTATTCGATATGATCCAATTTCCGGTCAAGGTTATTCCGGGCTTTCTCCCGATGCGGCGTGTCAAAGAGAGATTGATCGATAGCCAATCGATCATTGTACGCAAATCGCTCGACACCCTCGTTCTTTAAATAGATATAAAAAAAACTCCGCCGAAATAGAAATTCCAATTATATTTTCGAGTCGTGTTTTTTTTTCTTTATTACCAATTCGTATTCTCTAGAATTTGCAGAATCTCTTATTGACCGAGTGCGTCGTATTTTCTTCGTATTTCATCGGCGTCAGGAACGACTTAGCCAACATTCGTTTCTTCGAGACGGCTCAGACTTAAATCCCTTCTTCTCATCCTCCCTTGTCTAGTGAATAATTATCGAGGTGATTAAGGCCAGCAATTAAAATAATACATCATTCGGTAATTGCTACGGATTCTCACGCACCTAGCCCGAGTTATCGGAATCGCGAACTACGGTGAGCGAGTGGAAAATTGCGAACAAATCTTCCGTTCGAACGTCAACGACGAACAATCAAACGTACGGGCAATCGAATTACTCGCGTTTCGTTCGAAAACCATTCGTTTAATTCAAATTAAATGTCTTTTAATCGAATTCATTTATCTTTCTTGGTTTTCGAATGGAATCGGGCTAATGTCGTTGTTGCGTGGGAAATAATGCGCTTAGGAGAACACACTTCGAAAACAAAACGAAAAACAAAAATTATACGTGTCGCGCACTAGTCGACGTGGAAATAACAAACGGATGAACTGTAATAACACTTTTTGGGCTGGATGGAACGACGATGAACCTTGAAAACTCGTTCGTAAGAAATTTTGAACAAAGTTTCAAGACGAGTTTCATTCGTAAAGACTTTCTCGGTCGCGCGGACGACTAAGACGATGAGGAGGAGAAGAAGGAGGAGGACGAGAGCCAGACGAGAGTTTAGTTAAGGAAAGACACACACACACACAGAGCGAGAGAGAGAGAGAGAGAGACTCGAGTAGAAGAGAGTTTTCTTCTCTCGAGGTAACTCGATCGTCTCGAGCCCGCTACTGCTTCTGGCTATAATACCGTAAGAAGACAAGAGTGCAGAAACGAGAAATGGACCCTCCCGAGTAGATAACTGGTAAGAAAAGAGAAGCAAAAGAACGAATAAGAAAAAAAAACACACACACACACATACACAAGTTAACGAACTTTTTTTTAAGAAAATACAATTCTTCTCGCGTCTCGGCTGCAGACATGATTAATTAACGAAATTAATCAACCGTGATTGTTCGTAATGACTCTTCGTACTTGTATGTTATGTTTTAATATTCAATGGAAAACACAGCTGTTTGATCGAGTTCCTCGTAAACTCGTAAAATACAAATGTTTGAGATTAATCATCGTTGTACGTATAATTTATGCGTTCGACGGATATTTGATGAATTTATTATCAGAAAAACAAACGTATGGTTTGGTATTACGAGTCGCAAAGGTCGCGAGAAGACGTGCTTCGGTGCTCGGTACCAGAATTCGTATTTTTTTTGTTCCTCTTTATTTATTTTTTGTTTACTTTATCTCACGCCATAGCAACTTTTCCCACATTATCACTCTTCGCGATAAGTTCCGTTATCAGGAGGCCCGAGTCCTTATCGGGCTGGTTCTCGATATTCTAGTCTTCCTGGAAACGCTACCAATTAGTAATTTTATCGTACAGATTAGTACGAAATAACCCTTGAAAATAAAGAGAAAAAAATTGTAAAAAAAAAAATCTCAACGTCTCATTATATGAAGATTTATGTCTATAATTACTTTATCACAGCGTATTCGAAATTTTACGTTTTGTCGCCGAGCCGAGGCTCCAACGTAACGACCGTTCGATAAATCACCATGTGGAATAATCATCGACGATTATTCTCTCACGCGTTATTACCAAGCGTCAAGATTTTACAGTCGACAATGAAAATTTTGCTAACTAGTCATTATTTCTCTCTCTCTCTCTCTCTCTCTCTCTCTCCCTCCGTTCGTGCCGCATACCTGGTGCAATGCATTACGAGATGCACCGCAATGCCGGTTAGGTGAATGCACGTTGTGCTTCGCGGTGAGATGCACAAGCGACGAGTGTATGCAAAATCAAAACAATGAGATTCTAATTAACGTTGATTGGAAGAGGAGACGAATGAAACTCTCTTGCCCATAATGCCATCGGTTTCCTCTGTTGAGCCGCTGACCATTGTTTGATGCGTATCCCGTGAGAGAGAGACAGGGAGAGAGTGAGAGAGAGAGAGAGAGAGAAAGAACAGAGCGAACGCGCGTACGATTCTCTACCATATCGCAATGTGAAACGGCTGTGCGAATTCGTACCAGAACTCTCGTCACTGTATGAATTCAAAATGCTTCACCACGATACGATCGATCTCGAAAGGCCCCGCCCCGTTACGTACCCAACGTATGAATGTAATTCAGATTATTCGAACGTTGGAATACAATACCGAAGTACTATTTAATTATCGTCGACTTACGAAGGACCGAGATACTCAAAATTGCTCGCATTTAATCGATCTACGAGCATGTATGAAATAAAACAAATTTATTTAAAGAAAAATAAACCTTTGTATAGTTTGAATATGTAATATAATATGAATAATAATGATAGATCTAACGTTGTTACGTGAAAAATTGAAATTTGTGGAAAAAAAAACGTGATGAAAGCGCGATATGAAAATTTGTTCTAGACCGTGTGACGGGGTTCAATTTACATACCGCGCTTAATAAACTCTCACTAACGGATTATATTTAATTTTTTCATTTCCTATTTGTTACAGATTGTGACGCTGGGAAGGAGAGTCTCTCGCGTTTAAAATCGTGCGTCGTAGGTGAGTAACGAAGATTGAAGAATTTTCTCTTTTTTCTTTTTCTTCGTGTTGTTTTGTTCACGAGAATATGAATCGCCACGAGCTCGGGGTTAGCCGAGAGTCGCGACCTTATATTTAATGAGGAACGTTTATTATTCCATGATATAAGCGCGAGGCTCGCTCGTACATACGAGGCTAACAGAACGCGGAAGTTTATTTTCGTTCGACTCGACTCGACTTGCTCACAGCATACTGACATTATTCATTGCAAATATACATATCTATATATAAATGTACATGTATATATGTACTTGTTTACTATAGAGACGTAGACTCGATCGTGCGTTTCAATTTCCTTCGAAAATCGAATTTACGCACGGACTAATGACGTCGATAATGCGATAAAGCGCGTCGCGGTAAACCGCAAACGGTTGCGGGACGCGAATTTTGCGTCGGAGTTTTCCGATAAATTCAAGGATATTTTGCGCATGCCGGTGATGCAAAGAGCGAGAGAGAGAGAGAGATGAAACTCAATCAGGAAATTAAGTCTCTGAGTCTCGAGCACGGCGATAGACGAGGAATATAGTCTCGTGAGTCGCGGTGACGAGACACAATCTTTCTTTCTTTCTCTCTTTCGCTCTCTCTCTCTCTCTCTCTTTCTCGTCCCGATTCACTTTATTTCGCGTTTCACCACTTCCTGTCGTCGCTTTGCTGTCTGTGACAGGTCATCAGACCAGATATCAATTTTCCTTGGGGAATTCCCAAAATCGTACACGTCGAAATACTTGAGAAATATTTTATTCCTCCATTATTCTCGTTTATGTCTAAAAACACGAAGCTCGGCATCGATAGTAAATCAAAATAGCAGACAGCGCAATATCGCATCTCAATTTTTTTGATACGCGACGTACTTAAATTAATTTTATCAATTTGGCTAGAACTCAACTTCGTCTTGTCTTGAACATTTCCTGTCAATTGTCGCATTAAATTTCAATATTTTTTGTACCAACTATCAACGTGAATATTTTCATACCGTTAGCCATATATGAATATACGAGAAAACTCGATTCGTCAACGTTTTTGTTTCTCATCGACAGCGATTAATATACACGTATAGTTTACTGTACAATCACCGGAACTCGTTGAAACTGCGGCCGTAGCCGCTTCCGTTGTTACGATCATATATAATATTAACAATACACATAAATATATATATATATATATATATATATTTACACATCGTATATAAATGTAATATACACACATGAGTTATATATTTATCACGAAATTACACAAATCCCCCGACACGAGTCTCGCCCGTCAAGTGCTGCCGCCATGCGGTCGCCGCCCTGTCTCATTTCGATCATCATCGACGCCGTCCGTCGTGTCGTTTGGAGACGATATCCGTTAAACTCCACTCATTTCCGCTATCCCCAAGCGACGATTGCCTGGAAATACGTTAGAAAATCGATCTTCTCGACGATAGAAACCTCTCGACACTATTTTTTGTTTACAGTAATATCAACGCTTTATGCGAAATTGTAAATCGACGCGTTAGACTCATTGTCAGTGCGTGAGAATATGTCACGTCGTGACAAGCGCGATGCACCAACGAGTGTCGGGAAAGTTTTGCCAAATGTGCATTCTCTTCATTTAATATCGCGATTATAAACTCGAATAATACATTAATTAAATCGTCACGCGTTCTATTATTCGAGCAACACATTCTCATTAGTTCTTCGTGCACGTTTTGTCTCGTGAATAAGATGAGCGAGTCTTGTGTGTGTGTATATATATATATATATATATATTTATTTATTTATTTATTTATTTATTTATTTATATATATAGATGTACACAGAGTTCATCAACTATTGTATTATATCGGCAGCTCTGGCAGCTGCGATCCTCGCGATTCTGAAATACGCGATAACATCGTTCACAATATCCAAGATGACCCTCGCTAACGCACAGGGATAATCTTATCTCTCTCAACGTGTGTTTATATCGTGAAAGTATTCGTTTTCACCGCTGCTCTTTATCGCAACTAGCTGTAATCATTTTTTGTCGTTTCTCATTACTACTTTACCGTCTCGCCCGTAAACCATTTAATATCTTCATCTAACGGACAGATATACATCTATAATCTTGTGAATTTAACTATCCCCCGATATATTTTCGTAATAATATTTTTGTTTTTTTTTCACTCTCTCTCTCTTTCTCTCGCCCTCGCTAAAACTTTATCGACGCGATAAATTCCTTGGCAATTTTACCCTTATCCAATTTTTTTTTAATGACAAACTCCCATGACGTTTTCTTATAACCGTACTTTTCTGCCTCGCGATGAAATTACTTTCATTTTCCAGAGGCGAGAGGCAAACTTTTTTCAACGTATATATAAAGCAAAATTTCCGCGTTCGTTAGCTTCATCTCATCGTGATATCTCGTTAATCACTCGGACAGGTGGCTCGATGTTTGTTCTCGCGATGAACAGAAATAATCATAACGACGAAACGAGAGTTTCCTCTCACGGTGAGCCTCGGTGAATCTTCACCATACCCGACGTTCATATTTCAAAATACTCGCGAGAGACCGTCTCTAGGGTCGATGTCGTTTCCTCGTGTCGGTACTCTACTTCTTCTTTTTTATTTTCTTCTCTTCTTCTTCTTCTTCTTCTTCTTCTTCTTTTTCTTCTTTTTTTTGCGTTGTTCTTTGACCGAGAGGACTTTCTCGAACTCGAACGGTAAATTTTCTTGCGTCGTCTAGTGAAACGCGACGGAAGCGTAATATTCACCCCGGGGTTATACAACGGGCCAAGAGGGATCATGGAAGCGTTTTCGTTCAGTTTCGGGATGGGAACGGGGCGGAAAAGTTGGCGAAACTTTTGAAAATCGTCGTGTCGAGTGTTCTCGAGACCTCTCTTCGTTATCTCTATATCTACGTGTACACACACACACACACATATATATATATATATACACACATGCATTAACAGCAGGGAATTTTCTCCGTGCGGCCACAGAGAGTAGGTACGCGAAAACAGCGAGAGAGGAAAGCTCGAGAAACGGATGAGTGGGTGCGGGTTTTTCGAATAGTTCCCGCGAAATATATTGGATGGTACGAAGGGGAAATAGCAGAGAGACAGCTTGTGAGCGTTGATGGAGCCCGCGAGAATATATATTTTCACCGGAAAATCCGGTAACCGTCGCACACGCGTTCACGCCATCGCGCGCACGTGACCGACCATGACGACGAGTTCTCTCGATCTCTCTCTCTCTCTCTCTCTCTCTCTTTTTCTCTCGTATGGCCACCAGACGGGACTTCCGGTCTGCGCGAAGGTCGTACAGTAAACCAGTTTCGAAAAGCTTGCGCAACGTCGACCCTATGGGTTTTTTTTGTATATTATAAAAGTTAGGCATACCGGAAATAGCCGCGACGATTTATATCAGAATATTAAAGGGAAAAAAGGGACGCGTATTTCACGAATAAACTGTCGGCCCTTATATTAATCGAAAATCCATTTGAGAAAGTAGGTACCAGGGAGGCCAATTTTAAACCAATAGGAACATATTTTGGTAAAATAAGATACCTTAAATAATAATAATAATAATAATATTTTGAAAAAAATAGCAATACGTTTATCTTTAGGGTGACCTAATATATTTAAAAAATTTGTCGCATCTTCCTCAACTACCGTCGTAAAAATAAAAGAACGAAACGACTTGCTACGGATAACCGTGTTTATTTATATACATATTCACACCTCGTGCGCGAACGGCATAAGAAACGTGTAAGAACGTTGCACGGTAGGGAAACAACCATGGTGCATGGTTCTTGGGTTGCAGCTTGTCTCGTATCTTTGCGTGAAACTTGCACGGGCACGGGTCGTTAATTAGAGCTTCTTATGCAACGAGGTACGACGATCAAGTAACGACGTAAGAGAGACGTACCGGAATGGAGATAGAGATAGAGATAGAGAGAGAGAGAGAGAGAGAAACGAAGACGGAGCAATTACGAGAGGATGAAGAGAAACAGAACGGACGGATAGAGAATGAGAGATAAGAAGAAAGCGACTGGAGAGACAAAGACTGACATATGTATATGTATATCTATATATGAAAGTTGCACCCAAAGGGGACGAGTACGTCTTCACTCGCACATACGGCGTCCGTGTGTGTGCGTGCGTGTGTGTGTGTGAAATACAAAATAGCGCGTACGTAATTGCGCATTCCCCGTTGACTATCGTACATACTCACGGCCCGTTGGTTGCTGCAAGAGAAAGAGAGGGACTGAGAGACGCTTTGTTTTAAGGGCGTTGCGTCGTCACGTCCGGGGACAATAGCCTAACTGCAACAATACCAGCATCGCCCACAGACCAGTTTCTCTCTCTCTCTCTCTCTCTCTCTCTCTTTCTTTTTCTCTTTCTCTGTCACTCTCGCTCGCTCTTTTAATGCAACCTCACTTGCTTATATACACCGGTGAGCGTGCAAGTTTGTATTTCTGTTAACCGAACGACCATCGCACCCTCTGCATGTAAACGTCGCAAACAACCCCCGCACGACATGGGGACACTGAGGTCGAACAAGGTTTTCTCGCTCTCTCTCTCTCTCTCCCTCTCGTCCAGCTCAATCGCTCTTGGCACTTTTCAGGGTGTAAAGCTTCACCCGACACGAGTATTTCCTTTATCCTATCGCTGTGTACGTGTACCACCTTTGTGTTTTCGTCCCTCAAAAAACCCCGAGCAAATAATCCCATCGAGAATCGCCGAGAAGAAACCCCTTCGTCGTTCACAGTTCTCTCGAAATTGGTTCGGCGTTATCCCCCGTCGCAAGCGTGTATTTTCCTCGCTTATTTACATACGCACATGTGCGAGTTTATATAGAGCGAAGGTTTTCAGACGAGCCGAAAATCGAATTTTGCGTTCACGAATCACGCATCGACATTGCCGTTTGCTTAAATAGGCTATGTCGAGCTATTAGCTTTTGACCTGTTTGTACTGTTTATTCAATGGACGGATCACGATTGGCCAGCTCGTTAAACCGTTTATCCATTCGCGAGAGCGAACTCGAACATGTCGAGGGAAGATTCTAATTATACGAGAGCCGGAGATGAATTTAAAGGGTCTTAATAAAACACAGCTGGTCACCATTCTCATCAAGAACGAAGGAAGAAGAATTATGATTGAATAAAATTTGCACGTACGAAGAAAATATTGATTTTGCTTTGTCTTATCGCTAAATCATTGATCTAATTTTATCTGCTCGTGTCTTAATTTATAACGATGTCGAGAATTTTCAAAATCATCGCCCGTGACGATGATCGAAATTTACGATAATTTTCACATTTCATTTTTAAAGCACTGTCCCATAAAACGCAAAATTCCATTGTGAAAGGAAATCTTCCCTTCTTTGCTTTTCATACTCTTGCAATCGGGAATATATATATATATATAAATATATGTGAAACGTGGCAGTAAAATCTCAGGTTCCGCTCGTGCCGGCGTATAGAAAGCTGTGATTAAGGGGGTGAGAAGGTTCTAGAAGGGTAAGCCCATCCACCTATAACTACATACATATATATATAGTATATCTATATAGTGTTCTATTGTACGTGTGTCCTCATCACGACGTAATTTCCATGCGGGTGTAGGGAAAGTGGGAGAGATGTCGAGGATGAAAGGAGAGCGAGAAAAAAAGCAGCAGAAGGGTGAAGGACGAACGAGAAAGATTGTAGAACGTGGAGGGGGTGCCAGTGTAGGTTCTTTCGTTGTTCTCACTCACTACGAACGCACCCTTATGCGACTGCTCTTATCGGCATCTGTTTCGTGGTGTACTCTCGCGATGGCTGCTCCTATAGCTTCACCCCCGCTCGCGCTTAGAGATACAGAGGAAAAGACGATGGTGAGCTCTCGTTGTACAGCTCACTGGCTGTTTTCCACCCCTCGTTGTCAACGGCCTGCCCTTCCTTTTTGGAAACGCGGGCGCAGACCTTATCTCGACGAGTGTGGGAAAAACCCTCTTCAACAGCAGCCAGAGTATCTCTATGTATATATATATATTGCTATGTCCCTCTTTCGATAGATATATATATATATATGTATGTTGAAAAAAAAAGTTAGTACCCTTCGTATGGCAATACTGCCTGTAAAAGGGTATCAAACTTTTTAGCGGCTTTCGCGAGAATGGAAAGAGAGAACCTTTTTATTTCAAAGCTCAACGACGACACTCTCCTTTTCTTTCCTCTCTCGATCCTTCTTCCCGCGCAATCGTTCCCTTCGCGCCCTTTTCTCTCCTCGTTCCTTGTGTAAAGACGTATAAACGCAGCTTTTACGTTCACTTTAGAGATTTCCTCCTCGAGCCCCTCGACTTACATTACCCATAGAGAGGTTAGAGGTTGTATCGTACGACTAAGCCTGCGTACGTGTGATCGAAGCGAGAAAATAAAAAAGTTCGTCCCAAGTTTCACGATTAATATCAGATTACTCGTATAAAATGAGAATGTAAATTTGCATTAAAAATATTAATATCTCCTTTTTTTTTTCTTTCTTTTCTTGCGGAATACAAATTGTTCCTCATACCTAAAAAGAATTTTAAGTACATCATCGAAAAATAATATTTACTTTTAATACGTTTTCCTACCGGGATGGAAGCAAAGTAGATAGACTCTCGAATCGAATATCGTTTACTCTCGCAATCTGTATATACTTACCGTGGTTGCGGCTCTTATACCTTCTTTTTAGCTCCGGTCTCGAACTCGTCTCATGTACTGCTATACTCGCGTATAAATATATACACATACAAGAGAAGACGTATATTTATACGATATAGCAACGGCCCACAGTAATGAGTTACGCGCGTAAGCGCCACGTAAGTGCTACTATAGAGTGCACGTAATCGACGTTGGACTATATATATATATATATATATATATATATATTCGTTCAGTTTCTCGCGAACGTGATACACTGTGGGTTTCGTCGAGTCTGTCACGCACGCATGCCTCTCTTGCTGTGCTTCAACCGTTCACAGGGTCTCTCAACTCTATATATTTATCTATATACATATATACATTTATATATACCGATCTCACCTTCCGGGCATACAATAGTTCTCGTACAGTTGCACGCAAACTTTTATCTCTCTCTCTCTCTCTCTCTCTCTCTCTATCTCTCTCTTTCGTATAACACTATATTATTCGCATAAAATTATTAATCATACTCAGTGACGTTAACGCAGATTGATATTCGTTAAAATATCAAATATTTCAATCGCATTAGGTATACGACTTATCGCGAGAGATTCTTGAGTGAAAAGGTGCCTTATCCGAGAGATACTAGATGATGTATAGCTGTTTCACAATCGATTTGAATATTATTGGAACGATCGATAAATTCATCGGTAATATGTTTTTGTGAGATAGGAAGTTGGTAATCAGTGAATTTTTGTTTTCTCGACTGTATATGATAATTATACCGTTTTTGACTCGAAGTCTGGACGGACTTTCGTTCGAACGATTCTTGTTTGTCAGCATTACGCGGCTCGTATTTTCTTCCGTCGTTCCGTTATTTTGCCGTCGTTTTTTCTTTCTTTCTTTATTTCTTTATTTCTATCGCGGTGTACGTTCCGAGAAGTAACACCGGTGTGCAAAAGTGAGTGAAGCGCGAGTTCGTTACACCGTCGAGACGATGATGAGTCCGTCTAACAGAATTTTCGTCGAGCCGTTACAAAAGTATCGCGTTTTATAACGAACTCCCTTTTCGTCTCGGTTTTTCGAGCACCGAGGTAGACGCGCGCGCGCGCTCGCTCTTACAGTTGAAAAGTTGATTCGAGTGGCGCCAATTTATTTCGCAGACTTCGCAGCGTAGGCTAGACAACGTTATACATAGTTATATAATGATCGTTGCTTTATATCCAGCCCGGAGGAATAACGCGTAGGATTTTGTGTGGTATAAACCTCGAACGAGGTAAGCCGAGCTGTTTCTACTGCCGATGTTCTCTTCATCTACCGATCCTTTCCTTCTCTCGTACTCCTTTGCACGAAGTACATGCGCCTACCATTATCCCGGACTTTATCCCACTTCGTTTGCTCGACTCATCGGCGTGTTTCACCAATCTTTCAAAGTCCTGCGCCGAGAAATATCCAGACGGCGGTCAGATTCTTTTCTCACCAGAATTTCTCAAGGGAAATCAAAACAGCCCCCTCCCTCTCTAACCTACGAAATATCAATTTATTTACTTTCTTTCTTATTTACTGGAAAAAGAAATTTCTTCGAAATTTTTGTTGATTTTTATCAAATATCTTTCGTCAATTTTCCAAAGATTCTCGATACGAAACAAACTTATACGATCGTTATTATCGTCGTTGAGCCTCCGTTATTTCGTAAATTTCATTAATCTCCAATTATACATTGACCAAAATTTATGTTTCTCCTGGGACGAATAAAACGTGGAAATTCCGTTGCGTGCATCGATCGCAGTTTAGGCTTTATAATACCTACGTATATATATATATATATATATATGTGTGTGTATTTTCCATCGATAATATTGGCTCGTTGGTCCGAATGAGAATTCTCAGCACCGTAGTTCCTTCCCTCCCTCGCCCCCGCTCTCCTCTCGTCGTACGCGGTCGCTTCTCGCGTCGGAAAGCCAGCGAGAAATTCAGTCGATATCGGATTATAGATTATTCGATTCGGAAACGAGAGGCGCAACGAACGGTTGCCACCGGTGTTGCTCGTGGTGTATATCCCATGGCTCAGACTCTTACTCGTTACTCCCTCGTCGTCTCGACTCACCCTCCTCTCGTTCCTATATACACGTGCCTTATAAAATTTTGTGTCGGTGTGCACACGTGTATAGGTTGCCCGATGGCAATGGCAATTCTTCGCCAGGCCTTAATCCGCTTAACTTCCCAACAGCCTCGAATGCAAAGCTTGTGGTATCAAGCGCCGGCATTGACGAGGACTACGTACTTTATATATATATACGTTTTATTGACGAACCAGCAAAAATAAGCAACTCAGCACTGGCGGAGTGCGGTTAATCTTGCAACTCTTGCGCCGATATAGCACAATTCTTTCCGGTCGCATGTTTATTTTTTTTGGATCGTTCACTTTCTCTCGAGCAATACGCTTGTGCCGGCAGAAAATAAATTATACAAAAAATAAATGTTTTAATTCTGATTTTTTGTACTCCTTCAATAATTCATCGAAGCAAAATAATTTCTTTTGATTTATTTCTAAAGTGTGTTTAATTTAGATTAAACCATTATATAGCGTAATTTTGAATTCGTTCGTAAACAATGAAATTAGTGTAATTTCCGTGCGAACGATGTACCTATGTACTTGATGCCGGGATGGCGAAAGTTAGCGCGAGGAAGGAAAATGTGGCGAGCGCGGTAAGAGGGAAAAGAGGGAGAAAAGGGAAATTTAAAGGACTCGGAGATATGTAAACGTGTTTATAGACGGCACAGTGTTGAAAGAGAGAGAGAGACAGAGAAACGACGACGACGACGACGACAACGACGACGACGACAACGAAGAGAAGTCAGCAGCACAGAACGTTGTACGAGAGCTCGTAGAGTCTCCTCCCTGTCGAGCTGCTTCGTGAATTTTCATTTATGAATGTAATGCGTTTAGTGGCATTTACACTCCTCCGGTGGAACGCGTAGGTACACGAGCCGTCCGTGTTCTCCCGGCGATAGCGAGAGCCTCGTCGAGGGCTTTCACGCTCTTGTCTTCTCGCGCTCGAATCCGGAAGTGTGTACGTGACGACTCGCGTACGTGCAAGCCCAAAATCGTTTTTCATTCATGATACCGGTCAATCTGATTAAACGGAAGTACGTAGTAACAGCCTCGCCTCTCGGGTAAAGCGCGCGTGAAATATTCAATCTTCGACTAAACGGACACGTACTTCCACGCATACTTCCACGTGTCGTACATTTAAAAATTATCGTCGACAATCGTCGCGAATATAACACAATGAGCAATTAGATTAATCCAAAAAAATATTTTCCTTAAATTATCGTTAATTAAAAATAATTAATTAGTTAATATATGTATTTATTTTCTTTCAAGAATCGCATATTCGTTTATTTCTTAATTTCCTTTCTTTTTTTCTTTTTCTTTCTTCACTTCTTGTTTTCAACTCGCAGTTGGGAAACGTTTTAAAGACAGAATTCCGGAACAACCGTTGTTCCAAGGTTTCACGATGTTTCGCGTCGTCGTGCGAAAAGATTGGAGCGCGTATCGCGCGTGCGCAGTAACGGTTTTTTACGGTATACAGAGAGTCGCACAGGCGGTCTCGCGTACTCCAGGTTGAGTCGAGCCGAGTGCAATAAGCAGCGCGAGAAAACGAGGCAGCGATTAGCGTTACGGAAAGAGCGAGTGGAAGAAAAGAGAAGGCGTAGGCGAGAGAAAAAAAAATCCTCCCCTAGCGAGAGTCGAGAAAAATTGTGTTCCCTGTATTAATTTGTCCATGCCAACCTCTCGCACCTCCCCCCTTCCTCTCGTCCGTTGCCACGCTGCCACTGCACGTAACTGCAGAAACGTGTATAGCCCTCTCGACTTTCCGGACTCGCGAACGCGTTTTCATTATTAATTGCACGAGCCGGAGTGCCGAGGCACCGGTCGAAGTGAGAATACTCGAACTCGCCATGAAAAAAAGTAGGTATAGAAAAATATCTATATTAAAATTTATGAATATTTATATCGAAAAATGCCATTTCTGGCGCGAGACGCGAGCTTTGATAATCAATATCGGGGAAATTATTTCTTTCTCTCTTCCTCTTTTGTTTTTTTACATAGGTAATATCAATTCCACCGGTCTCTAATTAGCGCGATTTATCATAATTAATTTGGGTAAATTTTATTAAGCTGTCTGGGTTAATGAGTATAATCGTGTAACAACGCGGCGTACATATTTTGCGAATATGTTGAAATTGAAAATATAATTTACAAAATTTAATACAAGATATGTTCAATTATATATATTTTTTTTCATTCGTATAATTTTTGATAAATAAATTTGATTTCAATTTTCAAATTTTTCTATATTTACCCTTTCTGTCTTCGAAACGTATTTTTTTTTTCAAAAAACGCATTTATCACTATTAATATATTTTGGTCGATATCGTCAATGACGTTTGTTTCGCGTGGACCGCGAGACGTTCGCCGACTCTCGTCCAGGATATCGCAAGTTATGTATTATGTAGATGTGCATGTGTGTGTGTGTGGTCGTGTCCGAGTTTGCGTAAGAACGTTTCTTGCAACAACGGATGACGAATGAGCCCTCCCAGAGTTCAACGGCGTCCAAAGTTTATCTACTCCCGCGTGTGAGCATCGGAGAATTGTCGTTGGTTTCAGGCAAAGTTTCCGCGGAAGTAAGAAAGTTCACGTTCGCGAACGAAGACGGTGACTGTGTATAAAGGAGACTTGTGAGAGATGGCGCGCATATAACGCGTGTGGCTCTTGGTTGGTTACACTAACGTCGAAACTTCGGTGACGTCCTTTTTCTTTTTCTTTTTATTCTCGTGGCGGAAAACGTGTGCGGTTAAGCTCGAGGCCGGCAATACATCATGCTGGATGACGTTAATTGCCAAGTATCGGAGGAACGACGACGATATTCGTATTGTACGAAAGATTACCGATGAAAATATAAAAATTGGAAAATCATTTTCGAGAAAGAAAAACAATTTTCGTCCTTCGGAGAGTAATTTGTTGTTTTTTTTCTTTTAATTTTATATGTATTTTTCTTTTTTACACGTAACAAAGTTATTTCGTTGTTTTTTCTCTTATCTCGGAAATAAATTCTGTCGTGAAACTTATGAAAATGTCGCAATCCTCGGTGACAGAATAATTATGAACTATTCTACCTGAAGGAAAATGAGATAACTAGTCCGGTATGCGAAAACAGGAACGAGGAAGAAGACTCCGCCGCAGCATTAGTTGCGAAGAAAATGAGAATAAATTAAAGTAATGTAAGCCAAAGAAAAGAAAAAAAAAATCAACCGAGCACGGTCAACAGTAGTAATAAAAGAGCGTGCAAGGGTCGCGAGAAGGGATATTTATAAAAATGAAGAAAAAGGTAAAAAAAAACAGAGTGAAAACAAAATGAGAAGCTGGAGAGAGAGGGAGAGAAGAACGTCGGGTCTTGCGGTGACGCGGTTTGCAATCCACACTCGGGACGATGGCGACCCGGAGGAACTTCTGTGTTGGCTCTCTCGACCGCAACGAGAGAAGAGAAATGAACGAACGCGAGTACAGGGAGAAAAGGGACGGAGAAAAGAAGAAAAAAACGAATCGGTCTCTCTCTCTCTCTCTCTCTCTCTCTCTCTCGGCAGTCACGCAGATCTCGTACGGACAAGTAAAAACGAAATTCAACGCGAGAGAGAATCGCATGTTAAACCGCTCGCGTCACTTTCAAGTGAACGTGGGAAAAAGATCGGGCGACCAAAGTCGCGACGACACGTTGTAGATGCCTCGGTTTTACTCTCCGAATCAAAAATACATTCAGCATTTCGTCCCTACGAATTTTCTTTCAATTTTATCAACAATTACCCGTCTCTTAAATCTTTCGAAAATAAATTATTTCCATTATATTATTATTTCCAAAATCGCTACGTGAAAATATCGATTTTAATATTAAATAATTTTCTCACAAAATTATCTCACATAAATCTCAACCAAAGTCGTATGCGTTCTATAAAATTTCTTCGATTCAATTTGCATCTTAATCGGAAAAAAGGAGAGGCTCGAGCGAGATCATAACTAATGTTAGTTTTAATCGTTTCTCACGCCGGTGAATTATCTTACGCGAGATGCATATTGTGTATATAAGGCCGCGCGTATAGCTCCGTGCGATTGCCCCGACGTGTTTGCAGCGGCGGTGTTCGCAATATGCGCCTCGAATTAGCAGTATCCTCGAGATCTGGTCTACATGGACAATATCCTATATACCTATACATACTATCCTATAGCTATATATATATATATCGTGTAATTATATATATATATATATAATTACACGACGCTATGAACGGTTTCGAGTTTCAGATTCGAGGCAATGAACACTCTCATATCTCGCTCCGAGTAAACGCTCGTGCGCATACATATGCATTTCGTCCTCGATGTACACAGGCTAATGCAGTGTAAATGCTCGAGTGCACCTGTATGCACCGCCATAACGTATATCTATTATATGCGCGTATATAGAAAATACTTTTATGGCTTTTATTGCCGTGCGCACGTGCGCATTAAAATTGTATCGAATATATCGCCTCCACACTGCAAGTGCTTCGCCGTCGTCTATACACATATACTAATACGTGTATATGTGTGTGTGTGTGTGTGTATGTGTATAGATAGGATTGGTTAATTCGGAAGCCATGCTCGATCGAAATGTCGCGTGTGCGTTTCGACCCACGCAAGCAAAGGCGACGATGCTCGAGGGTATTTAAATTTAGAAACTACGAACGGGGAACGAGCTATACACCGACGTAGAGAGATAAATTTGATGTATTTATGGGTCTAGGCTAGAACTTTTATAGAGGAATTCATTAATCTCGATCAAAGGAAATATAGTCGTCGATAAACGAAGAGGAAGGTCGCAGGAATGTTTCTAAGCCCAGATTTTGTTTTATTTTCTCGGGGTCTCTCGGGTATTAAGGGCTGTTACCCTTATCAAGAGTATAAGGATTGTAATCTTGATGGCTGACCTTTGCTCCGGTCGCTACGAGACTCTCGGGTTCATGGCTCAGGTTCGTATCTATAATTATACGCGATAAATATATCGATATTGTCGCTATCGTTTTAATCGACTCTTATGAAATATCGTCTCGACGAATAATTGAAACAATTGCAACGATTAATGATAGTATACGTCGTTCCACGACGTTTATCGTCCAACGCTTGTACTTCGCTATACCATTTCGTTAACCATACACACATCTCGTTTCCTTGACTTCTCAACCTCGACCTTAATAGCTCATACTTGGACTCAAACATTCGGATTCATTCGTTCGTTCAATTTATCGGATCTATAAACCTCTCGCGCTATGACAATCGAAACGTTTCCATTGTTTCGCACTCGATCGAACCGAAAATAAAATATAATTGATCAAAAAATGTATAAATTAAAATGAAATGAAATACGTTAATCGTATAAATCAAATCATTCGATGGCAGGAATTTTCCCCCACGAGTGCTGAATACGAGCGATCAATTAATCAACAAAATTCATCGTCCTATTTTTATAAACTATAAGCGATCAAAGGGTAACGATTCTGGTCGGTACATCGTGTATGTTCGTTTTATCGAATATCTACATGCATTATGGTTGATTAAAGTACACGCTCGAATGTGCAGAACAGATCGAACGAAACTATGTGTTTAGTTCCACAGTCCTCGAGTACATTAAATTCGTTAATTTGAAAAGCATCGTTCTGGGATTCGAATGGAAATACGTCCGAGTGTGCCACGAGCTCTCTTCACCCTTCAAGCCCCCTATGTACATTATAGCGAGTGACGCACTTCGCACAACACGTGTCAGCTCGCTTCGACTCCCGATGGTCCACGGAACGAGCATCGGCAGTCAAAGACCAGAGAGCGTACCTTTCAACTTCCGTGTAATCGAGTTGGAACCGATCCTGTTTGACGAGCGAGGGCGCGATGGAACGAGAAAAGAGAGTCGGAAGAGGGAACGATGGCAAATTTGCTTTGAATTTGCATCGCGAGCTCACGTAACTTTTATCAATACAGTCCCGATATTAAAAAAAAGCTAGGATTCACATTCCCCACTTTAAAAATTTCATCGACTCTCAAAATTCTTCATTCTCGCGAATTTTTCGTCGAATTCGTAAACATGGATACAAAATTGTGAAAAACTCACGATAGTTTTGAAAAACATTGAATAAAATGTATTTTTGTTTATCCCCGAGAGACGTAAATCTTTCGCGGTATACGTATACTCCCCGCATGTTCGCGGGGGAAACGTAAGCTTGGTCGTCGCTTTTCTCGTTCGTCATGAAAACTATCCCCTAGAACTCGATCTCTTCTCGTGTCTCTCGTCGTCGTCGTCGTCGTCGTGCCGCTTTGCTCGGTGCGATTCGCTGTAAGAGCGGCGAGTACTGCGGCACGTGCGACTACTCGACAAAGAGTACGATATACGTGTGTTTCTGTGTCAGTGTTTGTAAGTGTATGCGTGTGTCAAGGGGTTGGGGGATGGAAGGTGTTGGATGTTGGATTCAAGTAAAGATGTCAGCGACGAGTTTATATCCGGCGCGGCTGTCGTCTCCTTAACTCCCGTTGCACGGGCCATCTATATGGCACCTGTGAGCTCGCTGAAGCTTTTACAAGACGCTCCGCTCACGTCGAAACAATACACCCCCCGGTGGCGGGTAGGGTCCCTCATCTCGCCTCGGTCACGTAATGCCCCGCTCGGATTTCACGCTTTCTTCTTCTTCTTCTTCTTCTTCTCCTCCTTCTTCTTTTTCTTCTTCTTCTCTCTTTTGCGTGTGCGCCGTGAATATATACATCCGACTCTATCAGCATCCTCGACCCTCTTGGTCCCATTTTGCCATTGTCCTGATGGAATCGACGTCGAGACGCGACAGATATCAAAGTGTTCGGGTTGAATAAAACAACGAAAAACCGAGGGGATCGATTTCGATCTCTTTGTCGAGATGAAATAGTTCGAAGCGTTTTTTTTTCCCTCGGTATATTTATCGGTAGGACGAACCTTTTTTCATAAAATTTCTTATCTGTTTGCAAAACGCGACGAATCGATACGAGATATATTTTTTCTCGTTGATTTTGCACTAAATGAAAAAAACGATGGAAAAATGAAAATAATTTAACGATGCGAAATAATATTTGAAGCAAATAAGATGTGTCAATTTTGGATTGTATTAAATGACGAATTATTTCGTCGCGACTTGATTTTTTACCTTTTTATTTTAGTCGAACCGATGATTTTGTATGATGCGAATAAAATTATGGTGGTTTGAAGAATTAAGCGGGAACGACGAGTGGCCCGCGCAGACTCGACATAGACGAACAACGACCGTTGCAATTATTCCAGGTTCGAAAGAAATGTAGTCGGAAAAGACCGCGGAATATCTCTCGTTCCCCCCGGGGCTCCACTGTAATAGCTGTAATAAGGAAGACTGACTTTCTGCTGATGTGGTTCCGAGTCGTAAGCACGGTGAGTTTAACTTAGACAAGTACGAGATGACTCGCTCGTTGACTCGTATTCTCGCGATCGTTTGTTTTCAACGATAATGAACCGTCTCTCGTTTTTTTTCTCGAACGAGAGAAATCCCCGGGCTCTTAATCTCTAACCGCGTGAATTTTTCAGAATCCGATCACTCAATTTCCTACGTACGATATTTATAATATTTATTACGATTTCAGCAACGAAATTCAATGTTTTTTCCCCACTTTTTTTTACGAAGTGGCACCTCTAACGATTCGTTTTCAATTAATTTTTGTTCTTCTCTTTTTCAACTCCAACGGATTTCAATCATATTTCCGGCGTCCGCCGGGGTGCAAACACGCGAGAGGGAAAATTCGTAATGGGCGCAAATGTTGGGGGAGGAGTAGAAGCGAACGCGACGAAAAGCGAATGGAGAGAGGAGAAGGAGGAGGTGAAGAAGAAAAAAAATGTTCACCTCCCGGAACGAAAGGGCGAATTGCAAACGCGATTTCGGCTTGTCTGTTTTTCCCCGAACGCGAATATACGCGTATGTATACCAGCTTGTTCGGGGCATTCCTGCAGACCGTGCTTGCTTTTTTTTATTCTCTTTTTTTTCGACCGAGAGAATTCCCGCGTAGTATCCATATTTCAAAAATCTCGTGTTCGCCATTATCCTGTGTACCACGAATTTATTCCAGCGCATACCGAAAAGCCCGAAATTCTCTACGCAGCCGCGACGCTCTCGTTCACGAACCCTCTTCCCATTCGGTGTCCATTAATTATTTTCAAAACGATTATAACCGCGACCCTTTCAGTTCTCGACGTTCCTTCTCTCTCTCCCTCGGCGCTGACTGCGCTCTCACCCTCTTGTCTACCGACAAACAACCCTCGCGAACAAAAGCTACGTGTACTGTCGACTCCTGGACGAAATAGCGCCCATTCACACAGACTGGCACAGTGATTGGCTATCTTAGGAAAGAACAAAATTTGAATAGACCTCTATAAAGGTCACGTCGTTTGATGGAAATTAATTTTCCATCGTACATTTCACTCGTTGATGATTAATTTTACTTAATTAATTTTAATCATTTTCCCTCAATTTTGTCTAATAAATCATGATTAATACAGTTCGATAAATATTGCTTTATTTTGTTCTATATCGATTCTATATTAGACGGAAACAAACGATTCGTCATTCGAGTACTTTTTTATTTGTAAATACGAACATTTGTCACGCGAAAGCAACGTTATACGTAAACCTGCCAATCACTGTACCGGCTGTCCAAAAACAGATCCGTCCAAATTCGCGAGTCCTCGCAAAATCCTCCAGCCTCTCTCGTTGGCAAAGAACCGTAATGCGCGCCTCGCAAAAAAAAAAAAAACAAAAAACAAACTGGATGAAGAAAAAAAAACCCCGAACAGAAAATTGTTATTTTTTCTCGCTCTCCGTACGGTTCGTGACTCTATCGTCGGCGCGTTGTAATTTTCCGAGTTTGCGGGAGGGGGCATCCTCCTCTGTTCTCGCCAGAGGATATCGCGTTTTCCTTCCTCCTCTTTCACCTCGTCTCGTCGTTTCGCCCTCTCTCCCTCTCTGTGGCCCGGGCACTCTTTTCGAACGGTTCGCGCCGAGAAAGAAAGAAAAAAAAAGAAAAGAAAAAAGGTTCGTTTTTTCCCCCGTGGAATTCAGTCTAGACGAACTTTTGTAATATCGAAAGAGCGAAAGAGCTAGCCCCTGTCACCCGACGAAAGAACGAGCGAACGACTCTATCCTACATATATATATGGATAGACTATCGCGAACGTTGGGTTCTTCTACTCGTCGTTCGGTGTACGAAAAAGCAAAAAAAAAGAGAGAAAGCGTGAAAAAGAGAATGAGAAAAATAAAAAAAATAAAAAAGAACAGACGTAAACGCCCGAGGGAAACAGATTCCTTTGATGCGCTTTTATTCGGAGTTTGCGTCACCTTTTGTTTTCTTCTAATACAGGAAATCGAGGGTGTATATCCTTGTGCGAAAAAAAAGAAAAATTGTAAATCACTCGCTCGAGCAAAAATCGAAAGGGTTTGAATTTTTTTTCTAAATTTCCAAATTTTATGGGGATTTGTGATTTAAACGCGACGAGAATTTCGATGGTAGGACGCGTTTGCTGGACACTCAACGTTTTCGATATCACCGGCGCATTGTTGCTCGAGGCTGATCTCTCTTCGTGCCCAAATTGACTAACTTAATTGAGCTGTGCAAACTAAGCATTTAACTAACTTGAACAACCGGGCACCGCCGCGGAGAGGAACTCGAGAGTTCGGACGATAACCACGTTACGCGAGTCGAACGGAAATTCAACCGGTTTCGCACGTTCATTCTATGCTCGCGGGGATTCATCGCGCTTTTCTATCTTACATTTAACGCCATATGTACTTGAAAATATTCCCATCGTGAATTAACATCGCGTGGTTTTAATAAAAAACAAACAAAACAAAATTATTCTTATGATTAGAAGAACAAATTAGTCATTTTTCACATTCGTCAACGAACATTTCGCCATCAATTTTAATTCCAACGATTTCTCGTTCGAGCATAAATTATAATTAACAAATTCGTCTTATATTTATCGAATATTCTCTAGCGTACTTTGTGGATACGTTTCGTCGGCGTTGCGTTGGATTAGAAGACACATAAATCGGGGGATGATCCGAACGTAAAAAAAATCCACGAAAGATCGTTGATAAGTGTGTTTTATAGTGATTGCGATAACAAACGCTGATTTATCGCTCGTTCATTTCGCATTTAATGCTCGAACGTATAACTATATATACGTGTATCGGATACGCCGTAAATTTTCAGGGCCCCGAAACAGCACGTCTCTGCTGCACTCACTGGGTAATATTTCCTAACCGTGCGTGGGTGGACCAAATCGGTCTCATCCGCGATTGCGGAGATCGATTACGCGTTAAAAAAAAAACCCCCCCTCGTAAAATTCTCGTACGTTCGCGAAGTATCAAAAACAAATATATATATATATATATTTATATATGTAACTAGTAAGCCGGGAAGGAAGGAATCTCGATAGCGGAGCGAGGCAAAGAAAACATGTGAATGTTTAGAAGCGAAGGAGTCACCCTGCGAAAGAATCTTTAATTTCCGCTCGCGATAACTTGGCCTGTTTCTGAGAGGATTACAAGCGGCCTAGAACCTTCGCCCCATGCTCTCGTTGCCTGTAATCACCCCTCCACTCTTCTTTCTTTTTTTTTCCCTCTCGTACTCGCTCTTCGCGGTAATATTTTCTTCCACGGGAACATTTTTTCACTTCTTAGCTCCGCGGCTCGCGTTGACTTCGTTTTTTACTTGTTTTCTCTATCTCTCTCTCTCGCTTCATTCTGCTTCGCTCGGTAGCGAGAGTCCCGAGCGTTTAATTTTATCTTATTTTTATTTTTGTTTTACCTTGCACCAGCGCGTTAAACAGGCTCCGGAATTTCGCCAACGATCGTTATACGAGACAGCCGCGAAATTGTACGAAAAAGTACCTTCGAAAGTTTGCGCAATTTCCCCGGCTCGTAGAAAATTAATATCGGTCGGATGACTCGAAAAAAGAAAAAAGAACGAACGAAAATTGCGCTTTTAAAATGTTTATTAACAAAAAAAAAAAAACAACGTATGTTCTCACGCCCCGAATGTTGCAAAGCGAACTGTCGCATGACTTTTCATTCGATACGCGAAAAAAACTCCCGTTTTTTTTCCCTTGTTAAACAAATGTCGTTCGCAGAATGCGTTGAACTTTATACAGATTGACCCGTAAGCTGCGTATATCGTGTAAATGCAATATTCATTCGTAACAATTCGAGATCAATTAGTGCCGACGAATTTGGCGCGTAGGCGTTGTCCAATATTAAATGCTACCTGGAAAAAAAAACAAAAAGAAAAAAAAAGAAAAAACTCGACGAACGATCAATAAAAATAAATGTGTACCGTTGGCCGCACCTAACTCGTTCACTCGTACAGTCGCGTGACGTACGTGATAATAAACGTGTCGCAAGCCCCGTTTTACCCCCTACCGACCCTTCGGTTCTCGCATTTTTTTTGTTTTCTTTTTTTTTACCAGCAATTTTTTTATTTTATTTCTCCTGGTAATTCCGTCTCACCGCACCGTGCGACGGGGTGCCGAGGTACCGAGAGGGGTGGGGGTGAGTTGATGTATCGGTTACCGGAAAAAGTGATACATTAGCCGTGCATCGCAGCGAGAACAAACGTTCGCGTTAATTCATTAGGATCCCGTTACGCGATTACGAGGGACCGATTAATTAATCCTCATAATTGCCAGCGATTCGAAGGAGTGACGGTACAACGACGGGCGTCTCGTTACCCGCGAACGTTTCTGATTAAATATTTCGGGACGTGATGTCATATACCGCGCGATTTTTCAAACAGCCGCGTAGAACGCGTCTCGTCTTTTTTACTTGTTCAATTAAAATATCAGAAAATATTGGAATTCCCCGGGAAACTATTCGTCGCAATAAAAAAAACATATAAAAACATATATGTTTAAAAAACAAAGAAAAAAGAAGATACGTTTTTTTTTATATCCACGAAAAAAGTAGAACGAAAGATAATTTCGCGAAATTGAGCACTTCGAGAACGTTCGTCCCCGAAAATTCTCATAAAAGTAGCCAAAGTTTCTCGCGCTTTAAGAATGGTAAAAAAATAATATAAAAATGTGACATAAAACGAAAACATAAGAAAAAAGAAAAAAAATAGGACTTCGTTTCTGCGACGCGACGGGCTGTGAATTTTATGTCGAGAGAAGTCTCGTTAGCCCGACCGAGGATAAACACGGGTGTTATTTCTCGCGTTTTTACGCTATAGTGACCGCGCGCGGACGCAAGAGACGTAAAAAAAAAAACGAAGTTGAAGTGACGAGGAGAATGTGAGGGAGAGACGTAGGAGGACGTGAGGCGGAGGGAGGAAGGAGGGGGGTAGGAAGAAAGAGGGCTTTTTTGCTCCTCGGCATATGAAAGTGCGCGCAGACAGCAAGAAGGTCTGCGGCGGGGAGCATGGGGTGAAGAAAAATTATCTCGAGCGTGAATCTCCCCGTGGAATTGCTCGGGCGTCGCGCGTGCCCCGCGATACGCCGGGATATATGACGGGAGATCCGCAGGGCGTGCTGCAACCAACCTACGAAGGTGAATTTCAATTCCAGAAGGTATACTCTCTCGTGTAGACAAAGACAACGGTTCGACGATTCGACACATTTTTTAAATTTACGATTCAAATATTTTCAATTATCAATATTATTAATTTACAATAATATTATAAATATTATCATTTATCAATATTATTAATTTACAATAATATTATAAATATTATCATTTATCAATATTATCGATTGTCAATTTGATAAATTATTAATTAATAATATTATCAGTGTTATCGATTATTATCATTAATCAGGCAATTAATTCGACGTACAATATAAATCATGGAAATCCGAGTGGATAATTGGACAAATTAGATTTATATATGTATATAGGGATATAAAAGAAACGACGTAGCCACGGTGTTCTCGGTGGAGAATGAGAATGGAGAAGTGGAAGGTGCCGCGACGGAGTTGAGTGGTTACTCGCGGAAACGGTTTCGATTAGCCAGCTCGTTGAACCCACCGGCCAAAGGTGCTTTCCGTGCAAGAGTCACAGACGAGAAGCGAGGGAGTTCTTCTCGAGGTGCTCTCGATGCTGAGAGTTAGATATGTATATACCTACGAAGACACAGAAGATAACACAAGACCCACCCGAGTGTCCGGTTCTTCGTTCTTTGCGGCGGCGCTCTCTCGTTCCCGAGAGCGAATCTTTTAGAACCCGTTTTCGTTCGAGCGCACCGACGACAGCAATTTCTCATGTTCCATTCGATTCCTTCTCGATGCTCTCTCTCTCACTCCCTCTATCTCTCTTCCTCTCGCGTTCTCCTCGTCGCAATGTACGATCGACGACTCGACACACTCGCGGCTAATTGCATTCCTCAAAATCAGACTCATTCGTTCGAGCGTAGGAACTTTCCTCAATATTTTTTTCTTCTTCTTTATTTTCATTTTTTTTTTAAACGAGTATCCGCCGGAAATAACGTTCGCCAACGTTGGAAGGAAGGATGTGCCAAGTTTCTTTTTATCTCGGATTTAGAAATGCGCGACTTCGAGAATAGAAGTTGTTACGTCGAGAACGATAGGGAAATAAAATAGGGCAGGACGTGAAAAGGGCTATGGGTAAGTTTTTATCGACATCGACCTATACACGAAGTTCGAGCAACTTCCGGTTACGTCCGAGCTCATCGTCCATCCCATGTACTTGGAAAAAATCGATGTACGCGTTTCGAAACTATACCTTTATATTCTTATTTATGGAGGAGGTCGAGAGAGGCTCGTACAATCGAGCCATTCGATACTCGATCGAAGAGTGCAACGCAGGGGTCTTATATAGGGCGAGGAGAGGGAGAAACGTACCGTGGAGCCATACACGCAAGTCAACAGCCTCCGGCCGGGTTACTGACCGCACTTTCTTCGTTTCTTTTGTTTCAGTTGGCCCCGTAAAAAAAGACTCGGATCAATCCTCGTGACTGTGTGCGAGAAAGTGTTCATTCGACGAATATAACAACAACAGCAACAAAAAGGACGCGCGCGAGGGAGAACGAAGAGTGAAAATTGCATCGGGTGGTACTCGACGAAAATCAGCGAAAGGGGTAAGTCGATCACGAAGAATATTTTACGACGAGTTATACTTGGAGTTTAAATAAATACGAAACGTTAAGAAAGAACGAGGGGGGGAAAAAAGAGCGAGGTTCGTACGTGTTTGGCAACCATTGACGAAATCTCGCTCATGACGTTACGATTTTTTGCTGAGCCATACTTGTTTGCCGACGGCCCATTCACGTCGCATATTTACATATATAAATGTGTATGTATGAGTGTGTTTTACGTACGTGGAGATAGCACGAGTCCGGGCAACGTAGGTCTCTTTGGCAAACAGAGACTCTCGAAAAACCCTTCACTCGTCCCCTTCTTCGGATCTACCAGGCTTTTAAGTATGTACTCGTACAATAATTTAAAGTCGCTGCAGTGCATTTTCATCACCCTGGGTTCTTATCTTTGAGCGCGTTCGATCGATATTTTCGGTTAAAAAAAAAGAACGAATCGTCCAAAGTCAGCCAACAATAAAATTTCTAGATTTTAATTAAAATACATTATTTTTATTCGAATATAATTCCGATTAAAAAATTGTCTCATATTTTTTTAAATCTCGATATCGAATTGTCGTTATCGCCGTAAAAACTTATTAAAATTTCCAATTACAATATTTTTCTTGAATATACGAAATTTTATGTCGCATAAAGTTTCTCCTAGAGATCGTTAAGAGTTCATCTCGTCACATACACGCGGCTGCACAGTGGAAAATGGCATAAAGAAAAAAGACCGGGACAGAGAAAGAAGCTTGTCCCTGCCCGCTCGGATGAACAATAACATTTTTTTACGTCCAACTTGTATAAAAGTTGAAAAAACTTTATATACACTTAAATATACGTATATAACAGGCTGTATAAAACTTGGTACATGCAGAAAGAGAGAGAGAGAGGGATAAAGAAAGAGAGAGAGAGGGTGTTGAGAAAAGTGACAAGTTTTAAAAAAGTTTTCCCGAGTGTACGCTCTCCGTCTTGAGGAATATCCTAAGTAACTACCCCGCGACGAAAACCTCCCCTAAGGCGTAAAACTGGAACACGGTGAGCGTCTCTCGCTGCTCCTCTTTACGTCGCTTCGATATTAAGATATCACCGTTTGATAAGCTTATGTACATATTTGAAACCTCTCATTGAAATATTGATTTTTGGTACGAGCTCGAGAATTCTCTCAGGGAACAAACTATATATCGATATTAACTATAGTCACCTTTACTGATCGCCGAAGTTGACCGACTTCCACGTACTTTCAGCTACGGAGCCCTCCCAGAAGACATTTCACCGCAACTATGCGCCAATACAATCGTATCTTCGCCACGCGCAGATTCGTCGATTCGATTATTTCCCATTTGTAAACTCGGTGTTTACACTGTATACATGTATATACGCGTATGTATAGACGAGAGGGGAATAACCTAGAGAAATAACAGAGAGTACTTCGCAGACTCTGTCTCGTATTCGTGTCATCAGCGATAAGAAATCGTACGTTCCCTACCTGTGTAGTATATGCTTTCATACTATACTATATTCCTGTCGTGTACTGTAGCTGCGAAGTGCATTACAGTACATTATGCCGTTGCACATGGTGCCCGAGCGAAAATACAGCACTCTACATCTTCAACGTATTTTTACCAAATTTGAATTTATAAAAATTCAATGAAAAAAAAACGTTAATCATAGAATCTTATTGATTTAACTGATAAATTAATAGCAAAGTTTCATCAATTTTATCAATACATTATTTTTTTCAAATATATGTTTTTTTTTTTAGACATTTACATAACCTGGGTTTTATCGCACTGCGGTAAATAAATTCTATTATGAATTATACGTTCGTATATACATGTATCTGCAGTGATGTACGACCTACGCGAACAGCAGTATCACCTACTGCCTATACATTATAGAAAATATCATTATATATATACACATCACATATACCACACAACCCAAGAGTTTCGCCCTGTTCCTAGGTACATAATACGTAATACAAGTCGTGCCCATACTCCCTTAAACAGCTCTGTATATCTCTCTATCTATCTAATAATATACTGGCTCTCCTTCCATTGTTGGAAAATAGGTCGAGCATCCCGCAAGATGCATGGGCTTGGAGGCCTCTACATTATGTACAGGGAGAGCGAGAGAGAGAACCGATCTTCTGCTATCCCCGATGCCTGTACACGCCAGGTACGGTAGATACATTCAGGAACAGGGCAGACAGACGCCTGTTACATAATATGCTCCATATACATGTATGCGGTGCCCTCTCTCGTGTCGTACATGTATGCCCATCTGTATGTATATATATATATATATATATTATATATATGTAGATATATATATGTACATGTTAGCATGCATTCAACGGCTGTTGCAATGGAACTTCTCGCGTGACACGTGGCCGTCGACGCCATACCACTCTGTTACCAGTCAATGAATGGTTTTCGCAGACCAAGGCTCTTTAAAGTTTAAAGCTCTTTTATTCTCATGCCTCTCTACGCCTTTTTTTTTTTTTGCCCACCGACTTCGCGATACAATGGAGTCTGACCCGTTTGTTTCTCAGCCGTTATTGCACTCGTGTATTAACGATAATAAGCATTAGTCCCGATAATAATTATTATTGGCAGTAATCGCTATTATTAATGCCAATCATAGCTCTATCGTTTTCAAAGCAATCTCATTTTTCTCTCGACTTAATACCCTTTCTAAAATCACATAAAAATTCTTAATAGTCGTTAATTCTCGTTATTAAGCGTTATTAATTATCAATTGGTTCAATTCGTTAACCGTTGATTATATCTTCGTGCTCGAGATTCATTTTAATCGACCATCGATACCGGTTGAAAGTACTTCGAATTCTCTCACCACATTTATATCGTTTCGCGTTCGTAGGAAGAGGATCGCAATCAATCGCGATATAGATACGAATATTAAATGCATAACGTGTAGAACAGACCGTATCACGTACTCTGATTGCCAGTACGTGTATCTTGCCCACTTCTATTTTACCGTACAACGTTCTACATGTACATATCGTATAGAACATCCCTCGCAACACAAGCCAATCAACACGGAGGGCAAGTTCCATTCCAACGTTCGTTTCCGTTCGCGGGATATGACGGGGCGATTGGAAGCCGGAGGGGCAAGGGGGAGGGGTGGTTGGCTGACCGCTAATGAAACTATGGTCGCGTTTTGGATTCAACCCGAAATGCGTGTAAGTCGAATATATTCGTGGTTGTAATCGTACTCTGGCCGTTTTGGTAAACCAACGTGTTTTCGTGACTATGATAACCGGCGGATATGAGAAACCGCATTCTCTGTGGTAACTCGAGAATTCGAGGAACTTTGTAAAACTTTGATTAACATCGAAGATAGGAGAGAAAAATAGATTAGAAATATATATATAATATTTTTGTTACAATGATAAATTTATTAGTAATTTATCGATTTAGTAGTTTATTTTGATTTTCATAAATTGAATTTATTTTCAATGAAACGAAGTGTTTTATTGACAATTTTATCGTTGCATGTCACGATCATCCGAGATTATTCAAATTGTTAGGAAAACGAATTAGTCATTGTACGACCGAGGTCAAAATGACCCAACCATCTCATCATCGTCAATTTCTTCATTCGGCGCACCTTTTTTTTCGCGCACGTCCCACGCTTGTTTACTTAACACTTGTCTCGACGAGGAACGAGAAGCGTCGCCAGCTGTCGAGTCATCGCGAGAACACAATCATCGATTTGTCACATGCAGCTTGGAGCGAATTAACAACTGTAAGTCTGAGTGCCGTTGCAAAAAGTCTCTTTCGTTTCCGCATCGCGATGATGCGAACAAGGGATTACAGATTTGCCAGAAGGAGATAAGTCATTCTGCCACGAGCATTGCTATAAATCAACACGATTATTAGTCATGAAAATAACAAGAAACGAATCGACCTGTACGATTTCTTTTCTCATCACAAATTTATAAATCCTAACTTCCGCTTATCAAATTAGAAAAATAAACGTCATCGTATAATCGATAAAAAAATGATAACTTATCGACGAAGAAGCGTGGCTCGTATCGAGAAAATTCTCATTTCCAACTGCTCAAGATCTCGCGTCACTTTAATGAATATTAAGACCTTCGTGTGTCTATCATTAATGGAACGAATTATCCTCCAATGTCAAGTACGTCTATCTACATATATATATAAATATATATATCAATTTCTGTTAGACACAGCGATCGAACGAGTAACTCGAGTCTCGTGCAAGCTCTCAGACACTCCTCGTCACTTTCGAACTCTAATCTAATACAACGGAGTACAAGAGCCTCCTCCCTTCCTCTATATCTCTTCCATGGAGTAGGTATTACGTAACATTAGCACCAGAAACCTTCGCCACCGGTGTGAAACGGTTTCGATACATTATTACAGGTATATATAGCGTTGCTCGCATCTCTCGTACTTTCGCTGCACATAACAGCCACTATATCGTCGTACGACGAAGCTTTCGAAGCTTCGAGCTTGTACATAAGGACAAGCTATACATAACCGAGATTACCTGACTTCCATTAACGCTTGGTCCGACCAGACGACAATTAGACCGTGCTGAGTGGCGGTTTCGGCCACGTCTTCGACATAGAACACGTGTGTCCAGAAATAATGCACTAGGGGTCGACCTAGGGACGTGGAAAACAGCCAACGTCACAAGGGCGCTGTCTAGCGTTATCTTTTTCATTATTTTCTTTTTATCGACCTTTATTACGTATTACATTCACATTTTATAAATCATTTGATAAAAATTTACTGGATCAAGTATAATTATTGGAAAAAAAGTGGCCTGCGAATCTCGATCGTTCGATCACCTCTGATCCTGGAGAATTTATCGGTCGTGCTCCAAGGGATCGATGTCCTTATCCATCAATTCCCTCCCTTCGCTCGTTATCGGAGATTAGATTTAGCTAATTTCGCGGTCGTGTCAATCCTAGAATTTCTCCACCGTTTTCGTCAAATCGATTCTTATCGTTGATGAAATTATCGAAAATAATATCGTAATAGACAATATCGAGGACAAGAAAATGGAAAATATTTGAAAACAAAATTGAATAAAATAAAAGATACGTATATACATGGAGAAGAATGTCGCGGGGGTGGGATCTTTTCACGCAGTGTTCGTGCGAACGTTCGAGCTGAATCAATAGAACATTAAGCACGCGGGGCGTGCAGATTGAAACGTGAATGTATAATGTAGGCCAAAGTTCCAAGCTCCTTTTTTCACCAGACGTGTGCGAGAGGGCGCTCTATACTTCGCCCCCGTTCCACCGCGCGGAGTTGCCAGAATAAATTTTTTTCTTTTTTTTCTCTCTCTCTCTTATTTTTACTCGTTCACGTATTCGTCGTCTTTCTTCTCACCCTTCATCCCCTTCTTCATCCTCTTCGTTTGCGTTGTCGCGGATTTTTCCTTCTCTCTTCAATATTTTTTTCCCCCCACTTTCGTTCGGCACACACGAAGCCCCGAGGAAGCGATCCTCGCGACGCGACAACGGAATTTCAATTCGATAGCTCTCCGCGACACACTCCGCCCTCCTGCGTACATATTGCCATTCCAAGCCGAATCTTGCGTGTAATAAATCCTCGGCCGATATCGTTTTTCTTTCTTAAATATATATTACGTTATTATATTTGTGATTCGTGAGATTTATCGAGAACGAATAATCGATAGCTCGTATCGTCGATTGCTTTCTCGCCTATCGACAACAAATTGCTCCATTTTATTTCAATGTTTTTTTTTTCTCTTTATTTTCGTTACTCGAATCTCGAATATTTAATTATAAAATTTCACAAAAAAAAAAAACAAAAAAAAAGTCACAAACCCCTTTGGTCATAAGTCGATCTTTTTCATTAGAGGCGCGGAAGAAAATTAAAACGGGAGAGAAAGACATCTGCCGCGTACGTGAGAGGGCTCCAGATCGGTTATCATCCCCGAGTTTATCATTATACAAAAGTTTGATAAGCATCGAATTTTTCCGAGTGTTTATATATATAAATATATAATGTACCGTCGAATCACCCCCTCTGTGTGCACGAGACACGAGGATAATTTTCCACTCCTCGAGCCGCGTGAATATTAATTACGAAAATTGTGCGGATAGGCGAGAGTAGGTGGGGGGGTGGGTTTGGGTCTGTAAGAGGGGTTTGAGGGATATGCAAGGGCGTTTGGGAGAATCCGACGAGATCCACGAGCTCGCTAATCTCGCGAGCTATATGGGGTACTAAACGGAAGTCCGACTTTAAGTTAATATTCTCGAGGCCCAACCGAAGCCCACGGGCGTTCGCAAATTGTACGAACTTGGGAATAAACGAGAGAGGCGGAGGGGAGGGAGCGAGAGTAAAGGGCCTTGGCTAAAGGTGGTCCGAGGTAGGAACGGAAGAGGCGACGAACGAGCGAGAGAGAAAGAGAGACGATTTGGCTAGGGATGATTAAAGTCTTGGAGCCCTTTGCACCCTCCCACAGGTTGGCCGGAAGAGCTGCGGCGCAAAGATTAGCGCCCCGGAGAATCAATTAGACGGTCCACCTAACCGGCTAATTGCCAGACGTTGCCCCCTCCTCCTCCTCCTCCTCCTCCCACCTACTCTACTTTTCCACCTAAGGCTTATATTTTGCCGAGGATTAAAAAACCTCGAGCGAAATCTTGCGGACGTACTCTTCACTTTTATTTTACCACCGCCACGGTAAACAATTACGTTACCCCGTCGAGACGCTAACTACGTTCTCTCAAATATTTTCACCGTCGGGATCTCGTCACGAATGAATTTTTGTTAATTCGTTTCTTCTCTTTATCTTCGCGAGGTTAATTACAAAAACGACGAGTTACTTTTCTTTAACTTTTCTTCATCGTCGTATGAAAAATATATTTTAATCGATCGCTAATTGAATGTTTTGCTTTTTTTTCGTCTGTTTTACGCTTTTAACGAAAAATAAATGAATCGTTTGATTGTTTTATTGTTAATATTCTCGTTATCGGTATTTATTATTCTCTTCGGTTAAGGATAAAACTTTGCGTACTTTGTCTTTATGTTAACTTTACGGTTGCTCCTAGTCCATAATTAGGAGCCGAAGAAAAACAAAAACGGCAACGCTATAATGTTATATAGAGTGTGGCCCGAGGCGGCTAATTTTACCGTCTCGCTGCAATATTTAGTCTTATGAGAAAACGAAAGGAAAGTCAAACAAGAGAGATGAAGTTTTCTCGGACTCGTCCTTTCGCCTCGACCAAAGTTTCACCTTACTTAAGATTTCTTATTGACTCGTCGTATTATTTCATCAATGCCTCCTTTTAAATATTTATCTTACCCCCGGGAATATCCCACGATCGATAATGAAGTTCTTGCGCCTTCTTCGGCTTAAATATTCCAAACAAACAAAAAAAAAACAAAGAAATACTAACGATTCACCGTCGAGTCTCGCGTTGATAAAAATCGCAATAAAACGAAATCTGTTTAATGAAAATACCGCGGAGGGAATACGAACGTGTCGCTATCTTCTTTTTCTCCGTTGATACGATTTTCAGAAATTCTTTTTCTCATAAACCCAACGAGAATGAAAAAGAGAAGAAGAGACAGAGATCTCTTTGTATCTTTCCGGGTTCATCGCTTTGTAACGAAGAACATTGCACAGGTTCGATGGGATTAAACGTCTCTTCTCTCTCGTGCTTCAGCTGTTTTTGCTGGTTGCAAAGCGACTCTCTTATTCTCTACAGCATCTCTCTCTCTCTCTCTCTCTCTCTCTCTCCCTCTCTCTCCCGGCAGAATTGGACGAACAGTTTCCGGTTATTGCTCGGTCACGAGAAAAGCTTATTGCTGCGCGTCCGAGAGCGCACAGCGTTTCTCTCATATAGCGCGGTAGCCGCGGTGCGGAAGCATGTCCGTATACAACTGTCCGTATCTACTGGTCTACCTATATTCTCGCAACACGAGGACGGGTAACACTCGACCCCCTCTTTCCGTCAGTGGAACAAAATGGTTTTCTCGGGGGTTGTGACCGCGCGCGATCGCGAATCCCGAAGAGAGAGAGGGAGGAATATCGGGCCCTCGAGGGCGAAAGACACAGTCGCAATATCGTTTTATACATACACTCGCGATATGAAATAATAATAATACGAGAAAAAGAAAAAAGAGAAAAAAGAAAGAAACGTATACACTTTGGTGATTCGATCGAAACGCGGTCCTCGTACAGGGATCGACGACTATCGTCTCTCTCTTCTTTTTTTCTTTTTGCCTTATATATTTTTCTTTTTCATTCGCTATTCATTCGATATTCGGTTCTATACATAACAAATAAATCCCGTTATCTACATTCGATCTGCAATTCGATGCATACCAAGTAATGAAATGTAATTGATTTTGTTTTTTTCGTTCGTGGATTATTCGAGGAGGCGAATTGAGTATAGCGATTCGTCGGGGCAGATCGAGGTCGATGGCGAGCTATTTGATTTGAGCCCCCCCCCCCCATCAAAATTGTCGTTATGACGAAATTATTACGAAATCGTTGGAAATATAATAATTGCACGTTTCATCGATGAGTCATGAATAATTGTCCTTGCGTTATAAATATTTATGATTTGTGTCGAACGTATAATTATCTATAATTATTTTTCTCGCGAAATGAGCCGAAACATAAACAAAAAAGAAACATTCTATTTCCACATGTCACTCGTTCGTCTCCCCAACAACCCTTCAAAAAAAAAAAAAACTCGATAAAAGTCGAACGAGAAAATTGACGATTTTCTGTCGACAAGCAGAGCGACGAGAGCTTCGATATTACGAATCCTCGACGGGCAGGCTCGGAAGTGATTGAAACAAAAAAAAGTAAAATCCGTCCGAGGGCACAGACATCGCGAGGTCGCGTATTCGCCTCTCTCTTTCTCTCACTGCGGTGGATGGGGTGCTAGGAGGGGGGAGGCAAGCGGTTCGCTCGGAATTCAATTGAAACGTGATATATACGGCCGTCTATAGATGGCCGGGGCTTAGTATAGCCATTATACAATCGTGCGGTATAGAAAGGCCTTACGTGGGCGGCCGACAGATTGATATCGGGGCCTAATAACGCGGCAATTGCACGTTCCGCGAGCTCGCTGGCTTCTTGTCGCGAGCCCGATCGTCCGCGACCGCTAATAGTTGTACGCTATCCGCATATCTATATCTGCGTGTATATACGTCCGAGGCGACGAGATTTTATATGCACGCGTCGCAAGCGCGCGTATGGGCGATCGCGAAACCGCAATAGAGTGAAAGAGAGAGAGAGAGAGAGAGAGAAAGAGAGAGAAAGAGTCCTCTGGCCCGTGTAACAGATCGGACATTTGCATGATAACGAGAGAGGTGGTAATAATTCTCTCGTCGATCGGAGCCAAAGTGCCACTATAGCTCCACCTCTCGTCGTGGCGACGAGATAATTTCTAAATCGGATCGGCGTGAGGACTTTTGCCATCGTCGAGATCGAGAGAGAGAGAGAAAGGGACAGAGATAACGATCGAAAAGGTAACCTGTTATACCTACGTCCTTGCATCAGGGTGTTCGACACGAACGGTATATTAACGATACGGAATTTAAAAAACCGGAGAGCTTTGATTCCGATATAATACATGCACGGTAGGATAATAAACTTGTAACTATGTATAACACTGACAACGTTAACTTTTCCGCGTTTTATCCGCGTTCTCATCGTACAAACGAGGAATAATGTAGTCGACGAGTTACGTATTCTGCGTACGAGATCGAATTAAATCACAGCCTCTGCTCGATGAGAAACTGTAATTACACCGGGATCCAATTAGAACGTTGGCTAATTGAGACGCCGAAATTCGTAGTGAGATCGACACGGATAAATCTGATCGTAAGTGACGACACTAATGTTTTCGATAAAATTTTCTTTTTATTCGTAACAAAAGTTGACGATTAAAATTAAACTTTGAAATTTTTGTGAATTTTATGTAATTTGTTTTACTGTATCTGATCGAAATGGAAATGGGGGATGATGGAAAACGAAGCTAACTAGGGTAGGTAATATTGACAGTAATTAGGGAGCCAATATTCGAACCCGTCGATGGATTATTCTCCTCAAAGACTATCAGTCACTCGTCGCATTGTTAACTTCCGCACCCCCTTATCCTTGGTTCTCGTGTCTGATTGGCAAACATATAGACAATTCTAATCGAGGCTTGCATTGACAGATTCGAACTTGAGCTAGGTCCAACTAATTGGCGCCAGTCCGCTGATCAATTCGTCTCGGCTGATGCGGCAAATTAGTCAGAATCACCAATACCATCTCCGCATACCTTGGAACCTGTAGCAATAATGATCATCGATCGCGTTCTCATCATCGCTGCTACCGCGTCTACCGTATTCCCGTTTATAAACCCCTCTTGTTAACCATACACAGAGCCAACCATCCTTTCACTCGTCGTTGAATTGATGGGTGAATTAATAATTAAATTGACAGGTTGATTCCGTTGTCGACTAACGATGCAATTAATAACGTTATTATCAAAATAATTAATAATTCATCGACGATAATGAAGTGTATTTATTAATTTATTAATTAACAATTGTATCATAACGAAGATGATTATCAATCTCAAAAATAAATTTATTTCGTCATTAACATCGATATCTATTGAAATTTGTATTCTTCGCATTGGAACGAATTTCATGCGGAGTGAATATAGGATAAATTCCTGTACGACCGAGTTTCTAAGGACTCTCCGTTATTTGTACACCTAGAGGGCCAATCGATCGTTCTCGTTATCATAATATTCCACATTTTTCATGCTTCCCTCGCTCTAACATCGACGTTTTCCTTCGTATTGTTATAACTGTATCTACCGTATATACGATTCAATTTCCGTAAGAATATACGTCCGCATTGTATGGCAGTATAGAATGGAAAATATTCATTCGAATTTCCCCTTTAAAACTTTAATTCCCATGTGCCACATTTGCGCAGACAGACGGAGGTACGTACACACGAGCTGTGTCACTATATAAATGTATATATATATACATTTGCATATATATATATATATATATACGTTTATACATATAATATACATATATGTAGATGAGAGCGAATGCTTCGGGCGAACGGGAAAGAGGCAATAGACCCAAAAGAGGGCCGGCGGGCTATATCGCTTTTTCCAGGCTATTCCCGAGGGAACGAGAACTCGAACATGGGCGAGAAAGAAAGGGAAGAAAAATATTATCCACCGGTGAAGTTTAATATCGAAGCAATAAAGTGCGAGAGGAAGCGTGGAAACCTACGCTCTCCCTTTTCCCCAATTCGTATTTTTTTCCCGTTTATTCTTCGGTTTTTTTCCCTTCTCTTTCCCTACTTTGACGATAGAGAGAGAGAGAGAACAAAAAAATAAACAAAAAATTTATTTTCAGACAAGAAAGAATCCTCAACCTGCGAAAAAGGTCCCCTCCGAGGTATGAAATTCCGCGTGATAAAAATGTATTATGGAATGCTATAGGTTTGACACGTGGCTTAAGGTACTGGCACACATACTCATAAAACCGCATGCTTAAAATTAGTACGCGCTGCAGTCTTTCACATTTGCCAGTAAGAAGCATGCGAGTTTTAATCTATCCTAGCTCGAATCTATCGAATCTATCGAATCTATCGAATCTATCGAATCTATCGAATCTATCGAATCTATACTAGCATGCTCGAAAATCAAACGACTGTTGATTCTTAAGCATACTCGTAATAAAAATACTCATTATTAACAATATTTCGACACACACTCTACTAAGTAGGAATTGCTCAAAATAATGATATGCTTTCGTGCTCGTAGTGAGCAAGTGTGCCAGTACCTTTATCGAATATGAGTTTAAAAAAGAATACGTTTTCGAGATAAAATTGTACACGAAAAAAAAGACAAATTTCGTATAGAGAGAGAAAGCGTAAAAAAAGAACTTCGATGAGAAAATCCTTAGTAGGATTTCGTATAGTCGAGCAAAATGGATCGAGTAGGTGGAAGAGAAAAGCGTCGAGCAAAAACGAGAACATGCTGCGCTCGTTCCGAGCGTCCTTTGAGCTCGTTCGAAAGCTCTACCACGCCCAGGTAAAAAGCTTCACGGGATGTTCTTGCTTCGCCGTTCTACTACTCCTCTATATATACGAGACTCTTCCCCGGCAACGACCATTTTCAGGGTTTAAAGGTTTCACGCGAGCCAGGCTGTAGGAGAGGGTGTTGCAGTGGCAACAGTCTTATAGCTCTGTAAAGCACGTCGTACGCCCTTAATAAAGTACACACCATGCTAAAGGAGCACGAAGGAAATAGTACACAGGTCGTGCAGGAGATAGAAGAGAACTTTGTTTCAAGGTTCGGTACGGATAAAGAGCGAGAGAGGAGGGTGATTGAGAAAAGGGAGTGGAGATGGAAGTGGTGCATCAATGTGGTTGCTAGGAAAACTCGGTTCTCGCGAATTTCCTTTTTTTCTTTTCGTTTCTTCAAATATCTCGGTCAGCTTTGTATATAACGTTCGTGAATCGACGAATCTAAAAGTACGTTCTGTTAACGACCGAGGCACAGACATATATATATACGAGACACACGAATTTATTAGGATTCTCCCGTGTTAATTAAGACACTCGCGAAATAAATGAGATTAAAAAATAAAAATAAAACGAGATCCCGAGTTTACGTGGGTAAAATTACAAATTTCGTTTCAACGAGCGAGAGAAGAAAAGAGTTCGGGTACTTTTTCAGTTTCTTTACAACGGTCTCATCCGGTGTCTCGTAAAGTTGGCATCCTTCGTTTTTTTTCCATTTCGCGAATCCAATTCGCGGCGAACGTGGGAATTGTTAATTCATGCAAATTGGATGAATAAAAATAACGGAAACGTTAAAATTGTTGTAAAGCAACGGTGGAGAATCTGGCCAAAAATTTTCCTCGTATCCTTTTTATCATCGGAAGTTTCATTTCGCGAGATGTTTGGCAAAGTGGGTCGCCTTCTACTTTTCTACGAGTCTAGAAATTCTTCCGGATCCGAAATATATATATCAAAACGGATTTGACGTTCTCGTACCAAATTTCGACACCCTCTATGACTTTTCACGTATATTTATCCTACTCGATTCATATATATATATAAGTCCTATAGAAACGAACGTTGAATTTTATCAGTACGAATGAGGTCAGATTTACCGAGGTTCGCGTTCTTATCCAAGAGATCTAAATTCCCAGCAAACTTTTCGTGCACCAGCCAACAACTTAAATATCAAGTTGAGGGTGCAATGATTGGCACCCTCCACTACTTCCCGCTGCGTTCTCAACATTTTCCGTCTTTCTTTTACCTACTATAAAAAAAATACAACTGCCAATCGCCGTATCACCTCCCACCCTAACAAACTCCCAAACGTCGATTGCAGAAAACTTCGAAAAACTTTCCTCCCATAAATTCGGCAAAGGAAATTTCCATAAAATGATTTTTCTTCGCGAAGGAAAGCTTCGGAGGAATTCAGTTTCACGGGGATATAGTTAGAAAAGTTCGCAAACTGTGAGTAAACCATCGTCGTTCTCCGTTTCATTTTCTATGTTGAGGAGTAGGTCGGATTCATCGAAGCATTTTACGTAGAACGCATTCCTCTCTCGTACTTCGCGAGAACTCTCGTCATCGAGTTCAATTTTTCCTTCTTTTTTTTTTCAATTTGTTTTATGTGTTTTTTTTTATTCTTGTTTTTTTTCTTCTTTTTGTTTATTAATTTTTCTTATTTTTTGCTCTTTTTTCATACCCCCCTCTATACGGCTAAGAAACTCGATAAATTCCTTCGTCAGAGCTCTCAACCTCGTAATTCTCAATTACACAAGTGTCTCATTGACTCCGGTCAAGTGAATGACTCACGCCTTCTCGCCGAGTTTCGTGTTATCAATCAATTATACGAGGCCTCGACAGTCTCTCTCTCTCTCTCTTTCTCTTTCTCTTTTCTTCTCTTTATGACTTTCTCTCTCTCGCTCACTATCTCTTTCATGGCAAAGTTTTAGTGCAGGGCTAATACCGCGCTATAAATTTTTCCCGACTCTGAGTTAACTCGAATTTTATCGACCATGAAAAAACTCATCCGTACTTAGAAATATTCTGTCGAGGGTTGAATTTACTCGCATCGATAAATCGAGGAAAATTAATTAATCGATAGCTGATTTCTCGTCGAATCGACGAGTGAATATTTGCTTTCGTCGAAGTTCGCGAATGTGTTGAGCAAATATAAAAACCGAGTAGGGACGGAACCGGCGGTCCAGGCGAAAATGCCGAGCTTTAACGCCCGCATTGCGGATGCACGTGCTACCAGGCCTCTTCTTTTTTTCCTTTACTTCTTTCCTACTTTATTTCTCTCCTTTTCGCAAACGTTCTCTCGATCCTCCTTCGTATCATTTATACGTCGTTTACCATTCATCGTGGGTACGGTATGTCCATAAAATTGGTCTTCTCGCCATTTTCTATCCATACGAAAAATCTTCATGCCAACGAAAAAAATATTCTCTTAATTCTTGGTCCAACTATCGTCGCACAAATGTTATTTAATTTTCGACCGTGTCTAAAATAAAACGTGAATTAAATTGTCAATCTTTTCGTTTCGTTTTACACTTCGTTTTAAATCGGACGAATCAATTTTGTTATCGAATCCCGAGGGACTTCATTGCGAAATGAAAGGATGGTCTTTGCCGATGCGAGCGCGACAATGCCACGTGCACGACCTATCGACCCGCTTTCCCACGCCGACGAGTTAACCCCGCGGAGCCTAAACCGCTACGACGATGCGCCCTCCGTGCAGTACACCAAGCACGTCAAAGCGATGTTGTACGCTCGATATAATCGAGATAGACATTATATATATATATATATATACATACAGTCTTAAAACTCGTAAGCCAAAGGCCAACAACTGTTCCCTCATATCGCATTTTATTCTCGGCGTTTGCGAAACTCTTCGAAAAACTCGAGAGACAAAAATATCTAGAGAAAGAGAAGAACAACAAAACGCGCAAAGAAAATAGGCAAACTCGGCGATTGTCAAATTTGTCACGAGCAGAGACCTTTCTGTATAATAATGCGCCACGTATTATGCGATAGACGAGGTGAGGGACCGCCGCAGGCGGTAATTAAAATTATGAACTTCGATATGAGAGGAGAGAAATATATCCTTATTGTACAACCACCTGCCCTCGTGAAAATCGTCTTACAAACTAGAACAAATGACCGGGTCCTATGCATGTGTTTGTTTATACATATACATATATATATATATATATATATATATATATATATATATATATATATATATATATATAGTTATATAGTTGCTAGATTCCCGGGTACATGCCCAGGTTTTCAGCTAATTAAATTTATCGCTATTCTGCGTGCCAGACCGACACCCGGTGGCTGACTTATACACACATGTACATACATATAAATATATATAATGCATATATTTGCTTATACATATCCATTCTCTGGCGGTACTGCGAGATTAAAAGCCAACAGTGCACCGGGGGTAATCGAGTGCGCAGGTGCCAGGCATTCTCCCACATCGTTCGTCAACTGAGTCCCGATGCACAACTCACCTCTCTCTCTCTCTTCTCTTTGCCCTCTCTGTCAAGCGTTACCGATGAATATACGCAACTAGACCAATTACAGTTCACTCACAAGTTTAATCGTCCGTTGACGGATTCACGCTGCATAAAAAAATAAATATTTATTTCACCTGCCACTCGAAACGTTTTTATTTTCGTCCGTACTCGGTTTTTTCTTTTTTTCCATGCATTTTGTTCGTATTCATTCGCTCCTTGTTCCGGTAACGTGGCACCGATTCGATCATCACTGAGTGCGTCATATCCATGTCCGACGGTACACAATGCTCCATAGACAAGAATAACGATCAATAATAATACGCGACGAGCTCTCGATGAAAACGTATCGTCATCCGAGGGTGTATAATATTTTCTCGATAATGGGATAAATCGAAAAATCTGTGTAAATATCGAGGGTAACTAGCCCCTCGTTAAATATTCCTCCGTTAATTAACCGTTGCGCGACACAAAAATTACGAATATCGGTCGTCGGATCATTTGATAATTAACTGCAATTAACTCTCTTACCCACTTCTCCGGTTTTATCTCACGGAGAGTTGAAATTTAACAATTTCTACGGAGACTCGTGTAGAAAAACACAACCGTGTAGATAATACGTTATCTCTACTAAAGTATAATGCAGTACCTACCCATATATCCTCGGATGAATCTGGCCTTAATAGGGGAGAGGATAGACTTTTGCACGCGTTCGCAACATCCTGAACGGGAGAAGAGAAAGAGAGAGAGAGAGAGAGTCACGTTCACCATCATCCCAGTCTTGCCGAACGAACGCGCTATCGCACCACCACCAGCCGGTCTGACCCGCAACGACTTCGACCCGTTTCGAAGAAGAACGCGCGGCTTATATTCCCTTGCACAATCGGCCAAATACGGTGTACGCGAACGATGTACGACTCTGATTATACACGAAGTAACAACTCGATGTTAACTCCACGTGGTACCTTTATTTACTACGGGAATATAATACCATGAATATATATATATGTACTTTAATACATATAAATTACATTGGTACATTATGTATACGTATACTTAAAATGTGTACGAGGGTAGAGCTGTGTCGAGATGCACGAGGTGCATAACTCGAGGCTCGAGCCGTGTTGCATATACCAGAAAGAGAGGGAGGGAGGGAGAGAGTCTCGAAGGCATGTGAGAGAGTATGGAGCGATTAAAAGAAAAAAAGAAAGAAAAAAAAAACAGCATCTTCGAGATTTCTATATAAGCCCGGTGACATCGATGTATGGTGAACGCCGACGGTAAAGGCCTTCGTGTCTATGTACATGGATATTTGTATAATATAGATATACGATATATACATTGCCTCAAGGTTGATCCATTACGATTCATACCATTTGGAATTTTATATGGTGTAGACCTCTCTGTATTTATATAAGATGTTGCGTACTATATCTCTATATTCGTTAAACATTATTCTCTCGAGGGACGGCGATCCTCGATATGAGGTTCGTGCGCTATAAAAGGTAATCGAAGATTATGTACTATATTATATATATATAGAGGCGTTGAGTTAACTCTTATCGTGATTCAATGGGAATAATCTTATCGGTGAGATGATTCGATAAAAATCTTGAAACCATCCACCCCCCCCCCCCCCACCTCTCCCTCTTGCTGTCTTCCTCCTCTTCCTCCTCTCCATGAATTCCAATATCGAGGATAATTGATTGAGAATCCTCGAAAGGGTACTTCATGCACGTGCCGCATCGTATAGCTATGTGCTCTCTCGCATCCATCGGTCGATGACGACTATACTTGGATGTATTCTAGATCCAAGTTTTTTTTTCTTCGTTTTTTTTTCTCATTCGTTCCGTTCCCCCATCGACGATGAGAGTGCTCTCTATTTAAACTGAGCCATTTTAATCCACCGACGCGAACTTCTCGAAGCTCCGTCTCGATGAAAGAGGGGAAACAGGACGAGGCGAACGAAAGTGAAGCTCGGAAGAGAGACACTTTATCAAGAAACGAATTTACGCGTTCGAGGAGAATTAAACGAGAGTATTAGAAGGCACCATTGTCGAGAGGGCGTCCGAGTGACTCGACGAGACTGACAGAGAAATTCCTTTTTTATTTCTTTCATTCCACCACTCTCGTTGTTCAAGACGGAAATTAAGTTAACGAGACTATTTGAGAATTTGTTTTCGATATTTTCGAAACAATTATTCATAGACGTTAGAATCGACAGAAATTCATTGGATTCGAAAATTTGTATGATAAACCTCCAAACTCGATGGAAATTTTCGAAAGATTCTCGGGGGTAAATTTTACACTCGCGCTCTCTCCCGATTTCTCTTCGATAATTTTCAACTCCGTCGATCTTCTCGCAATCCCGATCTCTGTACGGAGTCGAACGCCTCGGTAATCGGGAGAGAACGAGTGTGAATAAGTAACGCATACGTTTAAAGCCGTCTCATGGATAATTATAGATATGGATATACCGGTGAGTGCGACTCTCTTCGTGTATGACCGTACCTCGTACGATATACACGTGTGCCCCGTTGGTTTCGCGAGTTTCGAGAGTACGGTTCACTCGCACGGCACCTCGTTAAAGTCATTAGGGAAATCAAGGGAATGCTCGCGGCAGTCAGTTCATTCGTTACGTGACGGATTTACACGTACACAGCAACGGCCTGGGGTAGTCCAGGCTCGCTATGCGCTATCGAACGAGGGAGGGTTTTAGCTTGCTCCAGGGAACTCTCGATACGACAAATACATACACAAATATTTGCTCGTATGAAACAAATGAAAAAAAAAGAAAACAAAAACACGAATGCGCACAGGTGGATATAAAATGCAACCAAACATGGTCGTTTGCAAATATATATATATATATATATATATATATATAGGCATTATATATTGTCTACGATAAAGTAGAAAACGCGGCGGTCGTCGACCAGTAAAGCCAAACTGGTTCGCGTGCGATACCGCAAGGCTTTCCACACCGCAATATCCCAATTACTAGAAGCCCAAGCCCAATTAATTGCTATTCTCAATTCGCACTGCCTCCATACGTGTGTTTCTCCCCAGCGTTCAACGGCAACGCGTTTCACTTCCTCGCCGTAACGACTTTTCAATTTTATTTCTCTCTTCTTTTTTTTGTTTTTTCGGTTTTTTTTTCGCTTTGATTTTTTTATCGTTAGAAGAAAAATAACGTTTACGATTCACAGTCCCGACGCATGACGAATCGACGAACCGGAAATCGTCGTTTCGTTAATTTTCCAAGAACAGTTAGGCGCGATGATTAAAGCGGACGATAGATTGTAACTCATTGCGGGATTTTGATAGCGCGATTCGAGATAATCGTCGAAATTTTTTTTACACGCTTTCTCACTCGACTAACGAGCGCGGCTAAGCGAGTAACGAGCCTTCCGACTACGTACGTTCTCACGAAGATAAAGTTTTGATAAGAATAGGAATTAGGAAAAATGCTATATCGTTATTATCCAATTATGTGGGACAGTGGTAATTGGAAGTTCTGTTTCTATTTTGCTATATACCTGTGAAAATTTTCATAAATTTTTTTCTCTGCTTAAAACAATTTTGTCAAGGACTCATAAAATCGCAAATTTTCCACTGATGACGAATTAAAGGGTCGATATTCGCTTGGACGAGAATTGGTGGGTGAAAGGTCGAAAAAGCTTTTTATTTCGACGTTTTGTCGACTTTTTGGCTATTAATTTCGAGCAAATGGAATTTTGAGGGAAATTCCCATGAAATTATACCTTTTGGAAATCATTTTTGAAAAAAAGGAATTTTTTCTCCATTTTTAGGACCCTTTTTCGTAACCGGGTGACATCCAAAATCCTGTCAAATTTGTTTTCCTCTTAAACCAATTTCCTTAATCACTTATAAAATGGCAAATTTCCCACTAATCATTAATATTATGGTCGTTTTCCTTTCGCATATCAATTGACACGTGAAATGTCGAAAAACCATAAAATTTCACATTTTTCGGATTTTGCCTATTAATTTCGAACTATCGAAGGAAAAATAATAATTTTCGCGATGTGCGAGAAGTTTTTCAATGAAAACATCGTTTCACATACTTTTGTGAGTCACGTTTCTTCGAAACCATCTCGTATTCTCGATTCTCTTATCAACTTCTCCAAAACTTCCGATAAAATATTTCCGAAAATTCGAAATACGATTCTCAATATTTCAAATATATTAAAATAAAATAAACAAATAAACAAATTTTCAAAACAAAACGATCAATTCATGCCTTCCTAATCCTAATAATTCATAATCCTAATAATTCATAAATAGCCTGCGTAAAAGACATTCCGCGCAACGGGCATAAAAATAAAATAATCGTTGCGAGCAACGTTTCATAAAATATTCGGTTCGTCACGCGAGTATAAGTAATAATGGGCGAAAACCTTCTTGACGCCTTATTCATGAGAGAAACAGATTTAGATCGTTGATAGCTGTCCGTAGCCTTGTATATATTTATGTAGAAAATACGTAATGGAAGAGTGCATTACGTTCGCCGAATTCGCGAGTCAGCGGGGGCGGCCGGCCGAGATTCGAGGAGGGCGAGAGACGCGCACACGCACGAAAACGTTTCTCGAAATTCTCTCGTTGCGCCCGACAACGTGAACCCAAAGACCGAGATTACAAGGGGATATATAGTAGCTATATATGATGAAGGTAGGGGAAATACGCACACAGCGAGAGTTCGCTATCTACATCAGAGTCCGCCTCTCATTAGCGGAACTGGTTTATCGTCGTTCTCCTCGTCGCAACTCCCTCTCTCTCGCTCTCTCTCGCTCTCTCTCTCTCTCCCTTCGTAGCTCACGGGTTTCGAGCCCCGCGGTACCGAGTCTCGTATAATTTCCCGCCTCCCTGGTTCACGAGAGATCCCCGAGAGTTGCATTCCTATAGTTTGCCAGAAAGCCATGGACAGCGCGGGGATTCCCTCGAGGGCAAGCCCGGACCCCGTTGCGTTACACACCGGACGCAAATTTCGGCTTGTCTCTACCCTGCACGAGAGAGCTTTATTAGTGAGATATTTATCGGGGAAAATGAAGCTCCGTATCCGCGATAGATTATACTACGATCGCCTAGTTCGGATATCTGTCTGGGAAACATAGCGAGTTTCGAGTCGTGGCAGTTGTTACGCCCGAGTGAGCTTTCGCTCGAGGCCTTTTGATGCCAGGAGAATATAACGACGAAATCGCTACAGACAACCGGAAGCCTCGAGGATGAGTCAAAGATCCAAAGAACTCGCGATGTTCCAACGAGTGTTTTGTCGAGTGGGATGAAATTCTGACGTGCGATCTTCAAAGGGACGTTGTGTCACGAACACCAACTTTGAGTCGGGTCTAATTTCTACATTTTCCTTCCTGTCGGCAACTTTTCGGCTAGGTACCGTCAATTTTCATCTCGTACCTACGACGATTTTCCTCCTGGTCTTGTCGATAAAATGTGTCTGGTTATTTAATTCATCGAGGATAGAAGCTTCGTCGTAGCCAACGTCAAACTTTCCCTTGATTTAGCATCGAGACCTACTTGTACAGGGCCCCGTAGCGACGATGCGCACGATATCGGTTCGGTCTGATCGAAACTCTTTCGGAGAGAGTCCAAAGTGTCTATTATTATCGGATCGTCCGTCACGCTTTTATTCGACCCTTGCGGTTCTTATTCATTCCCCCGAGTTATCGGTCTCTCGGCTACGCCTACCGTCGTCTCGCCTATAAAAATTGCACGGGGCAGAGAAGCAGCGCGGGATACACCTCGACTTTTGCCCGAGTCGAGACTCGTGCCAGTCCCAAGGCGATAAAGCTGCCACGCGATTTCTCAATTCCCAGGAGGCAAATAAGTATCGTTCGTCGATAGGCGCGATCGGTTCTGTACGTTTCTCGAAATTCTTTCGATATGGTGGCGGTGTCGCGAAGAAAGAAGGCTGCTACAACCTCGACACGATGTAAAAGTTGTCCTTTTTTTTTCTTCCATAGCCTGCTGTTTTATTTTTATTTTTAAATATTTGCATCGACATCTGGCGATAAGAACGGTAAATAAACTAGTTCTCGTTTTCTCTATGTTCCAAGACCAGAATGCAGAGCCAGGAATCGTACAAAATGGAAAAAACGAGACGATGAGAGGCCTTAATGGAGGCCGAGGAAGCCGCAGAGCCCCCCCTCCGGGGCTCGGATCGTCGTACGCGAAACGCCTCAATCCGCAAAGCAGCAGCAGCAGCAGCAACAGATATACGCGCCGATGATGCACCTGTCTATCCGGCCCATAGCAATCGCGAGTAAAACGTCCACGGTAGCTATTCGTCACGCTTGATATTATTCGCCACGATTCAACGAGTTTCGAACAAATCGAATTTAAAGAAAATAATCGAAACCAACTTGCATTCGCCTCGGTTTCGAGAGACGAGGGCAATACTCGACAACGATTACCACTACCGCGTCGTCACCGTGGCGAGAAATGAGACTCGCCGCGACATTGCGCTACCACAGAAATAAGAGAACGATTTATCTATAAGTAGAAAGAATTGAGATTATCCCGATTTCCTTACGAAGTAGCTAAGCTTCGACGGGAGAAAGAAGAATATCGAAGAAGAAGGATCGTTGAAGGATAATCCTCGGATTCGATATTTAAATTAAGGAAAACTCTTATCGGAAGTGAAAATGGCCGCTCCGGTGATCGAGAAGAAACGATTTTTTTGTCGGGAATGGGCGTTGATGAAGCTTTCGCATTGTCTCGAGCAGAGGCCAGCTTCGAAGACATGCGGTGCCCTAATCGTCGGTGGTCCAGGTAGCGGCAAGACAGCTCTGTGCGCCGAATTGGCTTGGCCCTCGACCGGGTCAGCCTCGAGACACCAGAGGTCGTTGAACAGACGTTTATTGGCGAGACACTTTTGCCAAGCGAGAAGCGAGGCTTCCTTGTCACCGGCACAATTCGTCAGATCTCTCGTCGCGCAGTTGTTGCAAGCCAGTGCCGATGGAATTCATCTCTCATCGCCAACGTCCCCTACAGCGAGCACGACCTCGGGACCCACGACTTCCAAGGAAGCCGTTGCCGAATCTTACGCCGAGAAATTGCGTACCGATCCCGATATACAAGCTGCTTTACAGCCGGACGTTCTCGATCGCGATCCGGACGACGCCTTGAAAAAAGCCCTCTTGTTTCCACTTCTCGAGGTAGAACCACCGAAGAATTGTCTATTTCTGCTGGTCGACTCGATCGACGAGGGACAATTTCTCAATCCACCTCAAACGGGCACGAGAGACTCTAGACGCGAGAACGACAATGTCAGTCGTACGATAGCCGAGTTATTGGCCAATCATCATCATCTGTTTCCGCAATGGCTGTTGCTCGTATGTACCGCGAGAAGACAGAGCAAAACAATATCTCGGATGTTCACGGGTTTTCGCAAGATATCCCTGGACGATTTGCGAAAGAGCCAGGTAGTACGGGACGTTCAGCAGTACATATTGGCAAGATTGGATCAGGAGGACGCACTGAGACAGCACATCTCCAGGGACACGGCCGAGATGCTCAATCAGTTGCACATCAAGAGCAACGGATGTTTTCTTTATTTGGAAAAAGTTCTCGACGGCGTCGCTGAGAATTTTATCGTACTGCGAGAGATCCGCGAGATACCGGGCACACTGAACGGCCTCTATCTCTGGCTCTGTCAGAGATTATTCAGCAGAAAACAATTTGTCAAAGTACAGCCACTCTTTAACGTAATACTAGCAGCGAAATTGCCGATTACTCAAGAGATACTTTACAAATGCGTGAAAACAGCTAGTCCGACGATAACTATGGAAGATTTCAATCGACGCTTGCATCTTCTACGAAGGGTCATATCGGTGTCGCGAGCCGGTGCTCTGATGCTGTTTCATCATAGTTTCGCCGAGTGGCTCCTGGACGTTAAACACTGTACTCAGAAGTACCTGTGCTCGGCGACGGAAGGCCACGCTATGCTCGCTGCTTATTACACACTTTGCGGACCCGAACTAAATCCCGACGAGATTTGCGTTCTCGGGCAACATCTTCAAAGAGCCATGTCGAGTCTGTTGACGACAGGCTGTAGTCTGGACTCTCATGCGTTGCAAGTCTTGTGGATCATCGGCTGCAGAGCTCCGGTCGACGAGTGCTACCTCGATAGCTCCGAGTGCATACTCTGGCCTCGACAGGACACCAAACTCCTCAGGCTACTCGTTGACGCCGGTGCGAAAGCCTCGGAAAAGGTTGTCGAGGACGAGGTCACCAAGGATCCTGTTTCTTCTAGTCAGGTCAGTCTCTTGAGTATTTTGTTGTCGTTGCTGTTGTTCTTTTTCAAGATGTTACGACAGGTCGTGGCATGACCGCGACTTTATGGGGATGAGAGGACCGAGTTAAGATGCAGACACAGAGACATTTTGACCTTATTTGAAAAATTGCCATAATAGGCCTCGCAAGACGTCAGCCCAACGGACGAGTCGCCCAGTGAGCCATTGACCGAATTGTTGGGTGAGAGCGGTGACATAAATCAAGCAGATTCTTGCGGTCGTACGGTATTGCACACACTCGCTGCCGATGGCAATGCGTCGTTGCTCGAACTAGCACTCGCATCCTGCCCTCAGGTTAGTTCTAATTTTTCTCTCGTAAAGACACTTCGCCGTGAAATATACTCCAAGGTGTGTCATCCATCTCGCGGACTCGAGATATTTAATCGGTTTGAAAAATGTTACACAGGCTAAACTCGAGGCGACTGACCGTCATGGTCAAACGCCGTTGAATCTTGCTGCGAGACACGGTTATGCCGATGTCGTTAGGGTTTTGTTGGCCGCTGGTGCGAGTGCCGATCATGCCGATTGCGATGGATGGACGGCTCTTAGAGCAGCTGCCTGGGGCGGACATACCCAGGTACATTCACAGCCAACCCTCTCCTCACGAAACTACGACACTGTTAAAAGTGACACGAAAGTTGTTAGTGTTGATTTGTTATACTTTGTTTTACTTGTCGTGACTAATTCGCAATCAACATACATATCATCACTTTTTATTTTTTCTTCATTCTAACTCATCGAAACCTACGCACGATAACTTGGTTTGAGACATTTTATTCCTCATTGAAAAATCATACTAGATTCAAAGAAGTAGCCGCTGTTTCAAGAGAAATTTGGTATTCAATTCGATATTACATTTATATCAACGTAAAACCTGGAATATCCCTCTGCGGATATTCAAAATCCCCATTGTCATCGAGTAATCTGTCTCATCTCACGTTTTACATCCAGAGCTTTCATCCACGCGTATCGTCGAGTCACGACTCGAAGATAAGGCTTTTCAGAAACTTATCCGACAACTATCGTTCACGATGCTTGAAACAAAGTGCAATCAAGTTCTCAGACACGAGTTGAACACCCTCCGATGGTTTTTTGTTTGTTTCTTTGTCCTCCTCGTTCCTAGGTCGTTGAACAGCTCCTGGATCACGGAGCTACGGTTGATTGCGCCGATTGGGATCAAAGAACCGCTTTAAGAGCGGCAGCTTGGGGTGGTCATGAAGATATCGTCAAGGCTCTACTGCAACACGGAGCTGACGTCAATAGAACGGACGATGAGGGTAGAACTGCTTTAATAGCAGCGGCGTATATGGGACATAGCGAAATTGTCGAACACTTGCTCGACTTTGGTGCAACGATAGATCACGCCGATAGCGACGGTCGTACAGCGTTAAGTGTCGCAGCACTTTGTGTACCAGCGAATCATGGTTACGCCAAGGTAGCCACTTTAGTTTATTTCTATCGTTCGTTTTATTGTTCTCGAAAAACTTCAATAATCAAAGAACAATTTTATGCAGGTTGTAACGATTTTATTGGAACGAGGTGCTGCCGTTGATCATCAGGACAAAGATGGCATGACTCCGCTTTTAGTAGCCGCTTTCGAGGGCCACAGAGACGTTTGCGAACTATTACTCGAGTACGAAGCTGACGTAGATCACTGCGATGCAACGGGACGTACTCCCCTGTGGGCAGCAGCGAGCATGGGTCATGGATCCGTTGTAGCGTTGTTGCTGTTCTGGGGTTGTTACGTGGACAGCATAGACAACGAGGGCAGAACCGTGCTGAGCGTAGCTGCTGCCCAAGGAGGAACTGATGTAGTTAAACAGCTACTCGATAGAGGTAATACCAACGGTTTGGAGTTTTTTTTCACAATTTTCAGGACATTATCGTAGTTACATGTATTATTTTAATCCTTTTTCAACCCACAGGCCTCGATGAACAGCACCGTGACAATTCGGGCTGGACACCGTTGCATTATGCAGCGTTCGAGGGTCACATCGACGTATGCGAAGCATTGCTCGAAGCCGGAGCCAAAGTCGACGAGGCTGACAACGACGGAAAAGGTGCCCTTATGCTCGCTGCCCAAGAAGGACATATGTCACTGGTCGAACGGCTGCTAGAACAACATGCAGCGCCGATCGATCAACATGCTCACGATGGAAAAACCGCCCTGAGGTAAGCCCATCCGTGGCGATTGATCGTCAATGTTATTCGGATTTCTTGAAATAATTCTTTTTCTGTATTTTACCATTCTCAATAGACTGGCTGCTCTGGAAGGACATTACGACACAGTCAAAGTCTTGCTGACACACAGCGCAGATATAAACGCCAAAGACGCGGACGGAAGAAGTACATTGTACATTCTTGCGTTGGAAAATCGACTGGCAATGGCGAGATTTTTATTGGAGCACGCACGTGCGGACGTGGAAAGCAGAGACTCCGAGGTATGCTCGGAAAAAAAAATGTCGAGCATGAAGATTGTTGATGGGTGGTATACACAGACGCAATTTCTTTCAAATCCACAGGGCAGAACTCCACTTCACGTTAGTGCTTGGCAAGGACACGTCGAGATGGTAGCTCTACTACTGACAAACGGGAATGCGAGCGTTAATGCTTGCGACAACGAGAACAGAACGCCCCTTCACTCGGCCGCGTGGCAAGGACACGCTGCCATAGTCAGATTATTACTCGAGCATGGAGCCACACCGGATCACACGTGCAATCAGGGTGCAACGGCGCTCAGTAAGAACTCGTCGTTATTCATTTTTTACCCTCATTTGTCATAAACACTGAAAGTTAAACTTCCAGTAAATAATAATAATAATAATAATAGCTTTCCGTTACCAATTACAGGCATCGCTGCTCAGGAAGGTCACGAGCATTGCGTAAAGGCATTATTGAATCACGGTGCAGATCCAAATCACTCGGATCATTGCGGTAGAAATGCGATAAAAGTCGCTGCTAAAAGTGGCCATGACACGGTCGTCAGACTGCTCGAGGAGCACTCGGCAAACCAGAGAAGCTTGAGGCCCGGAATGAATGGCGGTAAGTGATTTCCAGAGTCGTAAATTCATAAAAAAAAAAATATCATAAAATAAATAAATAAACCGAAATTGCAACCAACGCTACGTGATAAAATTCACAGGTGGTAGTAGCAGCGCGACTTCGGTAACCTCGAATTCGACCGCTGAAACGAAACCGTCATCGGCCATTCTCAACCCGATCTCGACCCAGTATAGCCCTGCCGAATCACCGGACTCGACGAAACGAAGAAGCTGCGTGTCGTTAGGCAATAATTCCAGCAACAGTAAATCCAGCAGCAATCTTACCGGCAGCACGAAAAGCGATCAGGGCAAGTTCGGACAAAATGCGATGGTGAATCAAGTTATTAAAGTAAGTTGCGAATTAATGAAGATGGTTAAACGATAGAAAACATTGAATGAACGATACGATATTTAAAAAATCACTTTAAACGGCCTTATTCTTGTTGTACTATCGTTAAATTCTATCGCTACGTTTCAGGCACCATTGTCGTTCACCCAACAGCTCCAACAATGTTCGAGAGGCGCCAAGAGTCGTCCTCTCAGTAAGCTATTGTCCCCGTTGAAAAGCGAGCCACAAAGTCCGATATACGCCTCACCACCTCATTCGCCTTTGAGCGACAGTCTCATACCGTACTCGCCAACGAACACGAGCCCTCCAAGTGCCCAAACTGCCGCGAGTGTGATACAGAGTCAACTCGGTGTTTCACTGCTGACCGGCAATCAGAGCATACAGTACAAGCCGCAAAGCGGAGGTTTCAATAACCCCGTTGTCATATACGAGCCGATAGACATAAAAACGGAAATTATCGATGGGAACAAAGACCCTCCGAAACCTTTCGAACTTACGAACGAGATGCTCGGGCTGAAGATCACGAGCAAAGACAAGAAGAATGGACACGACGACAAGAGAAATTCGGCTGATACACATTTCACGAGAGACACACACATGAGAATAATACTGGGAAACAGTGGCGCCGGAGTCGGTCGGAACGTCAAACATACCGAGCATAGCGGAAGGTGAGCCTTCTTCGAAATATGTTTTTTTTTATTTCAACATTCGAAAAGATATTCGTGCTCATTGAAATACTGTTTTTTAGTGCGAGCAACGCCAAACCGAAACGTAACGGTTTAGTTTCGAATCCAGCTATGAGACTGGTAGCCGGAGTTAGAAATGGCTTCGAGAATGCTACCAATCGGAATAAACCTATAACAACGAGGGTCAATGGATTCCAGTGGAAAGCGGAAACACGAAAAGAGACACCTTTGTAGGAGCAGGTATTGTTCACCAAATATTCATACGACAAAATATGCATTATCGAAGAACGATTTCTGTGCTATTGTTGTAAACGTATTTCTCGATTACTCTTCGTCTAAATCGACGTTTCCTCTCTGTCAAAGGTAGCACATTTCTCTGCACCTCGTGAACATTCTCCTACCAATTACCACAGGTGGCGAAGTTTACTCAGCAAAAAGCGAAAGTCAATAAATCGTTTTTTTGTTTCCTTTTATTTGAGCAAAATCAAACGAATCTCAAATGAACAAGGAAATGTATGAAAAAATTAAGAAAAAAAAAACAGTACCGAAAAATCGTGATCATTATGAGAATAAGGAGAAAAAAACTGCATAACACACATAATACCAAATATTAAACTGCATAGAGATGTATGTAGACATATAGGGACGTAATATTACCAATTACAGGTTTGTATAAATGTTACGTTAATAAAAATTCTTTATCGATCTCACTAATACTGCATTAATATCGTCAAGCAACGGTCGGAATCTCGAGATTTTTTTTTTAATTCTTTTTTTAGTGTTCGTTGAATCGAAAAACATAGGCATTGAGATTTTCATAAGAAGACTGGATGCATACGAAGCGCATTTGTGATGTTTAACGAAAATGGAAAAATGTTATAAGCGAATGTAAAGATAGTGTATTAAAGAGAATGGGGAAGAACCTGTGGAGCGAATGAGAGCCTCGACACGAGGAAAGCCTGATTATGCAGATACTGCTAAATATACGTAAAATTATGGCCTGAAAGTGGAGAGCCTGTGTAAATACACCATTTATGTATTGAGCATGACCATATTTATTATTATATTGTAGTAGATGAAAGGAAATAAATGAAAATAAAATATTAACAATGTTTATAGGTTGCGGTTCTGTTCCAATTTGGACAGAGCTACTCGTCGTACGTCGCTCGATATTTCTACATTAAGATTTTCGTATATATCGTCATTAATTTCTTTCCCCGTTTCACATACCTTCAAAAGTTCCTTTTTAATTACTATAAACCCTGTATAATTATTTTAAATACACTAGTGTTACAAAGCGGTTTATATGTCGACCGATCGAACGGAATTTCTTTGTTTTGTGCCATCATTTGCAGCGTTATTCGAGTTACATGCGCAAAATAATTTTAAGGTTAGTAACTCTGGCACAGTCGTCAATCGCGAGAATCGATACGGTTCGATTGCGTAGAAATGGCTCGCTGCAAAGCCGGTCATTTTACCACGGAGATGCTGGACCCTCCGCCGCCGTATACTCGTTACGAAGCTTATGCTGGCGGAGCGGCAGCAATCTCGAAAACGGAAATCGTGGTTACGCCACCCACCGCCGAGAAAATGAGTCGTCGTTGTTGCTGCACTTACTGCTTCGTGGGTATACTCACAATTATTCTATGCACATTTGTCATAATTGAGATATTTCCCTATCCTCTGCGAGCATCGTGCATCGTCAAATGGTAAGCTTACATTACAAAACGATAATTATTTTCGTGAAACATTTTCTATATGCATTCTAAGAGAAGAATTCATGTGGAGGAGTTTCGTATTGCGAGGGCGCGTGCGTCGTCGCGTCCCGCGTATTTTCGGTGGCGTCGCGCCTACCCGCGTAGTCAACCCGTTGCTGCGATGGAATTAACTTCGCGTTCGTCGTAAACAATTGACAAAGTTAATTTCCTCAGGGGTTTCAATGCGCCTTGTACATTCGTAATGCAACGATTACGTTACCAAATACTAAAATGGACAAGCTGCAATGATTGTGGACATCGAGGCAATAAATGCCTTTATTCGGTAAGCGAATAAGACAAAACTGTCGCATATCGGTATATCTATATTTCGCGCGTGTCACATGAGATCTCTAGTAGCAATCGTGTGGACCCCGAAGTGTAACGGTTTTTTTCAAACGTCCCTCAGCCATTTTGGCATGGATTCGTGCAAATACCTTTCCCCATACAAACCTCCGAATTTATCTTTTCAATTATACAGCTAAAACCGACCAAAACTCGACAAAATACAATTCGCGCAACCCACCTGCATCCAAACTTAAAACTTATCGACGACATAAGAATCGAATTCGAAGAAACACGAAATAATAGCTGCAACGCGATGGTAATTGTGATAAACAACCGTCTTTGCATATAAAATTACGGATAACGGCCAGATATAAAAGATAAAAACGGGTATTATTGTTCGGTCAGGCGAAATCAGTTTCGCGTGCGTGGTTCATGATGTTCGACTACGGTACGAATTATTGTAATCTTCGAAATCTCGTGGAGGACGCGGGACTCGAAGGGGATCGGGGATTCATCGAGTTGACAAATGACGGCATGTGCACTCAATTCAACACCGCCGTATGCATTTAGTACTCTACATACCGGTAAGTCGATTTTTTTTTCTCGATGACAAACAATACGGAATAATATTTATTTACATGGTACACGATAATTTCAAATCAAAATAAAAAAATGCTCCTGTGAATGGTCTGTGCACATTCGTGTACCGAAAACGTGGAAACAGCCATAATAATACGTAACTAATATCTATAATAATCGGTCCTAACCTTAGCCGTTCATAAATAGTCAATAAATTGTATTACACAAAGTTCTGTGATAAAAATTACCATACCTTACAGGATCGCCGATAAAAAATGGCTACAAAAATACCTATTTTGGCTCCTTACAAATTCAACGAGTCATTCCAGTTCGCGATTAATTATACAAAATTACATATACAATTGCCTTAATTACTATTAAAATACTACATAAATATAATCCTGTTCGTCAATTATTTCATATTATGAAATTACCTATACTCTTGTGGAATCGATCGTTACAAAAATATATAACATTCCTGAGGTAAATTCGTTCCACCCGATTGTCGAATAATTGTATCACCGATTTTGAGGTTTCCCGTGTGTTACTCAATAACGATCTTCAATCGCCCATTATGGACGATCCGGTTCTATGTCTGCCGCAAAAAACAGCACCTTGCGCTGCTCGAGAGCGACACTTTGTCCCGCTTTTCGTTAACGCTGAACAGAACATACGGGGTGCAAACATATTGTTGGGAGTCGTGCTGGAAAAGAATTATCGAAGTTAATATGAAATCTATTAATTAGACGTTGTGAAATCATTAAATTTCATGAAATTACCTTCTTGATCCGGTACTGCGAGCCGGTGAATATTTTCGTTCCGTAATACGACGTCTGAGATCCCTCGCATCGACGAGACTGTCCATATCGTCGAACTTGTAGTTTTGCCTTTCTGCACTGTACGACGGACTTTCAAAATCAGTGCTTTCCTCAGACATGCTTGGATAATCCTTCCCGTAATCCAAAATAAGATCCTCCCGTGCCTTTTTTGAGGGCAAATACGAGCACGAAAGCTCTTCGACTGGCGTTGAATTTTGCCGGCACCAGGAAGCAGCTGATTGCAAAATTAGTCTCGTTTTAACTAAAAATAAAAAGTCCACTAATATTTTAGCTTCTACAGAAATAAACTTAAAAAAATAGAAATCTTTCAGTTGTGGAAGTAAGAAAAAAGTTTTAAGAAATCATGAGACGCACCTTTGCAATCGATCAATTTTTGAACGATTGTTGCAAACAATTGTTTGATCGTTCTGATTATTCTAACGTGAATACTGGTTCTCGCAACCGGAGCCACTGTATCTGGCGTGAATGACCTTCGACGTCCATTTTTGTCTGGCATTCCGTGCTTGTTCACAAAAACCTCTTCAGTCTCTGTATTTTTTTGTTCAACGGACTTTTTTTGTGCTCCAAGCATATACTGCACAGATACCATTAAATAGTGCACTGGAAATCAGAAAAAAAAACGTTAAAATCTTTCGAACGTAATCTTAGTATATTTTGAATAATTTTTGAAAGCTGATGCTCACTTCCGGTAATTAAAAATATCAATGTTGTGATTGATGTAAAATCGAGACAAGCGTCAATTCCGTGTTTGAAAAGTGTCGCTAGATTCACGGGTATTATTCCCATTATCGTGGCTCTTGTTATGAACGGAGCTTGCAAGAATGCTGCGACTATCATCGCACCGAATAGATAAACTATGTGAAGCCCGGTTCTGTAGACTTTGTTAAACTGTTCGCCTATCGACAAAAAGTTATATTCAATTATATTTTCCATTTATTCCATGATAATTAGATGACGAATATGTTTTTTGTGGAATTAATACAAACTTGTATCGCCAATGTAATCGGTAATCCATCCTAATTTTTCATCGATTTCACTGCGCATACATTCAGTTACGTTCCAAATGAAATGGATGGTCTCGTTTATTTTCGTGAGTCTCTCAAGAGTTTGCTCATACTGCGCTGCGGCTTCCGCGTTCTGTGCAACGATACGATCTGTGCTCGATCCGATCTTTTCCCAAATTAATTTTGCCTCGTCCTGGATCTTCAGTAAATCATTGAGAACCTCCTCATGGTTATTTCGCTGCTCCATAGCTTGCTCCAATAGATCTGTGCTTGCTTTTTCTGAAATCAGAACGCGTTAGAAATGTAGATCGTTTCAGAAACGTAAAATAATTAGCGTTATGATAGTCATAAGAAATTTTGATTTAATTAAAGTAGGATTACCCAATCTCGTCTTTATGTCCTCGGTCATACTAGCCAGTTGAGAGTGGCCAGTTCGTATCAGAGCTTTCTCGTTGTTCAGTTCGCGCAGATTAGTAGTAACCAAATTATGTGCTGTATTTTGAGCGTCACGCAAATACTCTTGTTGTTGCAATAACGCTTTGTTACCATCGGACAGCGAACCCAAAGCCTCTAAAGTTTGGTACTCCAAACGTTCTTGACTTTCCTAAAAAATTCGACATATTTAAAAAATCCTTTTACGTTTCTTTCGGTTATATCTTTTCAGGCATATCCTTATTTCTCAAATTAATACCTTTAATGAGCCCAAAGCTTTTATTTGCGAATGAGCTGTCTGCATCAATTTATTGACCGTCAATTCTGTGAGTGCGCGAAATTGCGTACTACGAGCAGCATAGCAAACTGCTCGTGCTCTGTTGCTCATCAAATGATAGGAATTCCACATATCTGGATCCATGTCGGTCGTACATTGTTTCAGTGACTGAAAATTAAATTTCAATATTAAGATATCACTTGCAAAATTCCCAAGAAAGTAATTTCTAAAATTACTAATTTATAAAGGAAAATCCTACTTTTCAAACACTTTGTCACAAAAATAGTTTCAATTGGCGAATCGAAGATTTTTAGCAACTAAATATGCAATTGTATAGAAATTTTTTTGAACAATATATTGAAAAAGTTTCTCGAATATTTGATAAAAAGAATAGAAGCAAATCAAGAAACAACGCACGCTGTTTGAACTCTTCTGAACGACTGTGTGTGGAATTAGCTTTGAGGGGGTCTATGCGAGAATTTTTTGGAGGGGGAAGTTTGCAGGTTTGAACAGGCACGAATCAACCCCCTCTGAGCATATGGTCAAACCTCGTATTCTCTCAAAAGGGTCTAGACATCGAACTGTGCACGATGTGCTGTAGTGTTTAAATTTTGTATCCCTTTGAGTATTGTTATTACCATTTCCTCGGTGCAAGGAAACATCTTTCGGCCTTCAACCGCCGACTGACAATTAAGCAAGTTAACACTGAGCTTGGCCAATTCTTCCTCGGACATATCGCTGCAAGAGGTTCTTATTTTCATGATAACTTTGTGCTGGCAAGTCTCCAATGGAGAGGACACTTTTATATCGGTGAATTTTGCTGCCTCTTGGAGAAATTTTTCATCCTCGGTCATACTCTCGTAGGGAATAGATATCAGAGGTACACCATCGGCCACTACGACTGTAGATTCTTCGGACGGTTTGTTCCAAAACCAATTTAATATCGTGGCACATTGTGCGCATTGCAATATTATTGCAACAAACAAAAACACTCCAATTCTCAACATGGTTTTCATCGTTCGCACCTTCTGTAAAATAATAATATTTACCTTTGGCTTAAAAAGTCTTAATCTGTGACTGATAAGCCATCGCTGAAAAATTTGCAATTATGTAATAAATAGAATGATTAGACATTTACTATCAGGAAAGATTTACGCGGGATTCCTCGATGGATTTTGGTTATCGTATCGTTAAAAGAACTTCGGACGATGTAATATTCTTCTTGATTTTCCTTGATGTAGCGTCAATCATGCTTTTCCATTTATTCTACAAAAGATTCCAATACGTTGTCACCTCTGGTAAGAAAATTGAGACAAAAATAGATTTTTACGCCGAAGCTCCGAACCCAACAACAACTGGCTGACATTCGTATTCGTAACGGTCACAACATGCGGAAATTCAAGCAGGTTGAGACTTGTTGAAAATTATGGAAACGTAAATGCCAGGGTCACTCGAGAGACCAGTTGTCTCGTCTTTCATGAGATGGCGACACCATGTAATTCTCTAGCATCGTCGAAGCGCGGAAATTCGATTAGGTTGAAAAGTACCTAATCGATGTCAGTAAAACTTGTCTGTATCAATTTAACTCTTCTTCACGTCCCGAAGAAAGATTCTGCGCACTAAAAACAGTCAAAGGTATTTATAAAAAGATTTGTTCGGAGCGAACCGACAGGCTGACGAAAATGCGTCAATCTGTAAAGTTTTTGAGGATTAAGAAGGGAGTCGGATTTTGTGAAGAATACCACATTATTAGTTAAACAATACTACTGTTTATTGTAACATTCAGGTCGACCGAAACGTGCGGATCGCGAGAGGAAACAAAATTAATTCAAAACAATTGCTCGCTGACGATCCACATAAATAATTTGATATACAATGATTTCTGTTTAAATAAAGTGTGTAAACAGTAGATGGAACAATATTAAAATTCTCGAGTGATAGTTTTCGTCGGTATACACACCGAATCGATGAAAAATATACAATAATCTCTTTAAAGTGTATATAAAAACTGCATCAATATAAATAATTGTGCTGGAATGTTCTCTTTCCGGAATGAACACTTTTGGACATGTTCGCAAGTTCAATTTTTGTTGGGTTGCTTTTTAAACAGAATTCACATGGTTTTTGCCTGTTTCCTACGATTACATACATCTAACGATTAGCTACAGTGGCACACGCGTTAACTCCGATAGCCCGATCAAGATTTGTATATATATATCTATATGAATATAGGCACATTTCTCTTCGAATATGTGATTTTTTTTATAAATAGCGACTTCATCGAATTTTATCGGGATCGGAGCAGAACGAAATCATGATTTAATTCACACACCTTAGGTCACGATGTCTCTATGTATACGTGTCGAAAGGCTAGGACACGCTGATTGCGAATGTTGTAAACTCATTTGATTCGTAAAAAATCAAGAAAGTTGTATACTTAATACTATCAGACTTTTCGTCGGTGAGGGGTCTCACTTAATAGGCTTCGGGACGCGAATCCTCTTCAGGGAGCACTCGATCGAACAGCTAATTAATTATCGAATTCGATCTAGGCGAACTCACGACGTTTCGTCTCGGAATTGTGTATATATATATATATGTTCTCTATGCTAAAACGTGTATGTGTGTACAAATGTGTTTGTTATGTACATTAAATTGTTGCACAAGCATTGGGCGACAATGTGGAAATTTCGTGGGAGAGCATAGTTACTCAGGGCCAAAATTTGTTAAAGATATCCATGAACGAGTCGTATATCATGAAAGTAATTGCCACATCGAGGCATACTCTTCCTAATCTTGGTACGGTTCCTTTGTAAAAAGCTCCTGGTCCTTCGTTCTTCCATATTTGAATGGCACAGTCCACACTGCCTTTGTACTTCGAAGCTTCCAGGCCCTGAGACGAAAATAGAATTTTTATTTTTATCGTAACAAGGTCTCATTCGCGCATTAACTTTATAACGTTAGAAATTATTAAAATATATATTAAAACGGCATTAAAAATTTCGATAAACAGATAAAATTTATATTATTTTGAAGAATTTAAAGCTAATATTTTTTTTACCTGCATTCTGGTTTTCACAACATCGATCGGAGTGTTGCCGAAGACCGATGCCGCGCCAGCGCAAGCACCGAAAACTCCGACAATCATTTTTGGTACATTTTTATTATTGTCGCCTCCTCTGTACCAATCTTTCATCGTTTCCATTACGAAGAAACGAATGGCTTGATTGGAACCCTGTTTCATTATTGTTGGCACAACACCCTGATAAACACCTTTGAATCCTGTGAAAAAGAATAATTTTGTAGAAAAAGACAAAAAAAATTGTTTGTATGTAAACCAAGGTCGAATTGTGCCTTCTCCTGGATGGGAGCAATAAGACAATTTAAATCTGTCTCTGTAGGCTAATATAACTGATATGCATAATTAAGAGTCAAGGTACGTTTCTCTGGCATAAATTCGTCGATAAACATTAATCTTCGTGCTTGTCAGAAAAATGAGCTTTACTCCATCAATCTTTTACTATTGCGAAATCAGCGATAAAAAAAACATTCAATACAGTTGGAACGTTGAAACCACTCTTGCTTATCGGACTTTCGTACCCTTCGCGACGAACTTTTGTTGCGTAACAGCCTCAGGCTGTGCTGATGACCGTGCATAAGTTAATGAAACGAGTTCAATACGGTTGAAATTTAGATGATCGTATTATTACGATTTTAACGATCCAATATCGCCAAATTGTTTATAAATGTATAAGCATAAACAAATATAAAAAGTCACTAGCTTACCATGCTCTTTGACGATGAGATTAACACCGTGGAAGAATCCTCGGAATCTTGGATTTGCGGATCGCTGATCGTTAATAAATTTGACCTTGACAGTCTCCATGGGAGTAACAGCAAAAATAGCTTCGCAGATACCGGCGCAAAGACCAGCTAACAGTCTTCTTTGAGGATTTAATTTTCCGTCCGCATCGGCTAATTGTTTCTTAACAGTCTCGAAGGAACCAAATCGTACTGCCGATTTGGGAATAGAGCCATAAAGGAGGACAGATAGGCCACGATAGAGACCGAAGAACCCATTGGTTTTTACAGTTTTCGTTACACAATCCCATATTCCATTGTACTGTTTTCCAGCTCCTGTCTTACCATCGAGCTGTAATTGCGTTTTAACGTACTCAGTGGGATAAGTTATGCAAATTTCGATACCACCAGTTATTCCACCTGAAATTCAATTAATTTAAGCATTAGAAGTCTCGTCTGACCTTGAAGCCTAACTGTTAAGACAAGATACTTTGTTTAAGGACATCTAGAGGTTAAAGTCCTTGTGACATAGACAGGTTAGTCCTCTGACCGAGAACATCGATTTCCCAGGAATTAAAGGGCACAGGGTCGTAGAAGACGTCACTAATAATTTACGTCGATGAAAGTACGTCTAGATTGAATATCGATGTTTCCACAAAATTCAAGTAGAATTCTCCATTTTTTTTTGTACTTTCCGTCAAACTGGACGTATGATATTCTGAGAATTTTTTTTATAGATACTTGTGGGCAAAAATAAAACCGCCGGTCAAAGTGCAAATCGTAAACGCTCATCGAAAAAGTACGTTGAATACATTCTCGGAAAATAATCACAATTAAATCGATACATTGAACACTCGATAGACAAAAAATATAGAGAATAAGCGTAGAAAAAAAAGTCAAAATTCAACGTACCAGCTATGATTCCTTTGACGCCGACGTTTGATGCTGCTGGTGCAGCTGCAGCCTTATCTTGCAGCCAAGGCCTTCGCGGAAAGGGATTACCGGCGAATTTTCTCGCGTCTGGCGACCCAAATATTTGTTTTCCCAACCAGACAGGATCCATATTTATTTATTATTTCTTCTCCTTATTCCCTTGATCCCAATTGACTTCCTAATTAGAACGTCGCGACAATCTTATCCCTTCCACGTTTTCAATGTGCGCCACCTCCAACCGGCGAAGCAGAACTGACGACTGCTATGACTGTCGATTGTAGACAAGTGTCGCTGGAACGGAGAATTTACCGAATGGCGAAAATTCCCCGCCCATGCCACGCGCGGTTATCCGATTTCGAACCTCTCAGCTTACTATCGCTCTCTTGCCGTATATGTTGTTTTTATTTTAATGCTGATCCCATTTTTACGCCCGCGAGGCCATTGCGTTAGAGTCTTATCGATAGCCCGATGCAAGACCACTCTCCAGTCCCCCCTCCATCGGTTGGTCTGTCGGGGTCAAGGAATATTCGTACGGAATAGCGTACGTCGTTGTTTTCGCCTGGTTTCAGATAGCTCGACATTTATATTTAGTAATCCAATGAAACGTAAAAACTTCGACCAACCAAAACCTATTCGAATATGCCCACGAGCCGCTCACTCGTGTGGCGTTTCCAATCACCAATGGTATAAATATATGAACGTAAGATGAAAGTTCCAAAGTCGAGATCTCTGTAGTATTGCATATATGCTTATACACTCTGTACAATAAAATGTGTATATATATACACACCTTTCATGATACCGGTTTATTGAATAATGAGAGTGAGGACTTGCGATTCCTGATCAGCTGTTTGAATAAAGGATTATTTACTTTTTGATGATTGGGCTAGGAGGATGCGCGTTATTTTCCTCTTTTCTTTCACTCACGTGACTTCGTTAGGGCACATGTCAACGTCGCCAATTATTCCTAGCGATAAGGGACTTGAATAGTTTAAGTATAAATTTAAAAGTATTACGTAATCTCTTTTAACATCATGCCAGTCAACATGTGCTCTTCAGACACGTGAGTAAATACGATAAGATGTAAGGCATGCGAGACCACGGGATTTTCTCATTGTTTGAATAGGGATAGTTGAGGGTTAACTATATTTGAAGACGAATCCGTATTGTTTTTTTTTTCTTTCATTTATTCATTTTTTATCGAAAACTTTTCGAAACGTCGATTGAAACGCTCGATAAAAATCATAATTGTAAATAGAAATTAGTGTACATGGAGACATTTCTGTGGAAGGCGGGCCGCGCATCGATGCCCTCAAACTCCAACTGTATCGACCTCGAGTTGCGACGTAGCGAGAATAGATGGCGAATTTCATAATCCTGACTATTTCGTTTCTAGGCCGACCTACCAGCCAGGTGTCGTATTCGCCAGTCTTCGCATGCGTCTGTAACAAACGGTAAAGTATTATGGTACTAAATAATACTTAGGTAGATATATATGCCGATTTGTCTCGAAAAACCGGGATATTTGTGTTGCATTTTTATCTTACCGAGTATTTCGGTCCTGGTCGCGTATCTTCTTTTCCATTTCTGCGTCCGTGAGTGTTTCCAAGAACGGTGCCCACTGATCGGCCTCGGATGGAGGCCTGAAAGGAACTTCGACTGTAGGTAAAGGAGCTTCCGAAAACGCATAGGTTCTCTGATGCCAGGATAGTTGTCCACGAACACTGATTTGAAGGAATTAAATATCGATGGAATTTAATCTAAACGGTTCATCATTTCTTTCTTATCCATCTCAGCTAAGCTCACCTGTACGCAATGGCGGTGACGAATTCACCGCCTAGACCCAATTCGGCACAAAGTTTCATCGCAAATTTTTCCGGATTATTTTCCTTCTCGGACATGTCCCACTCCACCTGATCGACGAGAGACGTATTGCCAACATGAATGTTAAGCTTTATTATTACTCTCTGATCACACTGATCCTCGATCAACGATTCTTGAGGGAAAGCCTCGATCTGTTGTCGTATCGCTTGAGCTATCGCTGGCACGAAAGTTAACGGATTCAAATCCAAATCGTCGCATAACACTTCGGCAAATTGTTCGGGAGTTATGAGACTTTCTGCAAGAAATCGAATGAAAAATCTATCAGGTATTTCGATATTCGTTTACTTTTATTATATTAATCGGTCCAAAGTCTTACCATTTTTATTCCATGTGAATGTATCCCGTAATTTTTGACCCTCGATCTCCATATCTAAACGAATAGGAACAAGCATCTCCTGATGAGCGGCGTTTTCTAAATTTGCCGAGGGGTCGGTGTCGTCAAAACTGTAATAATCAGTAATTTTATGTACAAATTTTAATACCACTATAACCAAGGTCCTAAATTTCTGATTTGAATCAATCATTATTAATATTATAATTTAAAAAATGCTGTAAAGAAGTAATTTACAGAATTCTTACCAAAGGGGAAACGTTCTGACTTTCTTATTGTGAACTCTGTTACGATTAATCGGAGTAGCCTGAGGCACAGCGTCCAAATGAGAACTATTTGGCAAACTTGGTACCCACGCCATCGATTTTTTGGATTTTCCTTCTCTCGGTGCAGGTGGTTCGGTCGAGTGTACGGATACAGCTTTGTACTTGTCATCATTGCCTTCTATGATATCCTCAACTTCGCTGGCTCTTAATAAAGAGACGCTCGAAGCAAGGACGTGCTGGCTTAAACCAAGCTCAACCAACTTTTTTCTCTCGTCGTTCGTTATTGAACGACGAAACATTCCCGGATAACGTTTGTACAACGAACCGCGAAATAGGCGCAGATAGTTGCCGACTTCCGAACCGATGCAGTAGTATTCTCCATTTTCCTCGACTTGAAAACTTATCGGCTTGTCGCCGTATGTGCGCAATGCCATTGTACGAGTCGTTCGTGTATCGTTCTTGTGCCTGAATATTAAAAATATTAATTTATTATGTTAAGAACTAAATGTAAAATAGGAACATAACGACGTTTTGTTTTCTATGCATTGGGTATCGAGCATTGAAATGTATTTTACATATTATCACTCACGAAAATTAATACTTATAGCTAGTTCACGAAGTGTACAAAATTGTTATTTATAACGAAACTAATTCCCAATGTTGAACTAAAAACGAAATCTTAACCACACTTTTGCTTGTCAATAGAGCAAAACAGCGTCCCTTGTAAATAGTTTGTAAGTTATCCGAGTGATGGCAGTCAAGTCACTGAGAAATGATGGCGGCAATATTCCCTAGGAAAAATGGCGCGAATTAACTCACTTCATATGACGTTTGAAGATCAAAAGTATCTTTATCATGTGTCATTGTTCGTCGTTTGTTCATATTATTACACAAATGACAATAAAAACAATTACCTACAATGATCGCAAGCTGGTGTTTCACCTAATAATTTAAAGGTGCGATGAAGAAACGGCACAATAATCGTAAAATGTGGAATATATCGGTGTCGCACGATGATGTTAATCCAACCGTTGTTTCTTCAGCGAAGTGCATATAATATATTCGAATTTGTGATAGAGTACTCATCCGACATACACGTACGAGTAACCGGTAGGTAAAGAAACTTCTACGTATCCGTAGTACTTAATTTGAGATAAGCATACCCCGGAAAACGATGCGATTGATAACAGAGCTCGAATTTAAAACGTTATCATCGTAAGATGGCGTCTTTGAGCGAGTCAAAATAGACGACGTGTATAATCCTGACCGGTTCTGCGGTGTATTACCGTGGGGGAAGTCAGAAGTCGTGTAAATTCTCGTTCACACAAGGCTTTTCGATCTCTCGTATGTGTGTTAGTCCATGGGAGGCGCGATTGGAACAGAACCTCAAAACAAATATTTCTGCTTCGTGCTGTGTCTCAAATAGACTGTGTTTGGTCAGGTAAAGCCGCGAATATATTTCACTCCTGATAGTCGGAGAAGAGATTCACGAGGTTTCGAATACGTCAGACCTAAGATGTTCTACAGTACTTTCTTTCATCTTGTTTTTACGGTGCTCGCTTTCTCGGTCGAGCGCGAAGGCTACGTAGCCGGTAGTCAATTACCTCGCATACGTGGTATACCTATATCGAAAAATTCTCTGTACAATCCTGAACGTGATTTCGAGTGTCTCGACGGCAGTAGAACCATCAGATTCAGATCCGTTAACGACGATTATTGCGACTGTGGCGATGGCAGCGACGAGCCAGGCACTGCGGCTTGTGGTAACGGAGTTTTCTTTTGTCAAAACACGGGTCACCTCGCAAAATATATACCGTCGAGTCGAGTAAACGACGGTGTGTGCGACTGTTGCGATGCAAGTGACGAGTACACCTTCGGAGTACAATGTTTGGACAATTGTCACGAGCTTGGAAGAGAAGCCAGGCAAGAGGCAGAAAAAGCCGCCGAATTGGCCAAGGAGGGCAACAAGATAAGAGTAGAAATGTTGACGCTGGGCAAAAAACTGAAGAGCGAGATCCAAGCTAAACTGGTGAAATTGCGCAGCGACTATGAAGAGGCCGACCTCATCAAGAAGGAGAAAGACGTGCTAAAGAATCAAGCCGAAGAGAGAGAAACGGTTGCGCTCGAGAAGTACAAACCTGCGGAGCCCGAACAAGTCGAGCCACCTGCGACCGAAGAGCCTGAGAAGGATACGAAGCTGGAAGCCGAGGCTTACTTCAGGATGTTGGATTCCGATCACAATGACCTCGTCACGATTGCCGAATTACAGACCAGAGTAACTTTTGACAAGGATGGCAATGGTGAAGTTTCGGAAGAAGAGGCGCTATTCTTTTTGGGTACCAAACCAGAGGTCACCTACGAGGAATTCATTGATTTTGCATGGTCAGCTATCAAGCCGTTTGTCATGAGAGAACAGGGTTTGTACTTATTTCACTTATTTACCGATAATTAAGATTAAGAGAATTTTTGCAAATCTATTTTTTGTTTTACTCAAGGAACCTTCGTGCCACCCGAGGAGCAGATAGAGACAACGGAACAAAAGCACGAAGAAGATATCGAAACCGATGGCGAAGAAGAGCCGCACGAGGAGGAGGAGGATCAGGAAAAAGAACCGGAAGAGCCTGAGGTTCAATACGACGAGGAGACTCAGTCGTTAATCGACGAAGCGACACAAGCGCGACAGCGCTATCAGGAAGCCGAGAAGGCGGTGCTCGAACTACAGAATGAGATCAGAAGGCTCGAGGAGAAAGTCGAAAGAGACTACGGTCCGGAAGAAGAATTTTCTTCCCTCGACGGCGAATGCTACGAGTATCGTGATCTGGAGTACGTCTACTCGATGTGTCCTTTCGGCAAAGCGACTCAACGTTCTGTCTCGGGTGGCAGCGAAGTTAATCTCGGTCACTGGCACGAATGGGTTGGTCCAGAGACGTATAGATACTCGAAGATGAAGTTCGACAGAGGTGTAACATGCTGGAACGGGCCGGCGCGAAATTCTCTCGTTAATCTCAGATGCGGCAAAGAAAATCGTCTTATTTCCGTGTCGGAACCAAGTAGATGCGAGTACTCGATGGAATTTACGACACCGGCATTATGTACTCCGGACCTCGATACTCGTGACATTCACGAAGAGTTGTAGGAGAGTAATAAAACCAAGAAAAATCCGAACGTAAAGAAACAAAAACGCGACAACCAAGTATTTTCGTAATCGTTCGTAAAAGATGAATGAAAGAAAAAAAACAAACAAAACAGCACGTACACAACGAGCACACAATTTATTCTTGTGAGTCGGGGCTAATCGGTCGGTTAAAACTTTTCCGAATTTCGACGAATCACAGTGAGATATACAAAACGGACAGAATATTTAATACAAAAAAAATAATAATAATAACTCGTAGCGTTCCATCGCGATTCTCGGCCTGTCCGTAACCGGATGTAAGATTATTTTGTTGTTTTTACATCGATTGATCGCTCGCGAAAGTTAAGGGGAATATTTTTAATTTGTCAGGCCGTCAGTGTCAACCTCCACCTCTCCTCCCTGATCTCAAGAATCCAGCGTACAACCGATCATGTGTATCGAAATCGTTCGTCGACCAACGAATCCTACGTATCGGCACACGAAGCTCATGGATTGAAAAATAACGCATAATAATAATGATAATGTTAACGGACGAAAGGAAAACAAAAATTGATCGGTATTTGGTGTTTCGATCGGTATTGCTGTCTTTCAGCGGTGCAAGAAACATTTACATAAAATTGCCCGTGCGGCAGCGACTAATTTTATTTTTAATCAGAATCGTCCAATGTTTTTTTCTTTTATATAACAAAATCGTGGAACAAAGGTGCGAGGAATGAAATTAAAAAGCAAAATGGGGAAGAGAAAGATAACTATTGTTACACCTTCTAATTGCCAATATCGGATCACTGTTACATTCCTCTTTTTGTACACGAAGTATTTCTACGGAGGAGACGAATAAAAAAATATCAGAAACAAAAGTCGATCAGTGAATTTCGTCTGATAAAAAAAGAACTCTTGTCAATTTCCCACTCGTTGTTCATGCATTTTTTGTTCATCGTCAGTTTATTCGACGATGTTGCCTGCGGGGTTTAAAACACATAGGATTTTAGGCTGTATTGTAGATAGTAGTGAAGTTTTTATTTACAAAGAGACGAGAGGCAAAACTGTGTGTTTTCGTTTTGTTTAATTTACATTCATATGTTAATTCTAACATCGACGGATCGATTATCAAACTAGTTCGACCGGTACGAAGTTGTTTCTTCTCTAACTACGTATTCTTCTTCATGACTTACGTATACATATATATGTTTTATTTTCTCTTTCTTTCATTTCGTAGTTGATAACGATGACGAATACACATACAGATAATACGACGATCGATTTTCCGATTACAATGGCGGGTTCGGTCGTTGATTGGTCGAGCTTTTGGCATCGCATTTACGGAAATCGATACAAATCTCTAGAATTGCACAATTTGTTCTCTTTTGTTTTTTTGTTTTTTTTTTCGCTTTTCTTCTAATCACATTTATTTACACGCAAAGAATAATTTTCGTGTACAACGCGCGTGATCGTTTTTACGTCATCGTACAGTCAATTATACCACGCAACGGGTGTTGCTCTCGCTACGATCCCGACGAAGAGTCTCGGACCTTCGCGAGTACATTTTGGTGAATGATAAGATACAGGATAGAAAAAGGAAATAATAATCGTTTGATGATAAGCGAGCGATCAGAATCTCGCGATATTTCGTAGAAAACGTACTGAGAGAAAAATAAGAGACACGTATGAACGGGTTGAAGGCACTTAAATAAAGTTATAGCGGTTCATTAAGTTTTTCTCTCGCACGATTCATCAGGGATTTCCAAGATGTTTGGCGTCGGTACGAATAATCGGTATAAATAAAATCGACGCGGAACTTTATAAAGCTTTCACGCGGGACACGCGTTCGATATTTTCCATTTCGTTATACGGTTCGCTCAAAGATTTCTTCGAAAGAAAATAGAAAGGATTGGAAAAAAGAAGTTTATTTTGTTTTCCTGATGGAAAAATAAATGCGTCGATCCGCGCTCGACACGAACGAAAGGCATGAATATATATATATAATATATATATATGTGTATTTATAATATATATTTGTTTTTTGTTTCATATACTTGTGCCACATTCGGCGAATCTCTTTCGTCTATCGGGTTCACTCGGTTAACTCAAAGCTATATATATATATTATATATATAACGAACAAAAATTAAGCTCTGTGTTGACTCGTCGACTCTGTACAATCTTCAAAGTCGTCGAGTATTTTTGTTTTCTTTCCACTCTCTCGAGCGTTACATTCGATCGTTTGCGATATCGAACCGTTCGATGGCATTTTTGCAAGTTTTTCGATGGTCTCGCGCCATTCGAAAAAAAAACCCCTCTACTCGAAGTCGTTACTGCGTTCATATGCAGCGCTTCGTTTTCTCATGGTTTGCTTTTCGTTTTTGTTTTTGTTTTATCTCGAAGCAAGGACTCGTGAGCCGATTTTACATCGTAGCGCCAAAAACAACAACAACAACAACAACAAAAATTGATTGACGATAAAAAATAATAATTGCGATTTTTATTCTTAACGAGCTTTTTCATGTGGCTCTCGTTTTTTCTTTCATCCTCACTTGCCGAGTTTCTCGAACATAATGAGCTTCTCTTTGAAGCTCTTAGTGTCGGTCGATACCTCGGATATATTGCCGTTCAACATATTTTGCAGATCTTCGTCGTTTTTACTCGCCAACAGGTTGTTGAACATGAGCTTGTTGTCCTCTTGCTGGACGACCGGTGAGCTGGGCGGCGAGGCGATCTGCTGTTGTTTCTTCTTTGGATAAGCTACGGAATTGTTGCGCTGATTATTGCCGTTATCCGACATACGCGTTACGATCGTTATTGCCAACAGCTGGTGTATGTCGATGTTCTCTTTGGAATCCGAAGTCTGACGCCAGTAAGACTTGTCCGGCGTGATCGGTGTCCGATTCGAATCCTCGTCACCGTTTGCGTTCGCCGATTCCATTTCCGTCGTTCTTGCGGACCAAGAATCCTGAAATATAGATATTTTTGTTCATTAAATTTATTTTACTTTAATACATTTAATTTTAGAAAAATCGATAATCGATCGTGCTTAATAAAAATAGGAATTATTATCAGCAAATTTTTATCGTACGTTGCGAAAAAATAAAACTTACATTTTTATCACGTTTTTCCTGCAAATTATCGGTAATTTCGTCGTCTCTGGCGTCCTGATCGATGTCTTTCTCGAGACTGTCGAGGGTTTCGGTGCTGTCGGAAGATTTGTTCCTTCTCTCGGAGTCCAATGTATCGGTACTGCCGAGTTCCGAGCTTTCCGAAGATTTTTGCAATCTCGATGGTTTCCTGACGGGTGTCGGTCTTCTCTCGTCCTCGTCAGGATTTTCCATAGGGAATATATCGACGATACTCGTGCTCGATATTCTCTTGGGCAATCGGCGAGCTCGTCGATTCTCGAGACTATCGTCGAGTTCGAGATTGTCCGAGCTTTCGGAGGACAGAGGGATTCGCTTCGAGTTGCGCCAGCAATGTTTGCCAAGATCGATGCTCGATCTGTTGGTCTCCTCTTGCTTGCATATCGTTTCCATCGCGTCGAAGCTCTCGGTCGATTTCGACATTATCTTCGAGTATCTTCGTCCTCTCGACAGATTAACGTCGGAAACGCTGCTACGTTTTTGCAATTCCGGACGCATCGCGAGATCGTCCTTGGCGTGTTCGAGAGTCTCGAAATTTTCCGACGACATAGACATGAGTTTCGGGGGTGATTTCTTCGGTCTTAGCTCGAAACTACTACGACGTCTTTCGACCGTGTCGTCGTTGATCATCGTCCCGATCGCGTCCAGACTATCGGCACATTTGAGCGAACCCTCGTTCGATTTACTCGTAGTAACGACGTTCGAGTATCGTCTCACCGGAACTCGCGTTTCCTCGTCCTCGACCAATTTGTCGAAACCCTCGATCGATTTCGACATTTGATGCGAGTGAAGCCGTCGCGGGACCGGACGTATCTCGACGTGCTCGACGAGTTTCTCGAAGCCCTCGGTCGATTTTGAGATCGTAGCGTGCAATTTTCGACACGACGGTCTCGTCGATTCCTCGTGTTCCATGAGCTTCTCGAAACCCTCGGTAGATTTTGAGAACGAGGCTGGCGAGCCGCTCTCGAGACTGTCCGGCGATTTTGACAAACGACTGCTCGACGATCTTCGCCTCGGTAATTTTGCCTCGAGTTCCTCGTAAACGTCCGAACCCTTCGAGACACGATTCGATACTTTTCTCGCCACTGGCTTTATCTCCCTCGTCTCCTCCGGCTCGACGACCTCCTGGCTGTTCTTACCGATCGCGTTCATCGAATCGAGACTGTCCGGCGATAGAGACGCCATGCTCGCTGGTTTTCTCGATGGTAATTTAGCTTCGAGCTCCTCGAATATGTCCGAATTTCGCGACAAACGACTCGACGATTTTCTCAGACCGTTCGCGATCTTGATGTCGATCGGCGAACTCGCGCTATTCGACGACGCGTGCTCGAGACTGTCCGGTGAATCCAACGTCTCGGTTATCGTCGTTATCGTCGAACCGGAAACGTTGCTGGCCGCGACGGTGCGTCGAGGTGGTCGCCGATTTTTAGGACGTACGGAGATGCGGTGATGTGCCGCTGTGTGGCTCAGACTCGCGCATTCCAATTGCGCTGTCAGGGAAACACAATTTTAAAGGCCAACATTATTAATCATCGCCTTTTGCCATTATTACCAAATGTTAACAAAATTTTCAGACAATTTTCTAATAATCAAAAGATGATTGAAATTATTCAAAAATTAAACAATTAATCGATATTTTTATCGGTCGATACAGCTATTAAATTTTTATAGATGTTTTATCGTTTTCGAAAGAATATTAAATTTTTTATATATCGATTCGAATTATTGATTTTTGTTTTATTCAATCGATGAAATACTTACGCAAGTCTTCTTTAGGCGTCGAACTATCTCTGTCGGCTACATCTTCTGAATTTCTCGTTACCTGAAAACATCATTCACGATGATTAATTATCGATCGAGTTAGACTTTTTCTTTTCGTTCCATGTTTTTTTTTATACGCGATAAATCTCGCGTCAAGCTGGCACGAGTGTCTCGACTCGTTCGACGATATGGAAACACGTGAAACAGTTTTTTTTCCCCGCCACGTTCATCCGATAACTTCCCTCGCGACTCCACGTTTTCGCGATCGGTACCCGTCACGGTTTTATCACGTCTACGCTTTCTTCTGTTTCTTACAAGAACGTGCTTGCGATGTTGCACCGATTGAAAATTCCTCGAACGGTTAGTAATCGGTGCTGCAAACGTTACGCCAAGGTATTCAAATAGTCGTTAATCGATACGTATTTTCTTTCAATCGATTATTAATTAATTCAAACTACGAACGATCGATAATTCCCATAAATTCATTTAAATTCAAACGATATCTTCGAAAGATCTCATAATACATTTACGACATGCTATACCAACGACACCACAATCTTTGTAAATATTTCAATCGAAATTACCTAATACGGTTAGGACGAAAGAAATTTCGTGAAAACGTAAAACTTGCCTAAATCGTATAAGAGTAAATTTTACATTTCCGGTCTTTGGAGAAACGTTCGTTGACATTCTTACGTAGCGTAAAAAACATCGAGAAATAAAAAAAAAAGAGTGATGTCCACGAGACGATGACGATAGAAATATACAACATGGTAAGTAAATATATATGTATTATATATATAAAAATACGAAACGCACGCTTTTTCGTTTTAATAGTGAGTGCCCGCTCGTGCCCATCCCCTCCCCACTCCCTTTCTTAGCTCACCATCAGGGGCTATATAATTATTCATGAGATGCAAGAAGATGAAGATCTTTCGTTAGTTTCACCGTGCTTCGGTCTATACCCGGCGTTACGTCAGATACTTCCTCGTTTCGCATATACAACTATAGGCTACTCTACTACTCGTAGCAGCAATAGTAGTATTATTATTTCTACTTGGCGTGCTCGCGTTCCACTTGTTTTCTTTCGTTCGGCTAGCGCGCCTCCTGTCTCAAGCTCTCTCTCTCTCTCTCTCTCTTTCTCTCTGTCTCGAGCGAAAGTCGCACGCGAACACCCCTTAAGAGAATCGAGAGGCTCTCGATGTTTTTTTTTTCTAAAACCTTTTTTATCTTTTTTGCTTTCTTCGATTTCGAGCCTTTTCAATACCTGGTTCGTTGTTTTTTTTGTTATTATAATGACGAGAATTTAGGATATAGGTGATATTTACAGGTCTGAGAGAGAGAGAAAGAGAGAGAGAGGCACGTGGAAGAGACGACGATGCGTAAGTGCGCACGTTGTTGTCTCGTATCTAACGGTAATATCCACTGTGTCAAGTCCCGTGTGCCAAGTGCGCCAGGGGCCACTTAACCGCGATCGGTGCGAGAGAAGAAAACCGGTTGCAGGACGCCCGCGAGAGAACCAACAGAGAGAAAGAGAGAGAAAGAGAGAGAAAGAGAGAGAGAAAGAGAGAAAGAGGACAGAGTGCCGGTGTTCGACTGCCTCGTTCCTTCGTCAACTTCCCACGAGAACTTTTTGGTACTCTTTTCTCGTTCTATGTGTCTCCCGCGATCGCGCTCTTTGTCTCGTTTTCTTTCCTCGTGCGGTCGTTTGTAAAAATTAAAGCGAAACGAGCTCGCGGTACACGTGTATACAAGAATATTATACCAGGATCGATTCGCCATGTCTTTATTAGCCTCGTTAATACGCTCGAGACTCTCGTTTCGTTATATTTTTATCGACGAGAAAGAAGACAAAAAATGTCCGTCGTCTCGTCAACAGTCACGGACGAAATTTTTCAGGAATATTTTCGTACGAGAATAATTAGAATTTTTTCTTAAATAACAATTTTTATATTTAGTAAACGTTTATTCTCACAAATCGAAACGACGTTTTATTGAATTTTTATTGAACTTTTTATTGAACACGTTAGCACGCGATTATCACGTGATGACGTTTTTTCGTATGTTGTGTGTGTTAATATTCGCGAAACGTTACCTCTATGGAATCTTGAATCTTTTCACCCGGTGGAACTCTCTGCCTCAACTCAGCTTTTGACTTCGACCTCGTTGCGACCTCGACGATCTTTTCCTCCCTCTGGATCGCACCCTCGATTTTCCTAGTCGATGTTTTTTCAACAATTTTATAAATCCCAGCGTCGTCCTTTCCAGGACAATCCTTCGTCCCCGATCTACCGGTATTCTCGATCGTAACGGCATCGTCGTATTTATTCCCGTAAATACCGATCGTCACTTTACCCGACGAATCGTTCACAAAATCCGTCGTGTCGAATTTTCCAACTTTGCTCTTGCACTCGTAGATATTTATTTTTTCCGTCGAATCGATACAATCGTTCGCTACATTTTGTTCCTTGTAAACACCGATTTTTATTTTCGAAGTCGACTCGACGTTACGATCGTTTCTTTCGTTACAGCCATAAACGCCGATCGTTATTTTCGTCGTTGTGTCGACGGCGCTCATGCGCGCATTTTCGCGCGTACGATCGATCAATCGACGACGCTCGATCGGATTTAAATTCAGCTGCTCGATTATCGCTCGAATGTTCGACGATATCGTCGTCTCACGATGCGACACGACCATGATGATTCTTTTTTAACTGTTTGTTTTAAAATATCTTTAAAAAAACGTTTTTTTCATAATGTTTACATTAATGCAAATTTCGTCGTTTAAATCCACTTCGGTCCATTAAAAAAAGAATTATATACATATATATGTGTATATATATATATATATTGGATCGATAATTTCACTCAACGAGTCGTCGTTAACTTTTGTCGGTACACTTTGCCACTTTGCGATTTTTATATTCGAGGATTATTTCGCAGCTCTCTCGCGATCCAACACGCCTTCGATCCTCGTCTCGTCCTCGTTTCACAACGACCTAAGCTCGCATCTCGATCGCTTCCCACGCGACCTTCCACCTTGCCGTTGGCAGCCGAAGATAACGAGGCTCTCCTGTGCTCGGTAGGAGGTTGGTACACACACACACATAAACAGACACATACACATATGTATGGTTTTATAGCGTGTATGTAAAAGTAGATAAGCCTCTCTCCGTTGCGCTGAATCGTTTTTCCTCGACCTCGGCAATTTGACTCGAGAAAATGTTAAGTTGCCTTCTCTCGCGTAGTTTACTGCGCCGCAACGCGTGAGAGTGCTCTCGATCTTCCTCTCTCGGTCTGACCCGATGCTCGGGAGATACTCGTCGACGATCGATCTTTCTTTCTCCTCGGTTTTTTTTCTCTTTCTTTTTTCCTCGCGCAAAATATTCACACGATATTCACCAACTCGAGTGTATCGCGTTCCAGTATTTTCCTCCTATCGACATCGCTCCTTCCGGCTTCGCGAAAGCTCTCGGTTTGCCTGCTCGTGAATTTCGAGATGTATCGACGACGGAACGAATAACGGAGAATCGTTCGAGATTTATATACCGCTCGCTCCTAACAGCCGTCGTTCGAATTTTCGACAAATTTATCGTCCGAAGAAACGAGCGACGATTTTCGATTTTTGTATTGCGACGATAAATTTTCAATTTTGTTTTTATCGATGACGATAAATTTTTTTTTCTTATATCTTTTTAACGAGAAGAACGTTGCGAAAAAAATAATAGTAAAACGAGACGAACGAGCCGACGGGAGCGAGGGTGTCGAAGATTTTTTGTAAGATTCGTCACGGGAGTTCCCATAAAAGAGAGTCTTCGCTCGTTCGCGTTTCGAGGGCAAAAGAGATCGACCTACGCGGCTCTCGCGTGTCGTGCCCACAGTGAACTCGATACTTCTCATTCCTCTTATTCATCTCCTTCGTCTCTTCGCTCGTTCGCTTCGTGGCCTCGTGAAACAGGGAGTCGCGAAAACAGGGTCGCGAGATTTTCCCGCAAGAGTTCCCTCTCCCGCGTGTGCGAAACAAAACGGCACATGATTTACACAGTTCCCCGCGCTAGAGCGTTGGTGCGCGAACGAGGTAGGTACTTTGTCGCTTCGTAAGAAAAATTAGCAGCGCCTCGAACCTATATGCGAAAGGCGCGATCGTTTTGGGGCCAACGATCGACCCACGCGCGAGACTAACAATCTCGCGCATTTTTTTTTTTCTTCACGCTCGCCCCCACGAAACCTCCGACGAGCCATCGACGATCTCGATAGAAAAACGCTTCGAATAATCCTCGCCTATATTTATATGACGCAAACCGTTGTTGTTGTTTTTTTAAAAATTCGTTTGACGTCGTCGAGCCGACGCCCGCGTTTGCGTTTTACCTTCGGAAACAACCGTTTTTACGTTCTCCCGGCGGCGAGACCGAGTAACGAACACTTCGGGCGTGTCACGTGTCTCGCGCGTGTCACTCAAGTTGCATTTAACCGCGTTATAATATAAACGCTCGAGGTTTCCGACCGGTTACGAAAAAAACAAAACGCGAAATAAATAATTAAAGTTCGTCCGTCTCCTTAAAGCGTCTCGGTCCTAATTACACAGTCTTGAGAATAAAATCTTTCGGACTTTGCTGATAATCGTCGACGGACGAATGATAATTACTCGTTTGAAAAGCTTCGAGTAAAGGATCTATCTGTATATGATACAACGTGAGTTATTCCATAAGACGGAGTATACCGACTTACTTTCAAGAATGACCGTGCGCCGCACCTATTATTAAATTAAAAGATACGTAGACGGCTTCCTTATGACGTATAAGTCTTCGAACTCTTTATAAATTCGCTAAGATAAATATATCTATATATATATAATAAAAGTCTGGTTCACCCGTCGTTCTTTATGTAAGGATTTTAAAACCGGGGGTCGTTTGATTCTCACGTGATATCACGCCGATGTTACCAAACGAGGAGTTTTAATAGGGCAAACTCATTTCTGGAGACTTCTCGGGCTAGTTACGTACAAATATATACGAGAGATACTTTAATAGGGAGCAATTATAAATCCTACGTTGACATCGTCTCTCTATCTGTCTATCTGTTTGACTGTCTTTCTCTCTCTTCTCTCATCGTCGAGACCCACGAGAATTCAATAAATGAAAGTAAAAATAATTTTATCGCGAAATACCACGTGCGCTATGTATGTACCGTTCGCATAAGTTCGTGTCCCTCCGGTGATTGGCGCGAGCGAGTGAGAGCGTGCGACTTCTATTCAATCGTTAAACAAAAAAAAAACAAAACGTAAAAGAAAAGTCCGGTTTATCGCGAGACTCAGCCTTCGCCAAGCTGTATCTGTATCTCGAGTGCGACAGTGTCCAGTCTCACTTTTATGTTACTCTTGCACTTATGTATCCAGCTCGTATATACATTGTCTGACATTATAACGTACCCACACATACATTAATATATAGATATATGTATTGTGACGTCGCCTATAGTCTTGTTATTAAACTTCACCGTGGAATAGCCGACTTACAGAATTACTACAACTTACAGACCTTGTCTGTATAACTACTCGAAAACGTTTATCGTTTTTATAACCCTGTTAAAAAGGGATGGATGGAGTTTGAATGATTTCCGAAAATATTAAATAGACGAAAGAGCCAAGATGGATTTTGGACGTTATCGAAGGATTTCTCCAGCGAGGAGCTTACGTCTCTAGGCGAACGGCGGATCGGCACGAGTCACGAGATCGCCAGGATGGAATTTGTACGAAGTCGAATGCAGGCAAAAGGAAAGTCGGGAAAAATAATAGTGTGCCGCGGTGTTACAGTATATTATATAATGGTAGGAATGAAATATGAACCCGTGTGCGCGACCTATGTACGCTCTTTCGTACCGGGCAGCGTCGAGACTTTTATTTTTAATATTACGGGTACACTAGCGAGATTCGCACATAATATAGGTAAATATAGGAGATAGGAAAAGCGAGAGGAGGGTTAAGCAACCGCGACACTGGCCGCACTTTGCGCGGTGAAACGCGGAGGTCGAGAGTGTTCAACGTATGCAAACCCCGTCCACCTTATTATTAGTATATTTGTGTGTCTCCGACAAAACCACAGCATTACGCGCGTATAAATCTCGCGGCGTATTCTCCATACGAGAAATTGGATTACACGGAGAGAAGAAAAATTTACTCCGAATTTATAAAGCGAGAGAAACAGATGACGAGATTCGGGTTTCTTTGAAATCGCAATGAAAGGAGAGGTAGTTAAAACGAGGCGAAGAAAACTCGCTCGTATTACCGCTTTAAAAATAAAACATTAGCTCTAAACGATATCTTATAATTGGAAGGTTTTTACTTTCGGTGTATCGTAAATTAAAAGGTCGACGTAATTGCGCTCGGCGAGATCGGGAAGAATTCACGGGCATATGCGAGTGGAGAAATTTAAATGTTTCTAAATATTGGAGTTAATTATAATTACAGTACCGGGAAAATTTAACGGCCGAGAAAATAACCGAGAAATCACGTACGATAATATAACGTTAAATTTATAACGTGAGATTCGATAAAGGCGGATTTCCGTGAAAGAAAGAGCGAATTTTTGCGATGAACGCGAAACCACGTACACGAGAGCCAAGTAAATGTCACGATTCTCGGGAAAAAAATAATCAAGAAAGAATGAAAAAAATTACAACACGAGCACTTTTTTCTTTATACATCGAGGCGACGTGAAAATTTATAGTCTCCTTGATATCGTTAACGCGTGATTCTCCGCGATCGGTTCGCATAACCATATTTGCACACCTGCGCGCGAATTCGTCCCGCGCGCATAATGTACGTAGCAGGATATACATGTAGGTTAAATAGAGGAACGACGGAAATTACGAAAGACAATATAATTATCGGTCGTCATCTGAGAACTTGAATTATTTCGCCACGCGTATACATATTAATATATAGATATATATGTATATGTCTAGCTCTATTTTATGAACAATGTCGAATATAAACGAGGAAAGCGTGTCGTCGTGACGCTAACTCAAAAAGAAAAAAAGAAAGAGAACGACCGTTTCCTGTCTAGCCGCGCTATAAACGTCCCGTATCTATTATTCTCTATTAACAAGAAGAAGAAAAACAAATAAAACGAAAAATAAATAAACATACGGAAAACAAAAGTTAGTCCCTCGAGGATAAATTGTTTCAATCGAGTTAGATGCCTCGGTCTCTTCTGCACGGACGATTGAACGTACAAACGTTTCGAGAGTTAAATTGCAAATAAAACGAGAGAGTTAAAAGAGAAGTATAGTTGCTCCTCGAGTTAATTGCATCAGTCGGGATAGCACACGCACCACGCCACGGTGCACTTGTAACGAGACGCGCATGCTGACACGAGCATAGAAACATTTGAATGTATCAGCCACAATGAATATGGGAACTCGTTCGTAAATGTACAAGTGTGTAAGTGGAGATAAACGGGTTAGAGAGGCGGATTATAATAGAGAAAGTTTCCGGGAATAATCCAGTTGGCGTAATAATCCTCGCCGTGTCTAAAACAGCTGTGTTGCAGATATAGAAAAGGAAGAGGAACAGAGTGAGAGAGAGAGAGAGGTGAAGTTGGAGAAAAAAAGATTCGAGCGAAGAAAAAAAAACATGAATTCATTGTATTTATATAGTTCGAATCGTCGAGCGAGACGCGAAGACTTTTGGAATTTCCCAACACGTCGAGTATCGACCAAACTATTCGGCACGACGCAGTTGGTGAAACGCGCTTATGCACGAAAGTTTGATCGATCGTTTCGTGACAAATGGACGAGACATCTCGCTCGATCTACGAATTTAAATACACATCTTCATATATATATATATATATCGTCGCAATAATATATATATTTATAGATATATATATAGATTATGACGACGGGAACGACGAACGAAATCGCGTGTGGCGTGTTACGAAGTAGTTACGTCGACGGGTGGAGGGGCAGAAAATAAGCGGAGTTTCGAACGACTGAACTTCCCTCGTGCTCCTATATAGTACATGGTACTAGGCGCCTCTATATATATTCGTATTTAGTTAGATATACAGTCAGCAAAATCAGCCAGGCAGGACTATTCCCTGTGAAAGTAAAATAACGTACTGTTTGCAATACGACATTGAACGAGCTCTCCTATAGCCAGGACTGTAATTTTTCTCCTCCGCTATATAGCCGACTCGATAATCGAGACAGGTCCGGGATCACGTTCTAACGTTTGATCGCAGGTGGAACAATTTTATTCGATCTTTTGAAACACAAGACAAGAAAGAATAAATTATTTTCACGCGAAATAATTAATCTAAATGATTAGCAACGAGGAATAATAATCGTGATATTATTTTTCTTTTTCGTTTCATTTTAATGGGAGCAATTAATCCCGCACGTCTTTGGTAATCGCACGTGTCGTTACAGAGGATGTTTTTCCTATAAATTTAACGATTCGGCATAAATCATATTCGAGTATCTTGACGTTAGGTATATATAATGTTCGTACAGTAGGCGCTGTACCGTTCGTGTGCTCGGTTTTGATGAGAACGATAAAATTTGAAATGAGGAGAGTCACCGTGCTATAACTGTATATTTGTAAGCCGATCTGATGGATATTAAAACGAAATATCGAATATATATATATATATATATATATAGCGTATTCTCTCTCGTCTCGAATGCCATTAGTATATTTATACATATGTTCGCTCCCCTCTAAGTAAGGGTCGGCCGCTGCCGCACTTACGCTCGGAGAGATAAATACAGTCATTCAATGAGAAGCGACGCACTCGTAATCGAGCATGGACATACGGTTGCACATGGTAATGGCGATCAATCTTGTGAGAATATCTGATAATCATTAAGTATTCGATTCAAGGTAATCATTGATCGATAATTAATTAAAGAAATTTCCGACGTATAATTTCAATTCTGTTTGCGTTCTTCTTTAAAAATATACTCGAGACATATTTGGGCTAAATATGATTAGCGACCTCGTTCAATACAATCTAGGCTAGGCTATCTAGGCTTCTACAGTCATTTTTCTCTCGAGACTAATAAAACAGTTAATATTCCCATTGAGAAATATTACCACCCCAATGAAGGACCTAGCAGCTACTCCGATGCAGAAGAAGTCTCACAATCAATCAATAATTCGACCTAGGTACCTCGGGTTTCAACAAATATCCGGTAATTCTTGTGCATGGATTTTATATACGTTATATATAGAATTGTACTCGAGCAAGTGCGAACCAATACGATTTGTGATTTATATATTAACATATATATTCACATATATATTATTTGTCTGCGTTTCTATATATATATAGAGTGAGAGAAAGAGAGAGAGAGAGAGAGAGAGAAGTACAGGTGTACGAGCAAAGCGGATAGACTCTCGCCATGGCTCGTAATTCAATTGCAGCGACAGTGTAGCGCGCGTGCCCCTCTGTCTATGTCTCTTTCTCTTTTTCGTTCTGCCAGGAGGATGTTGAATATCTGGCACGCTGCTGTACATGAGAATGTACATAAGCACGTTGCTCGGGTTTCCGTGGCATTGTCACAGAACGCGTGTACTTTACCCCGTCGCGGGTAAAAGTATGCAGGTCGCGGGACAGAGACAGATAGAAAAGTGTATATGTATGTATATATATATATATACGTCAATGGTGGGAGATAGAAGGAGATCCGAGATTTCCACTCGACTTGAACACGTCGAACGAAATTCTTTTTTTCCTTCGATCGAATTGTCTACCGCGAGTTTACAACTTTGATTACAAATTAGAGAGACGCGTTATTGATACACATTTATTTCACTCTGAGAAAAAGAAAATACAGTTGGTTCGAGGTTATTTTTTCATGGGTCTACGTGTATATTTTTCTTCGCATCGAAACGTACGAAAAATTATAGCGGATCCGACATCTCTGACGCGTTTGCCAGAGATATTTTCGTCGCTCGTTATAAAATATATCTCGTGATTTTAAATATATGCGAGTTTCGAAAAGAAAAAAAAAGGAAATTTTCTCAGGAAGATTCAACGAAAACTCGACCAACTTCGCGTCGTGATGCGAGATGCAAAATTGTCTCTACGATACGGACGAGGGATATTCCTGACGTCGTTAGAGGTGCTCCCGCGCGAAGGAAAGATAAGAAACGAACAGACTGACGCGGTTCGCAACACGAGCGAAGCTGATTTCAGGTTCGCGGAGTCATGTTTAACCGGTATTTCGCTTTGTTCTTATTTTGCCACGTAGAATTTTCTACTCGCGACTGCGCGAGGCAAGACAATTTCGATTTTCTCATGCAATTAACCAAAACAATTACGAGTTTTTATATTTTCATTAGACGAAGTTGCATTGTTCGGTACAATTTTCGCGACTCGAAGCGCAGAATGTAAAAAGAATGTTTTCCGATGAAAAACAATCAAGATTTGCCAAAAATTAATTTTTATCAAAAATTTTGAAAAACCTGCTCGGAAACAATTTTGTTTAAATTCAATTTTTGTAAATATTTCTTCGAGTTGTATGAATCGTCGCTCGCTTGTGACTAGAACGTAAATCGAAGTGAGTAAAGAAAAAAGGAGATTAATTTTGTTGCCGTTGTACTACGATAAGAGATAAATAAATAAATAAAAAAATCGAGCTCGCTGCGTTCGAACGGTCTTGGCTTATGAAGGATTAACAATCGGAATTATCCGAACAATAACGATACGTATCGATCTCTCCATAGCAATGTCACAATCGCGATATAAATCCATCGATAAGATCCTCGACTATAGAGCTCGTTTGTCGCACGAAAGCCATCGATCCGTCAAACGCGATCTCGCCTTGTCGTAAAAGAGATTCGGAAAAATTGAAAGAAAAGGAAGGACGATACAATAAAAAGTAAAAGCACGTCGCGCGCTCGCCAATTTATTGTCGTGTGTATCTAATCGCCCGAGTTCAATCTCGATCGCGTGACATTTTTTCTTCTCTTCGTGCACGCGAGTCACGTCAATGAACAATGGAATAGTGAAACTCGAGAATACTCCATGAAAATACGTAATTAATGAACGAATTGGAAATTTCGAACGTCCGATTAAAAATTCGAACGAAATGTAAAAACTTCGAGTTACGAAAAACGACGCTCGATATTCGAATGAAAAACGTGAAATATTTTGAGAATCTTGATCGCGTTACGGACGTCGAACCAGTCGCGTATAGCGAACGATCGTAAAGACTGCAACAGGAAGATCGAAACGCCGATACGTATATATCGGTATTTCGATCGTTTTTCTTTCTGTCCTCGAAGTATAAATATATATATATATATATATATATATATGTATGTTTTGCGAATGAGATTGGAACATCGTAGAGTGCGCGAGCTCGTTGGCGCGAGGAGAAGGCGGTTCCGTGGCCTGCATTTGTTCACCGATGCGCGAGAGAGGAAGTTCGAGGAGGAAACATGCTAATTCCTATATCAGGTAGCGAGGCCCACCCGCTTGCAGCTTTTACTCGGCACCATGAGCGAAAGAGAGAGAATGAAAAAGACAGAGAGAAATATAGAGGAAGATGGACAGACGGATTCGAGTGAGACCCGTCGCCATTATCGTGTTTGCCGATCGTCACGGTCTAATTGTACGTCTGAATTGTCTCTCGGAACTCTGTTATATATATATATTTTTTGCATCATCCCTTTTCACGAGCGAACGAGCTGAAAAATTGCTGCACTGCGGTTTTGTTTTATTCGCCATCTTTAAATTTCTCCAATTCGCAACGAGAGATACATTTTTTTAACAACCTTTTTAAGCCTTTAAACCTTTTTAAGCGGTTAAACTTTTTTAAACCTTTTCAATCGTCCGTCGATCCGTATCCCGATATTTTTTTACAAATGAACATTACTACGTTCATCGACATATCTTTCGCAACCCTTCAATCTCCTTTCAAATTTCTTTCCATTTCGCGATTGCGACGATCGATTATTCCCCGCGATCTATTCATATCATTATTATCTATTCGCACGCGAATTCATTCCACCCTCTCTATTCCTTGAAATTCACGAGGCCACGGCAATTCACCCCTCGGTCGTTTCATTTCTCTTCCCAAATATCCAACTCTCTGGGAACTCTCGACGATCGAATTTTTGTATCGATTCGATTAAATCCTAAACCAAAAAAAGAAAAAAAGAAAAAAAGAAAACAAAATAAAAACGATTATAATAAACACACAAACGCGCGTGAAGGGCATACGTCCGATCGCCGGTTTAGTTTCAACTCCGTACGTGGTGCAAAGCGCGAGGTGACTGCTCGGGAGCTCCCGCGGCAAGCTCGATGCCGCGAACGTAACGTCCGCGTCGCGGTTGTGTAGTTGTGTGTTGCGGCGTGCGCCTGTAACCGACCGATACTACTAGCTCTACGTGTATATAAAGTGCCTCTCACTTTACATCTGTGTATGGAGCGTATACAGGATACGCTATCGCGGTAGAAGCGAGAGAGATAGAACGACGGGTCTCGGTCGATGAGAGAGAGAAAAAAAAAAGCGACGTGGGAAGGGATAATATTGCAAGCGAAGGGTGAGGTGGGGGTTTCGACGAGGAGAGAGCCACGAGCGTTAAGGGGATGACTGTTTTCGAGGGGGTCGATCCTTTTTAGTCACGGAGGGGGACGAACGACCGTGGACACGCAACACGCGAGCATACACGCGTTAACGGTGTTACCGCTGCTCCTCTTCCCTTTCCTCCTTTCATTCTTCTTGTTCGTTCGTCTCTCTGTATACTGTTGATGTGCCGCTGCTTGCCAGCTGTTTCGTGCATCCACATACTTCGTTTAAACGCCGGACAAGAATTCGTATCCAGTTATGGACCCTCTGCCAATCATCGATGAAACTTTCAAGTATGAAAAGTTTTCCTTCCTCGTTCGAGAGGTTTTTTCTTTTTCTTTTTCTTTTTCTTTTTTTTTTTGTAGAAGTTTGCGAATATATTCAAGGGTAAATATTTCTTAACGTTTAACGCAATTATTTGTATCGTCGGTAAAGAAAAAATAAGAGAATGGACAAATTACGTTCGGATCTTGAATCGATGAGGATGTCGATAAATTGTCTTGTTCGTTCAGTCGTTTGTTATTTGGATATTGTGAATATCGAGCTCACGGTCGTGAACTGGATAGAATAAAAATTTCCGGAATCGGCCGTGGCGATAATTTTCAATCGATGACAGTTCCGATTAATATTTCATGCCCGGGCGGTCGGTATTCGGATCAAGCCAGGAGTCAAGAATCGAATATGAACTGTTCGGCGGTATCGAGTCAGGCAGAATTTTCGATCGACGACTGTCACGATAAATGTTCTTTTTCCTCGATCGTTTCTTTTTTTATTATTCGAATTTGTAATATTATACTCGAAGAGTCGGAGCTCTTGCGAGTTAATATTAAAATTGTAATAAGGCGATGAGCCTTTCTATAATATTTCAAAATTTGTCTCCTTCCTTTCTCTAGTAGTCTGACAAAACTTCTTCCTACTCACTGCCATGGCAGTCTGGCACGAGAGCAAGGAGATCGAGAAGGAGCGAGAGAGAGAGAGAGAGAGAAAGAGAGAGGAGGGACAAAAATCTCCTTCACCTCACAGCCACTTTTCTTTCCCCTTTAGCATTAAACGTCTTTCGCAATTCCTCGCCTCTCCGTCGTGTCGACGTTTACTGCAATAATGTTGCAGTTCCTTCGGCATCGTCGCAGAACCGTACGGTCTCTCTTGTACATAAATATATATATATATATATGTTATATATACATAAATAGAACAACATTTCTTAAAATTCACGCTGCCGTGTAAAGCGACTCGGTTTAACGGGCGTGTCGAATAAAACAATCATTTCGAAGCAATGCGCAATTCGATACCGGGATTTAAGTTTTTCTTTCTCGCTCGGTTAGTTTCCTTTTCAAGTGTCTTTCAAAGGATTCGAAAAGTCTTTCAGAAGCGCGACGGCTCATCGACGAGAGTATCTCTCTTTCTTTCTCGAGTCGGAGCGTTCGTTGCGACCGATTTATCGTAGGAAGCCAGATACGTGCCAAGCACGACAAATGTCACGCAAATATCAAAGTAGATGTGCCCGAGTACGAGAACGGGCCATGAGAGACAACGCGTCGAAATGTCAGGCTACAATGAATTTGCTGTTTTCTCGACGATGCTTCGTCGAAGAAATTCCTTTTTCGAGATAGTGGGACAGGTTCCGCACCGCTCGCAATGATTATTTACATCGCGACTGGGCGTAATATCATTTATGATTTGTCAACCGCGCCGTTTACTCTACATTTTCTCATTAATATTCAAACTTCGGGCGTTTTATCCAAGGACTTTTGTGCATGAGCGAATGATCGATATCGACGATCGCTATATATTTGTATTGGTGGGGCATTTTTATTTTATCATCGATAAAAATAATAATACGTATCATTTTGTAAATATAAATATATACGGATAACGCATATAAACACATTTTCTATCAGCGTTAAGCTAAAAATGCACCGCCTCCGCGGTCCGTCGACCCCGTTCAAATACCACCGGCTCTTTCACTTCTTCCACGAAAGCCCGCCGATAGACACAGCCCGTGAGCTAGCGGAGAAATATTTTCTTTTCGCGTTTTGTCCCGATCTGAGCTCAGGGAATATCGTTACGAGAGGTTTTCGAGACAAATGCGAATGAGCTCGTGGTGAGACAAGGAGGAATTACTACAAAAAAAGAAAAAAGAAAGAGTCGCAACAGTTTTCTAATTGCGCAAGGTGAGCGCACCCTTTTTTCTGTCTCGCTCGAACGGAGACGAGAGTCGAGTGAGACGATACAAATTTTTACGTAAGAAATCGCGATGATAAGTTGGTCTTTCGATGAAATCCAACTTTGTATCTTGGTTGAACGTTATTCTAAGATATTACGGGAGATAATAAGACGATAAGTCACTTTTTTTTATAAAGATACGGTTTTTCTCCTGCGAACCGAACGCTCGAAACATTTTGTCGCGAAAGATCCGATTAGCTAAATAAGCTCGGCAGAGTTTACACAATTTCGTTTGAATTATTAGAATTAAGTTTTCAATAATTTTGCGTTTTGTGAATTTTGAAGCATTACATAAAAAAAAATACGAGCTTTCACGAAACAATTTAATTTCACGAATCAAGAAAGAATCCGATTCAAATTTCTTCACGGGAAATTTTAATTGAATTTTTATCGATTAGAAAAAAAATTGCTTCGTTCCTTTATTTCTGCTACAACGATTCGTAAAATTTTCAAAATATTTCAATCTCGTACCAAATCGTAATAAGACAGAGTTATCCATGTATAATCCATACGGTCGGTATAAAAGTCGATCTCTACTTGCTCGACCAAGATAACGTTTTCTCACGTACCGACCGTAAGTAAAATGGTCCATTCCACCGTCACGCTCGGATCTCGATATTTACCACGAATTTGCAGATTTCTAGATTCGTGAAAACATTATTACCGACCTGGGGAACGATACAACTTCGAATCGTGGCTCCCCCTTCGCGCGATCGCTCGAAACCGCGCGTATACAAAAGCGTATCCCGCACATTTTTTTCCATCGTGGTAAGGATCGCGGGCCGAGTAACGGTACTTATCATTTCACGATGCCAGCGTTGTGGCAACGCCGAGATAGAAAATCGTTTAACTCCAAACTCGTCCCACCTTGTTTTTCTCCCGTCATTTCTTTTCTTTGCCGTCCACCCTGTGCCACCGATCTATCTTCCTCTCTCATCTCGTCACGATTCATCTGCCTCGCGCGATATAAGGCCATAAATTTTCTCATAGACGCATTCATTTTTTTTTATTTTAATCCCGATACGAACGGACGAATAATTTTCTCGTTATGTCGGACACTTCGTGATATAAAATTCACGAGTCGGAGAGAAGATCAGTGGAGCACCGATTTATATGCAACATATATATATATATATATATATATAAATATATCGGTGCTCCACTGATCCTCGCTTGTCGTCTCTATATATATATTTGTCGTCCATATATATAATACACGTGTTTTTTCAAGATCGGGGTCTTTTCCACGAGACTATCGTATCCGCGGTTTGAAAAACATAAAATTCTAGCCGACCAGACTGATTCGATAGACACGTCGAATATCTACGACCGGTTTATATGCATAGCTCCATTTTCCACATTTTATACACACGCGCGAGTACGAATCGCGGACGGATGATGATTTCTCCTCGGTAGTAGGCGATCGAGCCACCGCAGTGATTACCGTTTAGCAACGAGTTTGAGTTAAAAGAAAAGAAGAAAAAAAAACGAATTAAAAAACAAAAATAAACAATCTTATCACTAATTATCCCGTTTCACCGCTGGCGATCGCGGTAACGGAACATTATCATTACGAGAGAGAGAGAGAGAGCGCGGCATCCGGAAATAATAGTGCCGGGTTAGTACACCCATAGAGTATAAGTTTTGTACGGAATATATACGGCCTGTATATATTTCAGTACATTTATATATATATATATATATACGTATGGATGGCCGAAGAAGAGAATGGGGACGGTGGCAGGGTTCCGTAAAAGGGACGTAAGCGTCGTTAAACCGACTCTGACCCGTTTTGTGAAGAGTTGTTTATTACGCCTCTCGTCGATGGACGAATAGAACGGCACGGCAGTAAGAGTGAGGCAACCGCGAAATATAGTTTCATCGTTTAGACGATTTTCGTTAAAACCTTTTAACGGACGAAGAATAATTTTTGTTTTTATTTTTTATCGATATAATTATTTATTTATTATGGGGTTTTTGTTTTTTTATTTTATTAACACCAAGCGCATACGAAGACTGGGAAATATTTACACCTGTGTTGACACTGGAATACTTGGCTCGGTTCCGACGATCGATAAAGCGTACCTGGGATTTAAAGATTATCGCTAGACGAAGGTACAACGTTCGAGTGGCTTTAAAAATGTTTTTGAGGAAAATTGTTTTTTTGTTTGTTTTGTAATTTATTAATTTAGATTTATGAAAACATCGTTTCGTGGTAAATGATGTTTCGAGCGCGTCTTACGTTTTGGTTAATGGTAATTACGAGTGGAGAGAAAAATGTGACAACGCGAGGAGAGCGTCGTGAGTCGGTGAATCAATTTTTTTTTGCGCAAAGGTCAGCCCGTTTCTCCCGACGAAACAGTTACGTTACGCCCCCGAACGGCTATTTTTGGTTCGTAACCATTATATTCTTCAAAAGCATATTTGGTCCGACAGCCGAAAGAGAAGAAAGCCATGTGTATTATCGCTCTATGGAACGCGCGAGCGACCTCGCGGATCGAAGAACGATGAGTCAGAAACGCCCGTATCTCGATGATCGTAAATTTATTACGCATCACGACGATTTTGCACCTACCCACGGTTGTACCAGCTCGCACGAAAATATTTGCTCGAATACCGCGGCGGAGAAAGTTAAGAAAACTCGTCGAAACGTGCCTTATCGATTATGAGAACGAAAAGAAAATGAACAAATGAAAAATTAGGTCACTCACCCTGGTAAAAGTTTCCTCGACCGTTCTCTCGTGTTTCTCGAAATGCGTGAAACGATTCTGAAATCATAAATAACGCGAGGATTTATTTTTCACATTCTCAATATTCACATTTCTATAAAAGCTTCAACAGATTTAGAAAATGAAAACAAAATCCCGACTGTCGCGACATTTTCCGCTCTGATTTTACAACGAAATAGTGACGCGATGAAATATTTAATTATTCGTAAAAAAAAAGTGCGTTTCTCGTACCCCCATTGAATATTATCGATGCAAAAATCACAGTATTGTCACCGACGCTCGTGCGAGAGCGTTAATCGCGAAAGAAACAAAAAATTCACGTAGATGTGTCACTCGCGCTAGCTCGGAAGCATCGGTAGAACGTCCGGCGTTCGAGAGGCGAACTGCATCACTGAACAGGCCGTCGCGATCGCCGGATCGCGACGTGTTACTCCGGCTTCTTGGACTCGACGAACGACACGTCGTAGAATAAAAAATATATATGTATATAAATATAGGAAAAAATACAAATAAAAATAAAAGAAAAGAAAAACAATGCCTGCTTTCGCATTATCTCACCTCGGTGGTTTCCTGCTGATAGCGTTCCCCGGCGGCCTGCAGCGCAAAAAAAAACGATCGTGACATCAGTGAGTGAGGCGCGAGACATGTAGGTGAGGGAAGTGCGACGAACGAGAGAGAGAGAGAGAGAGAGAAAGAAAGACATATATCTATATATTTATATAGTCACGTTAGGAGGCTGACGCTGAGCGTCTCAGTTTGACGATGACGAAGTTAATAAAGTGAAAGAAGAGAGAAAGAGAAAATACATTTAGCGTCCAACATATTCCGAAGGTTGAAAGAGCTTTTGAGCACGAGACACGACAAGTAGTTTCAAGAGACATTTGGCTGTATGTAAGAGCGTTGATTCACGCGTGTGAGTTTAGTTTCAATCACATCTATACAATATTATACGTGTATGTATATGTTTGTCCATAGAATGCCATGTGTGCCGTACACGTTTATTTCTTCTTACGAAACGAAGGAATGTGTTTGTTTTACGGTTATCTTCGCGTTTTTCTCGATTTTTTATGTCACAGATTAGCCGTTCGGAATTTTTGTTTACGTTTGATTTTGAGAAGTCTTCTCTATCTTTTCTAGCCTTGTAAAATCCTAAGTATACGGCGTATAGGAATTTCCAGTCTTTATGTAAAGTTTCGGCAGCTCGATGAATCATATTTCATAATTGGAGTATCGATCATTTTTTTTTTCGAGAAAGCCGAAGGGGTCGGATTTCGGGCGTTCTTTCGTTTCGGCCACGGTACAGCGAAGTAAAGGTAAAGATTAGAAAGGAAAGATAGAGACTAAAAGTATCGTCGCGCGAGCGAAAAATTGAGAAACGACGAAGCGAACCTTGCACCGGCAGAAGACGCGCGTTTTCAGCAGTGACAAAGGAGAGATAGCAAGCAGAAACGGGTCATTTATGTATTTATATATGTATATATATATATTTTTTTTTCATACTAACATGTGAAGCGTGAGTGGAGTCTGTCGAGGTCGTTGAAGCCAGCTGGTTCCGGTTCTCTATAACTGTTTTTATTTGCTCGAGCACCTGCGAAAAGATTAATGTTTTCGTTGATATACAAACCGATAGTGAAGCGTTCGAATAAAAAATTATTGAAAACGTTTTTTCTTTCTCCAAATCATTAACGACAAATCTTCAAAATAATAAAAAATGATTTTTCGCAATAATTGAAAATAATTTTTCATTACCATTGAAGATAATTTTTCCAAATGATTGATTACGATATTTCGAGTTGATTCAAAATATTTTTTTGGAAATAATAAAAAGTAATCATTCAAAATCGTTATTTGCCAAGCTCGTCATACACGCGAATAATTAACGACGCTTTATTAATAATTAACTTTTATTCTTATTGTGCCTTAAATATTTCATTAACTTCCGGTCATTCCGTCCTTACCCTCAAGGATATCCGGTTGCCGTGTGGAATTCTCGAGCCGTAATCCTTATGCACCTCTTCGTCACTTGCTTTGGTCTGTCGTCGCTGAGCATGGAACAAGGAGAATGAGAAACAAAATAATAATCATTATCGAAACGCCCAAGTCGCATTTATAATACCGAAAAAAAAACTCGCTGCCTCTTCGAGTGGAAGAGAGACTTTCGTAAAGTATCAGGACGGAACGTCGACTCGTTGCTCGAACTATACATTTATACGTACATACATACACCCACAATTGTTTGTGTGGTAATGCCACATGAGTATGACGTAGTAATATAAGGATCGATGCCGACTGCCTTTCGTTTAAAAAACTTGAAAACTGCATCGTCTGCTCTTGCACTCACGTGTTTCGCTACAACGTACGTGACGCTACGACGAAACAAGTGTTACAATAACGAACATGTCCTCAGCAATAGACACTGCAGTTTCATTTTTCTTTTTCTTTTATTACAATGCCTTCGGGATCGCGAGTTCTCGGAATCGAGCTACGCGTAATCGTGACGCAGGCGTATATCACGTAGTTCTGATATTCGCAAGTACGTGTAGCAAACATTAATAAAATTCGCATAAGAATTTAGTGTATCATCGAGCGATATTCAATTAATATACCAATATCTCCGATAATCGAATCAATCAAGAAAAATTCGTCTAAATTTTCTCAACTTTATTAATTAATTAACGTTTAACGAATATTTCCCGTTAAATTCATGATCTTCGCAGGTACGTGCAGCAAACATTAATTAAATTCGCAAAAGAATTTAGTGTATCATCGAGCGATATTCAATTAATATACCAATATCTCCGATAATCGAATCAATCAAGAAAAATTCGTCTAAATTTTCTCAAATTTAATTAATTAACGTTTAACGAATATTTCCCGTTAAATTCATGATATTCGCAGGTACATGCAGCAAACATTAATTAAATTCGCAAAAGAATTCAGTGTATCATGGAGCGATATTCAATTAATATACCAATATCTCCGATAATCGAATCAATTAAGAAAAATTCGTCTAAATTTTCTCAAATTTAATTAATTAACGTTTAACGAATATTTCCCGTTAAATTCATCTTAGTCGATAAGTTAAAAAATTATTGTCCTATTCGTGAAATAATAACGCTATGAAATAAATTCATGGTCGTCGGTTGGGTCAAAATGCGTATAACGAGATCTCGATTAGCCGAGTGACCACAGGCGGGTCTGGCAAAGCTCTCGTCCTATAGCCGGGGCACCTCGATATAAACGTGGACGGTGTGGGGTAACGGTGCGAGAAGGTCTCGCGTGCAATTACTCTACTCGAGTGAACGCAGACGCTTGTACCGTGCCGACGAGAGATCCATAGTGATTGTGTCCCTTATACGTGTGATCCCCCCCTCCTTCCCTCATCGCTCCTCTCTGTCACCTCAACTAACCCACCCACCCACCCACCCTGTACTATTAGAAGACGAGTCACGACGAGCAATACGATACACGTGTAACCGGGCCTTAACTCGGTTAACTCGTGACTCGAATACCGAACCCAAGGCGGATAAATAGTATGTGCATGCATCTCGATATCTTCACGAACCTCGATATCGGTCTAAAAATATACTCGTCTATCTGAATACGCGAAACGGGGCTTCTTCGCGACTCGGAATTCTTGACGCTGTTATTTTACCCTTACTGCAAATTTCACACCCGGTATGTAATTTAATGTTTTTCTTCTTCTTTCTTTTTCGTATAGAACACCCGGTAGGTAGAGCCTGTAATTTTGTTTACACCGGGTCGGTGGCGGCACGATCTTTCTATTATATCAAGCGATATATTTATTTGATAAATCGTGGTTGAGCGAGACGTTCGAACAACGTCATTAGTACGAGCCCTTTAACTCGCGGCAACTGAATAACGAGCGAAAAGTGCATTGTAATGGAGACGAACGAGACGAGCTGAAAGATCGTTGGCGGTTTAAATTTTCAAACACTCCGATTTACATAAATATCAATCGGTGGAAACAAAACAAACAAACATATATTCATTCGGATCGAGTCGAATTGATATTTTATTTTATAAATCGGAATTAAGGATACGTAAAGTTAAAAAAGCACTTGTCTCCTTGAATCCTCGATCGCAAACGCTCGTTTATCTCGACAACGAAATAGCTCGAGATGTTTTATCGAATAGAAGCCCGGGGGTTAAGGGGGTAGTGGAGAGGGTTTAAAACTCGCGTATTCACCGAAGTGCTTGATATTCATTGAAAACGAGACCAACCGATCGCCCGTTTGGGAACGTTGTGCCAGATAAATTCTACACGTTATATATATTCTCCGATGAAAATTGGAGTACCCGCGCTTTTAAGTATACATACACTACAAGTAGTTTAGTGCACCTTCGCGTGTAGCCACGGAGAGAAAGGTGGAGTCGGAGAGGAGAGTGAAAGAGCGTAGATGGGAACGGCGTACGCGTCTCGCGGTGCTATTTTCACCGTTGACCTTAATGCGAACCGAAAATAGTCCATGAATACCGAGAGAGTTTAAGCTCCATCTTGCAAAACTGGTAAAACACACAACCGGGCAAAAAGGGCGTCGTATTCGAGTTAGAGAACGTTTATTAATTTTATCAAACGAAGATTAATTTTTTTCTTCTAATTAACGTTTAAGGTTTGAAAATTTTCTTTTTCAACAAACTTCTTTCATTCGTATTTCGTCCGTTAGAGAGAGAAAATGGTCCATCGAAAATTGGGACGTGAATGTATAAAAAATTTGACAAAACGAAATTGCCCGTGTGAAACGGCCGTAACGATTCGTGGATGAAAGTGCACTTTCGCAAGACGAATCGAGGATGCATCTATTGTATTGTTAATACGTACTTCGAGACACGCGAGAGGATCCAGAGAAGATAGGGGCCTCGTGTGAGGCACCTCCCCGGGGAACACGCTGTCGTGAGATACGGACAGTTGACCAGGACCTCCTCGTAGCTTCGCGAAGGACTCCTCGACGCCACTTCGCCTCAGGAACACACTAGAATTTCAAGTTAGTTCGTTAATAAAACAAATTCTTAAGAGAGGTGGGTGGGCGTAATACTCGACGAGAGAACGAAAGAATGAAAAACAAAAAAAGGAAAGAACCCGGGAAAAAAAGGCCACGTGGACGAAGACGAGACGATTGTATACATATATGCATGGATGGTACGAGGGAGGAATAAGACAGAAGACGGAGTCGGGACGCGATAAAACGAGGAGTTTTTTTTTTAACACGTTGGTTAAAAAACATTGGTTTGGTTGGTTGGACCAAAATGGTTCGAGAATTTATCAGGACCTTCGATATGCGAGACACTTTTTCTTTTAGACTGAAATGCACGTCCGTGCTTCACGAGGAAATTCACGCTCGTCGGAAACGAAAGATTGTTTGTTTTTTCAATTTTCGACGAGACACGATTCCAATCAATTCATCGATCGATATTCCCAATCAAAATTGTTTCAATTGCTTTTACGTCGCGAGAATCGTTACGAGGGACGCTTTCACATACAAGCTTGTTTGATTATCACACGTAACTTGACATTTTACCAAACGAATTATTACACACACACACAGACAGACAGAATGTATTTACTCGATTTACTTATTTAATGACTTTTGCGTCCTGACGGAAGTTGCTACTCGATATTTTCTCGGCCAGCCTATGAGGCTCCTGCGAAAATGATTTTATTCAATCACAGGACGAAACGTATATGAAAACGCATACAGCCATTTTTATTTTCCTCTTGATTATAAAAATTGTTTGCGTGGAATGGAATTTAAAAAGAGGGATTAATTAAATAAACATGCCTCTCGCGATCGCACGAGTCTGTGAGAAGCTCGCTCGCGCTTCTGCTGCGCGCCTCCTCGGGACGTCCTGCTGGATGTCTAAGCGTCACTTCCTCGCGGTCGCGCGTTATCAGATCGTTGTCCCGGTCGCCGTTTCGCGAGCCTAGGCGAGTGTCCGCGGCACCGCGGCTCTTTCGCCTGAAGATCCTTCTCAGGCCTCTGAGCGGGTGAAAACGTCGTTTTTTGGGCTCTGCAAGGAAAAAAGAAAAGTCAATAAAAATTATAACCAGATTCTCATTAAGATTCTCTCGTATCGGAGTAGATAAATTTTTTTTAAAGTCCTCGGCCTTCTATTTTTCAATTTTCTTAAAGTTTACTCGTGGTAAACTCTTTGAAACTTTGCGCCTTTAAAAATTTATGCGTTTATCAAAAACATATAACGAATTAAAAATTTCCAACGACGGTCTCTGGCATTTTTCAACTGCACAGAAACTCGGATCGTTTGGGCCAAGGCTCGTTAAATTATCTCAAATTCCTCAATAATGATCTTTTAACGATACTTTTACAATCATTAAATGATCATCGAAGAAAATAAACAAATAAAAAGTACATGTTTATTGCATTTATATTATACTCAAGAGAAATGAAATTTTCTTATATATATAACGTTGCGCTTCTTCGCTCGTGGCTTCGATAATCCGACAGACGTATTGGTCGACCGTGAGTCAATCGGATATAACAAGTTAGAATTGCTTCGAGACAAAACCCCGCTAAATTCACATATATATAACACGATTGAGCCGGGTCTATTGCGAGAGCAGTTAGATAGACTTATACGTATATAAGTAGCGATAGGTCTCACTTCCATTGGACCATGTAATCCCGAAATGCGATATCGACCTCGAAAGGAACGACTGTAAGTACGAGAGCGTGGTCGTCATTGCTGAATATGATTAATAGTCCTATATATATATCAGCGATTGGTACACGACATGACGGATGGCGAATGGACGCGAGCGATAATACTGGTCCAGGAAACTATGCTCGCCCTATGGCTTATTCGGCCACGTATTCATCGGCTATATTCACCACAAGATGGTTAAACCACGTGGTTTCCTATATATGCAACATCTACAATCTCGTAGATATTCGATTATCGAAACGGGCGGATACATAGATAGGAGGAGGCCTGAGACGAATCGGTAGGATACGCGCTAATCTCGTGAGTGGAAATATAATTGGATTGAGGCGAAGTCGAAGAATCCGCGAACGGCAATAATATCGAAAAGAAAAAGAATAAATAAAGGATGGGCATCGTAACAATACAGCGATATAGATCGAGAATGGGCGTACCATCGCTAAAAATAAGAATTCGAAAAGTTGGAAACGTCGAGGTTTTTCCGGAGGCGCTTGGTCTCGCTAAGCCGATAAGGGTGCATAATGAAAAATACTAGACATTGAATTGTCGGACGAGTGGCCGATTCTCCCGTTGATTATTATTCGCATTTTGTTCAAGAATTCATCCGAAAGATTGTAACAATATATTGCTAGAGCGATGATTTCTTATAAATGTTTCTTTTTTCGCGAGATAAAATTTCTGACGAGACAACGGGATTGAAGAGCTCGCGCGACAGTCGAAGAGAAAAGATTAATGCGCGAAGGAGTTGAGGATCGTTTACGCTCGAGGAGAGAATGCTTTGCCCGAGGCTAAAGCTTCGCCCTCGTACCTTTTTTTTTTGCGGCCGAAACAGAGGACGAGGAGGTGGGCTGGAAAGTGTGAATAAAGCTCTCTCGCTAGCATCATACGGAACCGGAAGAGATATGTAGAGAAGACGAGGTGGAGGAAGGTTTGACTGAACCGGAGTGCGAGAGGATTGTGACGCGTTTTCGCTCGACGCGTCACGTGTGCCGGGGCTTCCGGCATCATCGTTCAACGTGCCTCGAAAAAGAAAAAGAAAACAAAAAAAATAAATAGAAAAAAAATTCTATCTCAGCCAGACAGAACGGTGGATTATTTTAGAATCATTATTTCCGAGTGTCGGAGAGCTCGCTCGGCAACGACAGATGCTCGTACTCGCTGAGTTCCGATGAAACGTCGTGCGAAAAAATGTAATTACGAAGGAAATTTAAAAAATAAATAGATGGAAGGAATATTAGACGTATATATGTATACGTTTTATTATATATATTTCATTTCTATCGAAACGTCCAATGAGATAGGCGGGAAATGAATTTCATCGAGAGCATCGAGAAGGGACGACACTCTGGTCGCTCGTTCGAACATTGATTGCCGGTGAAGTGTCTGTCCGTCCGGCACGTCATCTATCGAGGATGAGACGCGATAGCGCGACCGCCAAAGTGCTTTTATCATTTTCAGTCACTTGTCATCTAAAAGGTTCGCAGATAAAGCTCGTACGACAATGTGCGCGCTGATAAAACATTTACAAAAATGTCAAGTTGCGCACAGTTTTTTATACCACATTCTATTTATATTCGCTTCCTCATCGAAGAATCTTTGTTGTCGCGAAATCAAATTTTCCACATTTTCGCGTGTTTAAATCATTTTGAACGATCGGAAAATCATAATCGGCGAAATAATACATAAAATTTATAATTTCTCGGAGAATATCCGTCATCTGGTTCGAAAATTCGTGAATGTCGATTTGTAGGCTTAACAAATTTATATTCCAATTTGTTTATTTACCGAAACAGAATTCGAGGTCGCCGAAGTCTTCGATCGTTTCCATTTCTCTTTGTTTTTTTCTTAAGATCGATTTCACAAATGATTCATTAAAAAAATACACACACGAACACAGAATTCACCGTTGTAACAATTAACAGATATATATGTATATATATATATATAGAATAAAAAACCAAATCTTTAAAAAACCACGCAACGTTACGTTCGAATCGCACGAGTAGAATTTTAATCTTTTTCTTTCGTTACGTATTCAGCCTCGTTTCGCATGCAAAAAATGTATATTTTTTTATCGTTACGAGACCGTGGAGGAGATAAAACGTGACATTGCGAACTCTAACACATGCGGCGTTGCACACCTGACTGGGGCTTCGCGCATCGTCGAATATGACTCGTTCGTACGCTCGCTCGCTCATTCGCTCATTCGCTCGTTCGTTCGTTCGTTCGGTCGTTCCCCCGGTCCTTTGATAAGATTATACGAGCCTATGCGATAAGTCGCGTACATGTCCCATACGGAGAAGCTCGCGATATCTCGAGGGGAAACCGCGATTTCTCCCCCACTTTTATTTTTTACATCGAACAAACTCCTTATACGGTATTCGAGCTTCTTGCGTTCGACGAATTACCATCGAGTAAACGATTCTCGTATCCTCCTCAGTGACGAGAGAAAACAATTAGCGATAATTACATCCATGCCATTATCAAGATCGTAATGATCCGATGGGAAGGAGACGTGTCGTGATTACGGAGAGATAATTTCTTTTTTCCCGATATCGTGAAATGCTGCAAGCTGCAGAATATTATTGTTAAATACATCTATGACGTCGTTAATAATCGACCATACTTTTGCAATTACTTCATATTTCTTTCAATATTTTTTCTGTTGCTTGAATCCAACGACGAGATTCATCATATAATGAAATGTTGAATTAATTTCTAGTAATCGCTATCGATATCGATAATATTGAACGTATATACCGATAGAAGCTATTATTTTCTATTTGAATACATTTTTATTCCCAAAAATATGTTCACACCATTTTAATCCAATTATACATCTTATACGCGATATAAAAATAAAAAACTGAAGTCCCGCGCTGTCCGATATTCCGCGTCATTTTTGCACTCTCGTCGGAATTCTTTATTTTTCCTTTTAATTGGAAGCCATAAAATCGTTAACGTAATAATAAAACGAACCATATGCACGCGTATGGGAATAAACTCGTACGTTAATAACACGTAATCGTAGAAGCGTGGAAAAATCGCGTATTATTCAAGTCTGGCATATCGCGAGCAGATTGATAGCGATGCAGAGACGGAGAGACGAGATACCTCTCCCATTGTGTTAAATAAAGTGAAAGTGACTTGAAAAGTTATAATATATAGCGATATACTTCGAAGCGTATCTACGTCGCGGTGAGAAGCTGCTTGCACCAAGTTATGCGAATATTTATATATATATATATAAAGGAACAGACCGCACACGCCTTCACCTGACCTTAATTCGTTCGAAGAATAAGATAGGTCTTTTTTATTGCGGGATATAGAGGGAGGGAAATGAGAGAGAGAGAGAGAGGGAGAATGAGAATCGTTTTTAAAATGCCGAGAATCACGAAGAAGGGAAAATCTATAGAGCTGAGTACACCTTCTCGCAAATGTATTAAATAAACCGAAGACGCTCCGCACGAAACAATTTCCGAAGCGTTTTACTGACCTGAATCCCCACGAGAGTCTGACGAAAACATATATATATGTATACAGTCCAGTCAGAATAAATACGACGATTTTCTCGGCAATTTTCTGCTCCTCTGGTGACACGGAGATCTTGATAATTCAGTAATTGAATAAAAATTGTATTTATCGCGCGTACGGGAATGAAAGCATCTATGCCTTCGCCGAATGTGACATACCTATAGCGCGTTTGTTGCTTGAATTATTAATTTTGAAGTATCGGAAGAATGACTGTGATATCCGTGTTGTACGGAAAATTTCCGATGAATATATTCCGCTCTGTGGAGGTCTTCGGCACTCCCTTTTGGGGGAAAAATAAAGAATGTCAAAACTTCGCCACGCTCACAATAATTGAGATGTCGGGATTGGACGTTACGCTATTTTTAGAAAATTCCGCAAACTGTTTGAAAAGTTAATTTCTCTCTTTTACGTCGTCCAAACGAGAACGGAGATATAGCTCTTCGACGTATCGATTTTTCAGGTTTTCGTGGAATCCGACGAAATGGACGTACGTCGGATTCCGATGAATTTAAATTATTTGTGAAGATTTCAAGATTTTGTCTTTCTTTTTATACATTATGTTTATTATTTTTAATATATAGCTTGTTCCTTCCCGATCAATTTACCGAATATCGTCTATTACAATATAAAATAAAACTATAATTACAAAAGCCGTGATTAAAACGTGTGGTATAGGAATAGCAAGACTTTCATATCTTTCTTATTATCGATCGAGCTGGTCGAGATAGTTTCGGTCTTTAATAACAAATTTTATCGGCCCCATCGATCGATAATATCTCGCTCATAAATCACATATACATTAATGTACTTTATCGTGTATAAGTGATCGGGAATGTGACACGAGTTGTCGAATTCCTGGAGGTACGGGACGTCAACGATTATGACGATTACGACGCCGACGACGACGACGACGACGAGGACAATGACGAACAGGAGTTAACAATATTTCATCGTGTGTTCCACTGACCTGAATCGGCATCGAGTGAATGCGATAACAGCTCGGCTCAATTCTTTGAGCGTGAAAAGTAAAAGTGAATGTGCTTATGCAATCGAAAACCGGATTGCGGAGAAGGAGAGGAAGAGAGGGAGAGAGAGAGAGAGAGAGACGAGGTCCACCACGTGGTTTTAACATATACTCATGTTGGACTAGAGTGAGATAGACATCTACCTTTCGCCATTTCTTCGATCAATTTTATCGATCTTGACATTGTATTCCGTATCTCGATGATATTCAACGACGAAAGCGAAATCGAAAAAAAATTACGTACCGCCGGGAAAAAGACTCGAGAATTCTTCGAGCGTTTGCCTCGATAACGATGCTCTCTCGAAAAAAAAAACAAAATACATTAACAAAAATTTCATCATTTTCGCCAATACTCCCGGGATATCGTCGAAGAAGACTAATTTCGTTGGATCAGCGAACCGTGAATCATTCGAGAAGGCTACGCGAAATATACGTATTCGATCACGATACGCCGAATTTCATCGCGAAATCTCCCTCGACCATTCACGATGATGTAAACATTTCGATATTTTGCCATGAAATTGCACAATTTTCGAATCAAATCTAAAGATTCGAGACGAAATCGTCGTAGACTACAACTAATATGTTCACTATTCGATTCGAATTTAATTGAAAATGATTAAAAAATCAAAAGTTATGAAGAATGTGATAAAAAATGTACCTCTTCGTCCAAGTTAAAGATGGAAGGAAATCTACGATCATAGAGGTCTTCGGCCTCGGTCTCGAGCCGCTACAGCGAGTTCGCAAGAGAAAAATCAAAACAAAATTTCGAAGTGTTTCAAGGCACGGGTAATCGATCGTAATGGCCGTCGTAGTCGGTCGTCACGGGCCGATAGCGCGAGCCGATCAGCCGTAAAGTTTAACGCTCGAGGTATTCGGACGAGAACGAAATTCTATTCGATCGCGTATAAATCCAACGACGTGAGAGAGTAGGCGAGAAGATAGAGATTCTCGCATTCGTATCCTCGGTCCAAGTGCAATGCGACGTGGAACCGATTATCAAGCTGCACCATGTCGAAATACCTCTCTCGTCGTTCCTCCCTCTGGGAAAACGTTGCGAAGCTCCGACGCTCTCTCGTTCAGCCGGAAGTGCATCCCTTCCTCCCTCTCCCCCTTTTATCTCGCCCATGATGCCCGCTATCTGCATCGACGTGTCGCGGAACGCAGATTATTATTCTCGATCAAAGGACCCCCGACGTTCGGCCCGATACCGCATTAAATCCGTGTGGGCTGGATAGTGCATCGTGTAATCACAGCTGTTAAGTCGAACGTCCGTTACAAAAGAACAACAAAGAAAATGAATAAAATTGCATTCAATGCAAAATTCGAATGAAATAAAAATGCGATTTAAATCGACTTACGTGAAATTCAAAAAGAAAAATACTCTAATAATAACAAATTGAATATTTTTATCTTTAATATGATTATTTTTTATAAAAATTGTAACAAACAAACCGCCACGCATCAAAATACACGACGATAAGAATACACATGATAAACTGAAATTATATTTCGTAAAGATGGAAAGTAAGAATGATAAGCCTCCTAATAAAAATATCAGTTTTCCGTTCGCGCATTCACGCGCGCGATGTACAACGAATCACCATATGCAACGGATAGTTGAGAAAATTTTTCCATATTTCGCCCGACTTCCCGTCTCTTTCGCCCACGACGACCTCGTAATCCCAGACGCGTTCGCCATAACCCATGCATACACCTCGAGGAGAGAAAGAGGGGTATGGGTACGGGGGGAAGGGCCATTGCACTGCGAAGCACGCAGCGCAGATATTTTATGTAGGTATGTATGTATATGCAATGTATACACACGGGTGGCTGCGTATAACACCTTACATACATCAACTCACAGGACGGATTGGCTAAGTCGGAATATCATTTTCATCGTGCCCTGCCTTGCACTCGCGTAACGTCGGAATTTCGGGAGCCACGAATCTTTCCTCCCTCTTTTTCCCATTTCTTTTTTCTCTTCCTTTTGGCTCTCGCTCGCTCGCTCTCATCTCTCGCCCGTCTAGACTGCCGCCTCGGGGCCTCACCTTTCAGACACCATACCTACATACCGGTATGAAATATATAAATATACGTATGTATGCATCAAACATAGAAACGTTATCGCGCCCACGTGATGGGAAAAAGAAAAGAGGAGAAAAACGCCTCGCGAGGAGACGCTCGCAAATTTCAAACTAGGATTCTCCGTCAAGACTTTCTAGCCCATTACTTTTTATGTCATGCTCCCAACTTTCGATTCTATAGTGCGCAATATATATATACATAGACATTGCGGATATGCTGGTATCCTATTTTTAATCTTGTTTTTTTTTCTCGCTGGATGAGAGTTGAAAAAAATCTGGAAAAATTCCAGATTATTCTATAGTTGTATTCGTGGTCGGTTGAATTTTGTTTTTTTGATTATTTCTTAATCAACGCGCGCTAGGGAAAAAGTATCGAAAACGGATATGATGCGAATTACCGAAATACCGGCAACAACGATAGACTTACCCTTTGGTAACGTATCGGCATTGCGTTGCTGCATGCCAAATTCTCCGAGGCTAAGGTGATGATGATGATCATGGGGCGGCGGTGAGGCTTCTCTGACGCAACCCATTAAGCTCAGTGCACCCCCGACAGCGCTACCTCCGGCGCTACCGCTTCCACCTCCGGCGCCGCCACCTCCACCGGGGGCGCTCGACATTCTTCCCGTCTGAAACATTCGACAGAACCATGCTGCGACATACGACTCCTTAACACGATGATACCATCCCGATAGAAAAGAATTAGTCTTGTTATTCGTAGCGTTATTAGCCGCTTGCTGGCTCGTTCTCCAACTCTCCCAATTAGCGGACGCCCAACTTTCCATCTTTAACACGAATTTCACACAAACTCGTCACGATTCGCGAAGAAAGAAAACAAAAAAACGAAACAGTTGTTTCACTCCTGTGTAACGACGTCACTGAGTCTCCCTTGTCGCGGATCTGTAGGCTTTCGCACAGCGAAATTAATTACGTCAACCGCGCGAGTCTCCGACGATTAAACTCGGTAATTTAATTCACAACGCGAGCACAGGTAAGGAGAGGTTGGGGAGGGGGGGCTGGATTTATCGTAACCGCGAGTCGCGTCAGTCGAGCTTGATTTAGATCACCGGAGAACGAGAGAGACAATGTGTCTCGAGGACTCGGGGGGACGAACTGCAGTACCGTTGCCGAGACTGTCGTCGCGACTTTGGCGAAGGTCCGGAAACTGTGCTGCATTCGTATATACCACCATATTCTCGATATCTATATATACATTTATCTATATAAATGTATATAAATGTATATAATATATATGTATATAAATGTATACGAATCCACGCATACATCGAACAGTGGTATATAATATAACGGATTGGGTCAGGAGACATGGTTACCATGGTGACTGCAGCCGAAGGGGGTGAGCTTCTGGCACGAGACCGAGAGAGAGAGACTCGTCGGGCATCGATTACGCCCGCGCCACAAACCCTCTTTCAACGTCGACGAGAGCGACCCTGACCTTGTCCCACCACAGCTGACTCTATCTCGGTGCAGCACACGCGCTTGTGCACCCGGGGAAAGAGCTCGCGAACGCTTCAGGGGTTTCCTGCGCGGTACTCCCCTGGGCAATCCTGATAACCTTGAACGCGAACCCACCACTCTCTCCATTCTCTTATTCGGGCTTGTTACGAATCTTTTATTCAGGCTTATCAGGGATTTTTTTATTAAGCCTTGTTTAAATATTTAAATATTGTTTTATTTAGACTTTATTTAGATTTAATTTAAATTAATTTCGATAGAAATTTTATCGGGTATTTCGTGAAACAGAATTTATTTGGAATTTCCGTTACGTCGTTATGGTTGAGAAGTTGGAACGCGGAAAAAAATGAAATCGGTTAAACAATGTTGCGCGCGATAACTCGTCGAGCAATCGCGTTTCAATTTACTAGGAATGCAGTCTAGCGGCGTAAAATTGAATCACCCGATCGCGATGCTCGCAATATTCTCGTCAGACACGTCGAACGGATAATCGATACATTATCCGCTGATAATAACCCCGACCGCGATGACAAAATGTATTATCTTCCGAGGTTAGCGCGCCTCCGAGTAGCTGATAATCGTGCGGCAAACTCGATTATCCGTACAACCGCGCGGCACTAATGGCACAATCAATTTTCTAACCGAGCGAAAATTTTCAGCGTCCGCGTTAATCGAGATATGAGAGTCGATCGAAGTTATGATCGATGACGAAATAATTCGTTGCTCACCTTACAGAAGAAGCGGCATTTCCGGGGTGAATCGCGTGTCCGTTTTCCGAAAATCTATAACAAATAATAAAACGATCGTCAATTTGTGTTCCACTCACTTAATAATTACCATTAAAACAAATTCAAATATAATATTTATCGTTCGATCGAGGTTAATTAATTTCCGGCAAGTAAATTGGCGTGAAACGATGAAAAAAAATAACATAAACAAAAATAACGGTAAATCGTCGATTTCGTGACTCAGAAATACAAATTTATTGGTCTGCCACGACACTTCACAGCCTCCGAGATATCTCGAAACCGTATGACTTAGCTCTCGTCCCAAGACTTCCGTTATTCCGACAAGCATGTAAATACAAATAAGTTAAAAGCACGAAAAAAAATGTTCGAGCTCTCCGCGTACTTTCTCTGTCTTCTCTCTCTCTCTCTCCCTCTTCCTCGAACATCACTTAGGCGAAAGACAGAGACACGGTTCCTTTCTCTCGGTGAACTCTCTTGGCACAAATCTATTTATAATTATATTACAAAGAGTGAACGAACGCAACGGCAGCCAAGGGACGCCGCGGCGCGTCTCCTCGAGACGAGAATCGAGGGAAAGGGGAGAAAGGCCGCGAGAAGTGCGTGGCACACGCACGAAAATAAACTCGTCCGCGTCGTGAGCCCGCGCACGATCAGCCGACGAACTGTTGTCGAGATGAGAACGACGAGCTCGCGGAACCAGCGAAAATTTATTATCGCAAAAAAAAAGAAAGAAAAAAAAAGAAAAACAGCAAAGATAAGCAAAAAAAAACAAGGGACGAACGTTGCAACGTCGAGAGTTACGACCTCGGCCAAGCAGGCGTACGAGGATTTAGTTTTATTCTCACCATTCGTGAGAATTCACCCTGGTGAGCAACACGTGAATCTCTCGCGATGTTTTTCTGTCGTTTGCACCGACGAGGAGGCCGTGAGGAAAAACCGTCAGAAGTTACGGGGCAAAACCAACGCGGTCGCGTCGAATCGCGAACCGACCTCGCGTTTATCCCAACCGAGGACTTTTATTTCGCTATGGCAAAAAGTCACCCTTCCTTCTCTTCCGCGATTTTGCACACCGCTTGACACGCTTCGGTTAACGACCGAGTTATTATATCGCGGCTTAACAAAACTTCGGCATTATTTCTCTCTTTCTTTCTTTTCAAAAAAAAAAAAATAATCCAATAAATCATCGAACGTGAAAATAATCGGAGAGATAAATGGTTTCGAAGGTTTTTACTTCTTGGATATATTTCGTAGAAATTTACCGAAGTAAATTGTAATTTCTCGACAAATTTTCTTTCTCTCTCTCTCTCTCATATTTTTCTTTCGCTGTCTCTCGTAGCGATCCTCGATCGTCGCGACTCAACACAGCCTGAGCACTCGTGCGTTAGGCAAAGAATACGAGACAGAAATAGATACTGAATGGGTAGGGCCCTTCGATTCGTGAAATGGGGAGGGAAGAGGGAACCGATTTCCCAGTTTTTTGTTCAGTCTCGTCGTTTCGTTTCGGTTCCCTCTCTCTCTCTCTTCGCGCGGTTGTGCATCGACAAAGATGCACCCTGTTTCTATATATGGACCACAATACGGCGAAGACAACCGAGATACTATAGTAAAACCGGTGGGTATAAAGAAGATGTAGGCCACACGCTCACGATCGACAACCAACGAGCAAAACTCGTCCGCGACTCGCTCCAATGCACATCTGTGCATACACTCGTGCGTAGATATATATATATATATACAAACTCGTGAGTACATTTTGTAACAGATTCGCAGTGCATTCACACCATTACGAGGAAAACGTGCCGTGACAAACATTGAAAATTGAATACAAAGCATTTCACGAGAGTTTTGACGTTGGTCGTCTCTGGGCTTCGTTGCTCATTGTCGCGTGAAACTGAGAGCGAAGAACTGCCTCGTTTCTCGCGCATTAGTACGCGCGTATTCAAGAACTTAAAACACACACGATGTTAAAAAAAAATTATTTCGATTAAACGAAAGTCATTAAGGTCGTTAACTATTTTATCGTAAATATTTTAATCGATTCGAATTGACTTTTACTCGATTGGTCAGAAATCCATTTTTCCTTTCTATATCGGTAGCGTTGCATTGCACATATGTGCCGGATGTTGGCCGTTCATGACGCCTCCACGAGGTTCTGTGAAAATACGGAGGAGGCTATTTTTAGACGAGAACAAAAATTAATGAGACGAAACTTTCGATATTTGACAGAATTTATGTGTCACGTTGTACTTTAGAATATTCAAGGGAATTCGAGTCGAAGAAAAGAGCTTCGTAGATTACAATGCGTTACGGTTGTATCTCCTACGCGTATGCACCCAGAGTCGCTTCCTGTTTTCTCAGTCAACGGATGCCAAAACTTATTTATCTCGAGTTTTGTCGCGCCTACGCGACAAGCCTTATCGACTTTTCTCTCATACACGTCAAAATGTTACGAAAAAAATCTACGAAACGGAAACTTCCCCTAGAACGTTTACTGAACTTTGTTTCGCGAAGTTATTATTATTATCGTTCCCGTTTTTTCTCCTTTTCTTTCTTTTCTTTTTCTTTTTTTTTATCCGTTCTCCGCAAACATCAGTATTTTTCAAACGATTATTCTTCTCCGTACGTGTCTTTGTTTCCACGAACTATGCAGGCATTGAAATCGTACAAAAAAAAGCGCTATCCTATTTTTCTTTCCTACTCGAAAGCCTGACGAGAGAAATGCGAAACGATCGTAACGCAGACTCTCGACTCGAGAGACGTTGATTATTCGTCCGTAGGGTGGCGAGAGAGAGAGAGAGAGAGAGAGAGAGAGAGATAGAGAGAGAAAAAACATACAAAAGGGCCCGATGTTTTACCAGCGTAGTGATACAAAAGAATGAAACTTCCTCGGCAATTTTCAGTCTCTCGTCATCACGCAGCTTCCGGCTCTTCTTTTCACCCGTACTTTCGGATCGACTTCGGTATCGTCCTTCATCGGTCGCATCGGTGGATTTTTTTCTTCTTCTTTCTACTCCTACTTTCTATACAGCGGGTTCAAACGCGTCGTTGAAAATGAAAGTATGGAGAAAATGAAGAAAAAAGAAATACGCCGTCTGCGAAAGTCCTTGTGATAGCGCTTTCGCATTGTCCTCGTCTTTTCTTCCATCACGTTTTTTTTTCCTCGTGCCAGACAAGTAATTTTTTTTTCAATGAAAAAAATGAAGGGAAGGACGATGACCCGTTTCGGGTGCTCATTTGCTACCGGCGAAAGAAACGTCCGTTTTCCGCCCCTCTCATTTCGCTATTACTTCACAAAGACTTTGGGGCTAATTTTCATCACCGTGCCACGCTTGACGCCCACGAATATGTCATATATATTCCTAAAAATGTGGTAAAATGGAGAGAACGCGGAGCCCTACGGTATTGTAAAAGACGTTCGCAAACTTTTTTAATCTTTTCTCCGCGCAACGTTATTTATCGTGACAATTTTCCTGGAGGAGTACAAATTTTCGTGAATTTTGAAGAAATATTATTTATATTTTGCACGATTCGAGAATACGATTTTAATATTTCCGTGTATAGTGCATGATTGCGGTATTCGTCTCGAGTTTCATAACGCAAAAAAGCAAACGATGATACAAACGTTTATAAAGTGCACTCGACGTCGAAAGAATCGAGAGCGCAAAATCCTCGCGAGCTTTGCACACACGCTCAAATCGTGCGCGTAATGAAATATTGCATTTTCCATACGCTCGATCTTTTCCTCACATTTTTCGACCTCTATTGCTCACCGATCGCGTATGTAGGTAGGTAGGTAGGTACGTAGCGTAGACAGTCGAGTACTCTCGGTCACTGCGGAAACTCGAGAGTCACCATGACATTTTTTTGTTTTTCATCGATCGATAATGTCTTTTATCCCGTATATAGAAACCGTTATACTTTTATTTTCCAAAGTCTTCAATTAGTCGTTCAAATATTCACTTTGAATGAAAACTCGTGACCGACTTCTCCGCGCTCTTGATACGAACGAGACGCGGGTTGAAAAATGAAATACGTGAAAGACCTCCAATATCATTAGGAAAAAAAAGGTGACGATATTGATTTTATAATACATTGCTTTATCTACAGACGCGTTAATTATAGGCACGGACCTTTCAATATCCTTCGATCGATACTCTCGATATTAATTTAATTTTCTTAATTCACGTACGAATAGGAATATTCGCGTTAATTAGATGACCCGATTCGTCTTGTTATCGTCGAGTTGCCAGTAAATCAGTCTCGTATGACCCCGTAAACTACATATATATAAACATATACATTGCGTATGTTTTGCCAACAGCAGCGAAATCTTTGCTGAGCATGAATTTTATTAGTCGTCGTCGTCGTTCTCATTTTGTGAGTCGTAAATTCGTTCGAAAATAGAATTTTCAGTGGCTATACCGCCCGGGTTATGTACATCGTACGTACGAATGTGCGTTCCGGTTAATGAGTCACTCTCCGACGAGTGCACACATCCCGAGCCCGTTGCACTCATCGGGGTTCCTGTTTCTCGCTTTTATACCAAACTCTCTGTGTAACTATATTTATATATATATATATATATATATATATATGTCTTTCTCTCTTTCACTGTACATAAACGCATAGGTAGACTCATCGTTTCTATGAACATGCGTACTGACTCGCGCGCGCTCGTTCAACCCCTCGACGTGCGTGAACGCATTTCGGGAAAGTCAGACCCTCCGAGAAACTCGATCCTTTGCTACGACTCCCCTTTTGCTTCGTTTGCATTTTATCTCGAGTGCACGAGCACGGCGAGAGGGGAGCATAATAACAATGACTCAAATTGAATTAAAAAGGCTTCTAGGTTTCTCACGTTTCTTTTCTCAGTTATCTAACAATAAGTAGTTTGATTTTTTGTGTACGTCGGTACAGTTCAAGGAAATTTGTTTTAAAGCCGTGTATTATGGGAAATTTAATTGAAATTCTCGTTTTTGGTAAATATTTTGGATTATTTATTTATTCGAAAAACTGAAGGATTTCTAGTTCACGTGTTCAACGTACATTCTAAAAATACATTTAATGATGATCTCAAATTGGTTCGAATGCAGACGTGTATTGCTCCCGCAATTATAGGATTCCGGTGATGTTAAAATTTGCGTTACGAGCATGTAGGATGTAATAAGGAAGTTGCGAGCGAAAAAAGACGGCTCCACGGAGGAAGAGAGTAATTCGCGGAGGAAGCTTCAAGTTCCCTGGAGTATTTTAGCCGATTAACTGATGCGGACGTAGATCCGAGTCTTGCAAAGTGCGCGGGGTCATTGCTGTCGCGTGTAACGATTAACACGTAGGTAGGTAGATCTTAAAAAATCTCTATCGTCTTAATAAATATGTAAATAAATGAATAAATTTTAATCCAAATGAATTTATCCATTCGTTTACATTTTTATCGAAATGATAGAAATTTTAACTGACGGAAAATTAACTTTTTTCTTTTCGACAAGCGACCATCTCTTCGTTTCGACTGTCCTACCGACGTATAAAAAAATTGTGAGAAATATTAGACATGTGTCTAACAGTCTCGGGTGACATTGGGATTATCTTATGGTCCAGGGGCATCAGCCTCTCTTTTATACTCTCTATGCGACGCCAATGAAAATTGGTGTGTGGTTAACGAACGTCACGAAAAGGCATCGAAATAGAGGAAACTGTGTGCGAATAGCCTGAAAGTTTCGATAGCAAGAGGCCGAGGGCATCCATTCGAACCGAGCCTTTCATTCTCTCTTTCGCTCTGTTCCAGAGTCACAACGCGGGAATTATTCGTCGGCACAGCCTCCGACTATCGGATGAGACGAGAGAATCCATTATTTCCACGAGGACCGGAGGGCATCGTCTCTTCAACATCACGCTCGAGTGAAAACTCCGTTGGAAAAAGTTTGTGTTTGCATTTTTTGTAAGAAAAGAGAGAGAGAGAGAGAGAAAACCGTCTAATAATTCCAAGAGCGACAGGATCGAAGAATAGTTCAAAATAAATGAGGTTTTATGTAAAAAGAAAAAAAGAAATAAATTCTCCGGTCAATTCCCAGGCATCGTCGAAAAAAATATCGATATAATCTAACCACGGGATGAAATGAAATTCAGTGCAATTATTATACAGAAACAATGATCAATTATTCTTCGAAACTTAATTATAGATCATATCGTATACTCATCCCTGCTATCTTGGAACTGTTAAAACGCTTCATAAAACCTCCAAGAGTCCGTTATAATTTCAATATTGTTATTGTTACTACGAATCGCATCAGCCGACACTATATTCTTAGGATTCTCTCATTCGCCGCACGTTTCTTCGCTCTCTCGTTCATCGCGTTCTTCAACAAGTACATATAGATATCTATATCTATATAAAAGAGACAAAGAGTATAAGCAATGGCAATTGTGTGTGCGTTGCGAGAAGGCAATGAACGTGGCAAAGACGAAGAGGAGGAGCAAGACAACGTGCTCGAGGAAGAGAGACAGAGAGAGAGAGAGAGAGAGAGAGAGAGAGAGAGTAACCAACAAATACGTGTCTATAGGAACCGCAGAGTTCTCTCGGTCGTCCTTCTTCCCCGTTGCTTCGCCTACATCGTCTTGGTCGCCGTTGTCGTTGTGTCGTGTTCGTTCAAGTTCGTATTCCCACGCCGTGAAACGGAACGCAAGATGCGCCGAGCAACGCGGCGACGAAGACGACGACGACGACGACGACGAGGAGAGCGAATAAGCCAACGAACGGATAGGGAGAACCAAGAGGAGAACGTATCACATATATCTATACAAAAAAGTATAAAACGTGGAAAAGGTTGGCCACATCGCGAGCACGAGAAATGTGCGATAAATAATGAATGAAATTGCTTCGCGGGGCTTTACCTGCCTCCCGCGAAGCCTTTCTGGCTTCCATATTCCACAGTACAGTACATCGTACATCGTACTATCTACAATACGTACGGGATACAAATGCACAAACAAATAAACTTGTATACATGTATACCTCGTACCTACCTACTATCTCATTCTCGCTTCGTCTCGTTAACGATCCTCCTTGCTGAGGGACACACCGTTAACGGAAGGCCGGGAGGACAATGATAATAATAATAACAATAATGATGATGATAATGACGATGATGATGATGATAATGACGATGGCAACGATGAAAACATAGAAAGAAATGCATTTTATACGTGTCGATATGTCGATGCTATGCATCGGTGTAATTAAGAAAATGTCGAATGCCGCTTATGAATTTTGCATCGAAGAATTTACACCGTGAAATTGTCCGAGTGGTAGTGGATAAAAACGAAATATTAGCTTTCGTAATGGGCGAACTGTACGTATAGTCGATCGTTTTTAATCAACTGTGAGAGATTAAGGAAGGACGATTCGATTTGGCAGGTGCGACGTATATAGGCTTCTCGTAAAACGACGAGCCGACGAACGATGACTTCCTGCTGTGACGACATGTATATGAACGCGCCTCTCTCGCTTCCAATTCCCTGTGTTTAATTGCTTCCCCAAGGAGCATGTATACATCAACTCCATACACACACACATATATATATATATATATATATATAGGCGAGCATTTAGACTACCCTTCAACCCCCCGTCTCACGATTCTCATTCTCGTTTCTCTCTACGACTAAACGGACGGTTAATTGCTGTCCACACACCAAAGGCACACGTAACGTATATACACGGTAGAGTTTGCGCAGATAGGAAGTACCTACGTGTCACGTATGTCGTGTTGTCTCAGATAATTCGAGGCTCGGTTCTCTACGCGTATCTCCAATCTCTATATCCTCTCTATTCCGCGATTTACGACATTTTAACCAAGAGCTTGAGAGCTTCTTACCTCTCAAGCTGATTATCGATACATCGTTAAAGAAAGTTCTCGATATCTATGTCGTAAAAGATCGGAGAAATTTCTTTCCTGGAAAAAAATAATGCGTTCGAATATTACCGATGGTTCGATGACCCGAATTAACGATGGCTTCTTCATGGGTCGTTAACCTCGCGCGATGAAAAATTTTCACTGATGAAAACTATAATTGATATAATGGAAGGTGAACGCGTTTCAACTCGCGCGGCATATGCCTATAGAAACGAGTCTCGAGTTTGTGTCAATGCAATCTCGGTCGAGAGAAGCGGTCGAGTTTCAACGACGTTAACAGGCCTCTCTCGCGAAATTTTCACGTCCGCACGACGTACCCGTTGTACATAAAGTACAAGGTACGCGCACTCTATCCGGGCCTGTTCAGTGCTTCTCCGATCCGCGACTACCGCCACCTCAATGTTTAACGTTAAACTCGGTCGGTACTCCCATCCTCGACGTAAAGCTTAAGACCTCTTCTTCCTTTTCCGCATTTTCTCTTTCCTACGTACTTGACTTTTCTTTTTCTTTGTACTTTTTTTTTCATCATCACGATTTTTGCACGTAAGAAGACTGCAGCCTAGAGACTCGGCGTCACTACGCGGGACGAGAAAAAGCCTTCTACCTTGCCCTATCCGTCTATCTCTCCGCTCGCCTTTTTCCCTCTCCGTTCGTCTCGACGGTACGACGACGAAACTATTTCCGGAAGATTCCAACGCCGTTAATGGAGAGCTAGATATAGATATAGATATAGAGCGAGGGAAAGGTCTCAAAATCTAAGCCGGTCTGCAGACCGCGACGAAAAGCTGAAGGAGACGAGAGGTTCAGTCGCTAGACTTGTACCATATAGGTATATACAAACTAGCAAGACTGTTTCCTACATATATATATATATAACCGACCGTAGCGTATCCAAGTCATCTTTCTACTGGAGCACGAACCCTTAAAACTCCACCGGAATATAAAGTGGAGTGGGTGGATAGATGGATAGAAGAGCTGTTATACATCCAAGTAGTGTGGAAAAACATCACCCAAGTACTTCTATCTGTAACTCTAAAGTGAGGTCCACCTCTCGCCTCGCACCGATCCAATTAACATAATTATGTACTCTCGGTGACACATACACGTTTTATAACTCACATATATATATATGTGTGTGTGTTTGTACACAGACTAGAACATTTTGAATTAACACGTCTCGAAGAAGTGAGTCGAGTGTCACAGATTGTTGCTTGAAAACAGGAACTTGTTTTTAGTTTACGAGGTGATAATGGTCGCGGGTATGCACACGGTATGCATTTAGCGCGCTATGTTCTTCGAGCACAAATCGAGCGACATAGGCTAGATCGTTGCGAGAGATTATCGTTCGTAGTAAATGGAACGCTGGAAACCAGGAACGAGGGAGTGACGGGGTTGAGTGAAAAAGAAACGATTACTTAGTCGGTACGCGACACACTGGGGGAGTTTGTAGCGAAGATCGAGAGTCTTCGTGTACAGTCGAAAGCGGATAACCGTTAAAGGATCGAACATCGTCTTCGGGAAAAAGTCTCTTTCGCGTGAGTGAGAACGAGACGCATATATATATATATATATATATATATGTATAGACGTATCACCGTGTCGAGCGAGGTAAAAGAGCTGAGAGGAGGTTCGGTATGAAAACTGCTGGCGATGTTGGCGCACTTGTCCGCAACGAGAATTCAAGTCTCGGGAGAGTGAGAGAATCGCGGGTGAGGCGTATGAGAGTCGATCTCGGGGCGGATTCCCACCACTGACTCGGTCACGACTTCGAAGTCGCTAAACGCCGTAAGTATACTCTCTCTCTCGAACACTCCCTTACTCCACCTCCCGCCACCGCGACCCTCTTTTCATCTTCTTTTTCCTTCGTTCGAACCGATTGGATAATGCCCGAGAGTTTCGCTATAATCAGAGGATCGAGACGCGAGAAAGGCGATCGGCAGAATGAGGAACGATAGACGTCGAACGATTTGCTCGCTCGTTAAGAACCTTTGGTTTTCATAGACTGCGCGCTCAGTCGAAGCTTTTTGTTTGTTTGTTTTAGTCTTATCCGTTTCTTCGTTGAAGAACATCACGAAGATTGTACGTGAATAGTGCCACGTGATTTATTCGATTAATTCGTGCCCGAGGAAAATTTCATTCGAATAAAAGAAAGTTTAATGCTTCGTATTATCGGGCTTAATCGTCGATTGGAATTTTTTTTATTTTCCTCGTTTGAAATAAATTATATTCAAAAAGAACTATCGTCGCGTCCATCACCGAACGAGTTCCTCGATCGATCGTTAAGAGTCCGTACAACCGATACTTCTATGCGCTCTCGAAGATTCCCAGAGTCGTAAAATTCGCTCGTGATTGCACTCTCTAAAACCTCTAATTGTGTAAGATCGCAATGACGTTTATCCACGCGGGGTAAGAACCTGATAAAAATAAAAAGATCTTTAATTTACCGACGGCACCGTTTTATTATTATTCGTATTGTTATTTCCCTGTCTCTTCTATCCAGTGAAAAGATAAAGTAAATTGTAACGCGCTGTATCCAGCAGTTACATCTTCGTATATATAATAATACCAACGTTATACCAGAGATTCCAATGTGTATAATGGAGAGTTCCATTGTGAAACGATTTATCGTACAGGGAACGATTTTCCGTGTTGGTAGGCGCCCGATTACCGATTATAAATGGGTGAGAGCACGTTGGTTAATAGTTCCTTGCATGCAGACGTTCCTTTTACCCATATGCACTATAACCACGTAGTCCACTGTAATACGTATTTTATATATAAGTATAGAACTATTCCGTAGTACTGGTATGTATACAGAATAACTATGTGGCACGCGGCTCTCACGCGCTTCTCTTCTCGTCTTCTCGCCCGATATGCTCTTGTACATATACAGTCGACGTGTATAACGCGCCATTCCCATAACGAGAGAGAGCGCGAGAGATATAAGACGAGCACAATTATAATAAAGAAACAAAAAACGAATAGAGAAGAAAGAAAAGAGAATCTCGTTCGCGTTTCGATGTACGGGCTACGTGGCGTTGCGAATATACGGCGATATATATATACGTGCGCATCTTAGGAATTGCATAATACAATAATACACGATTGAGCGTTAAACAACGACTTATCTCAATGATATCTATGTGATATACAGCGAACCTTAAAAGGTATTTGTTCAAACTCATAGCTCGGTATTTAAAGTTTGTAAAAGTTCGCAAAGTTACTTTGAAACGATTTTATAAAGAGGATGTGCAAAGTTTAAGAAGATTAAAAACGAGGTATAATTTTGCTATACGAGGTTTTCGATGTATCGATTAAATTAAATTCTCATAACGTGCATATTGAGAATGTTGTGTAAACCAACTTTCATCGAGAGCTTATAGGTTCGCAAATTTCATTACAAAGTTTATTGCGATGAAAAAAAACTTCGTACCCTCCGGCCTACGACCACAAAATTCATGGTTTCATTAAAATGGTTATACGTGAGAATTGTCCGGGAAATTCATCTCCGCTATTATTGTTAGTCAAAAGTCGATCGCTGAAGCTTCAAAATGCCGCTTGATTCACCCGGCTGACAGCATTTTTCGATTTTTTACAGATTTTAAAAATTGATAGGTCGTTTCGTGTCAAATTTTTCGTGTACGGGAAATCCCTTACGGTCGAAGAATCACGATATTCGACTCGTCGTCACATGCACAAAAATTCAGATATCGGGGCGAACCCAACGCCATCCTCTATATTTACGCGCTAGCTTTAAAAAATCCACAGTCAAATCGAAATCCATTTAGCAGGAACGAAGCGTCGGTTACTGAAAGCTCGATATTTCACGTTTTCGCGAAAAAGTGAAATATGATATTTTAAATTATTTTTCCTGCCTCCATATAATCTTTTTAGTTCCCATTTTTTAAATTTTGCAATGAAATGTTGAGAAAAAAAACGCCAAATTTGAGGTTTTTCCCATTTTTACCGACGAATGAAGAACAAAATTTGTAAAGTAGACGAATATATTCACATACTATCGGAAATTTGTGATGACAGGATTAAAAACGGTTGAAAAATACTAAAACTACGATATTTCACTATTTCGGCGAATTTCACGAAAATGTGAAAATACGAAGTTTGCACTTGGCTGCAAGTTTCGTCCTAATGCACTCATTTGGCTTTAATGCCCCGAACAACTCGGTCAATAACACCACGCGCTCTTGAGCACGAACTTCGAAATACGACTTTAAATTATAAGGTGGAAAAGGCCGAGAGAATGTCAGCGAATCTGGAAGCACGTAGAACGCCTAATATTTCGCACCCTCGGTCCCGTTTTCCAGCTGCACCACCTTGGCCCTTTCGTATACATGACAGTGAATGCCCAGGATAGTCTCGCGGATCTCTTAAACTCGAGTGTCTTGCGCTGCCGGGCTCTTCTCGATATGCCGAGTTATTTCGCGCGACCTCCGTGAGACGGTCACGTTTTCTGCCGTACTACCGGAGAGCGCATTGCAAATGCACCGAGTGCATATAGATACGAAGGGATGGAGCGATGGGTAAGAATAAGGGCGATGCATGGAATTCGCGATGCTGAAATGATTAATTCAAGGCTTGGAAAAAGAAAATAAACGACTTGGACAGAACCCCGATAACTTATCGTTCGTAAGAAAATCATTTTTTTTTAAATATTCGTTGACAATGAACTCAATCTCGATCATAATTACGCGTCTCAACTAAATAGTATCGAATCAAAACAGGAACAGATCTCGCAACGATCGAAACGATTTTACAATAATTTTTTTTATAAGCTGATGCAACGATAGCGTTTGTTAGACTCAGCGTATAGAGGCGAAACAAAGTTGATATTACCTACTCATGGAGTGACACAGGTGTCCACGGAAATAACGAAGTATATAGAAAAAATAAAGGGTGAGCACGATGATATACATCAAATAAAAATACCCATATTGTATAGTCGCGGCCGTTAACTCCTCGGGTTATCGATCGTTTTCCCGAACCGACAGTCAAGTGTATTTCATCGCCGTTGGGTTCATCGTACCCTTAGAGTTTACCGGCAGTCTCACTGAAACTCTCACTCGTTGGTACGATCGATATATTGCAGTAGTGTGTCCGAGAAACGAGGGGCACTTCGTCGAATAGTCATGAGAGCATGAACGATCATTTTTGTATCCGCCTATTCATGAAAATAGAAATATTGGAAACGAGATCGATACTCCTTTTCCTAATTCCCCCGTGACCATCCAGCTCGCTATTGGATAACGTCGTATCACATTTGCTCTTCCTGCGTACCCGTAATCGTCGAATACCAGGATAAATCATGAAAATTCGTCATGTAACAATCCTTTTACGCGTTTAATGCTATTGTCGAGAGTACGAGTTTCGTCGTTCCCTAATGTACATATATTCTGTTTTTTTTTGTTCGACCGGCAACGAGCATAGAACGACCGGGCTCTTGCGTAACGACGGCCCTGAGCCCGTAGTCTTACAACGGTAATGAAAGCCTCGAACGGGCTTCCTCCGAGTCGTGTTTAACACAGCACCGGTCTACCCCGCTCTCCCTCCGACAAACCCGTTTCCCTTCTAGCTCTCTTCACGGTTTAACGATCGACCGCGTGTATGTGCCGCCGAACGCCCCTGAATTTACCTGCTGGTGATCGCCGAGCATATATCTCACGTCGATACACACGGACGATGCATCGTCTCGATCGTTTCGTATCAACGGGACCTCGACGAAGCGACGGTGGCGCGTGAAAAAAAAGAGACGAAACAACAACAAAAAAACACTTTGAACCCCGGTACATAAATTTCTCACGGGAAATCGGCGAGGTATTAATGAACCGGAGGGCATAGTTGGAAGAAAGTCGTGTCAATGCACTCTTTCGTCATCCGCTTTTGCTTCTCTGACCGCAAGGACACTTTTACGAGTGTATCGAAAGTACCGAAGAGCGCACGAAGAAAGGATGGAACGGATGTAAAAGAAGCCGCAGATAAAAATGTGTCGTATCTTCGAGCGAATCTCCTGGGAAATTCAGCGAGGAGACGCTGTGTTCCTCGTCAAACATTGGACTTGGATGTTGGCCGAGGGTTTTTCTTCGCTCTTTTCTGTATCGTATCATAACTGAATTTACGATCCAATCACAGGAGTCCAGAGGTACTTTGTAGCATTTTACTGGATTTTTCAGAATTTGCCATGGGGCATTCGCCAGTCGGCGAATACGGCCGGTTGAAATATTATACGCAGATACGGTCTGTTATTGTAATATATCGTGTGGCGAGGTCAGAGACTTCTTTACCCCTTTCTTTCTTCGTTCTGGTGTTACTACTCGCCGGAACTAATTGGATCGCAAGGAGAACGCAGTCCGACGCGCCCTGCCCGCGGCGTTTCTTCGTCCGGTTCAACACCGAAATCCGAGAGGACCATACTTACTTTTCTCCTCGGCGCTAGACGCAAAGGTTTGCTTTGTCTAAGATTTTCCTTTTCATTTCGCGATAGAGTCGCTCGCTAAAGGCCCAAAACTTCGCGGACTTTCTCTCGTAACCGGATCGGTAGGTGATTCGTTCGACGTATGACATTACCAATGAATGAGATTTTCTGTTACGAAAACTCGCTCTCTCTCTCTCTATTGAACAATTTCACCAAATATGAGGAGAAATATTATCCGGACTATGGTCCATATCGACACCGGGGATCTCACAATCAGTGTCTCAGGAGCCACAAAGCTTCGTTCAGGTCGATTGCGCAATGTCATATATTTGGATTCGCTCTAAGCTAGTCTTGCGGTGTGCCACATCTCGCTCGAAAAGTTCCACATAACACGGTAGACGGGAGGTATACGTAGGAAACCGGGTGGGGGGGATTGAAAATCGATCTCAAGGCGGATCGAATTCGCGGCAGGCCACTAAACCACGATCCAAGGCTGACGATTCTTCGTATATATTTCTTTCTCCGCTCCAATGGTGCTCTTACCGAGGGGACCTGATTCGATAGCTGGGTCACGCGGCCTACCCGATTTCAATTACTATATATATGTATATATAACATACGATACCCAATAACTCGTTTCGAACTGACCATTGTAATCCAAGATCGTAATCGTGGGAATGAAACAACGAAAGTTTTACTAATATTCCCTTGACGAGAACGGCGAGTTATTTTAGGACTTGGCTCCCCTCGAGATATAACCGTGAGATTTCCGGAAATTCCTTCAAGAGCTTCCCAGGACATACTCGTTTTTCAAAATTTCACGTAATTTAAGCCATTTCGTGATTATGTGGCAATGCCCTCAAGGGATGTAGCACGTATCGTATTTTTCTCAATGATCCGCCGAAAGAATCAGAAAAGAAGAATGAGAGAAGGAAGAAAATGGAAGAGACGGAACGAGCCGGGAGGAGACACGCGACACGCAATCCCGTTGCATTATACGTGCTCGTGAGAGCCATTGGAATCCCTGCAGGTTCAGCGAGGACAGGATAGCTTGTGGGTGGTGTTGAATTTCGTGCCTTCCCCTCGATCCTCGGACGTCGCGAGCTCAGCCTCCGAGCCCATTTCTCTCCCCAGAGAGATTCTTGGCGCGAAGGATGTCGTTTGGCCAGATCCGTTCTACACGTATGTGCACTTCACGAAGTAGCATATATATGTATATGCGAGTACAAGACATCAAGTAATTCTGTCAGTTCCATCGAGAAAGTCTTCGAGATTTCGAATAATCGAACTTTCGTTAAAAGTATCAATTTTTAACTTTGGGCGATCTAAAGTCGTCTCGCGTCCTTTACCAGGTGTCACACGAAAGTTGGACAGTACGTTAGGGGAAGTGAAAAACGAACGAGTCGAGGAAAACAGGGATGTTAAATTAAGAGAAACATAAATGTTGAATTGTAGAAAGTAACGATGACGTTTATTTGAGAGAATTTCGATTTTGTTATAAAACTACTATTACTGCAAGTACAATAGTTCCCTCGTGATGTCCCTTTTGTGTAGCGAGATATTTCTACGTCGAGACCATATCTTCTTGCTTCGCTTCGTACGTCCGAGAAATTCCCAAGAGTCTTTCCTTGCCTGTGCAAAATCTGTGAATCTCAAGACCAACCGAGGTGGATGAATAGTGCAAGGACTTTCTATAAGTTTGTCCCGTGTCTATATGCGCAGGGCCTAGACTCTAGGGTTAGGCCGTTGGTTCTTGAAGAGAAGCTCACCTCTTTTCAACGAGAGTTAGAAAGAGATGGGGAGACGACGTATCACTTGGGGACGCTATATTTTCTTGAAACACAGGACACGTCGTAACGAGAAAAATCGATGAAATCCCGTGGGTCCTCCTAGAGAATCGCTTCGGCTATTTTAGCCGGATACATCGAATCTTTTCGTACGTCGCACTATGTTCCTGTTCTGTTACCAATATCTTTTTTTATGACCTTACGTGCTTCTTACGCGCACTCACATTTTTTCCAAATCGAACAAAAATTGATATTTAAATTGTATTTGTTCGTATGCCCGAGAGACTGTATTTTCGTTCAACGTATATTTCGTTCCATCTCAAAATTGTTGTTTTCATAAGCGTGACAGGATTTTAGTTCACCTTTAGAAATCGATACAGATTTGAAGAACAAAATGAAATATTTATTTTCTCGAAAAGCATAAAATTTCAGTCGAAGCACACAAGGGCAACGTCGTGAACCACTAGCTCACCCAGTCGATGTGACAGGCGTTTCGAGTTCAAGCCGCGCGGTCGCGAAAGATCAACTTATTCCGTTATGACCTGCTTTTCTGCATCTCTTTATCTCTTGTTCGCTCCTTTTATGCACTTTACTTTTCCGACGCGCCTCGCGTGCACGCATAAATACCGAGAGATAACATCTGAAATTTTTTGTTTGGAAAAATCTCTCTTAATACAAAATCAATATAATTAATATAATTCCTGCTTCCACTTTTATAATCAAGTCGATTTGATTTTGATTTTTGTGTGTTTATCACAATCCGGTTTTCCAATTCGATTATTAAGGTGTTGCCTCCGCGCCCATACTACGTTTGCCGTAAGCCACGATAATACTCGTACCATCTATCCGTACGTATACACAGGAGGAAGGATGATAATGAGTCTCGGTGACAAGCAGAGCGTGTCTGTGCGGGCCAGTGCTCATCGCATTCGTGCCACGACGATCTCGCTACGGGCAGGACGTACCGGTCTCTCTGTACCTGCTGTAGATAAAGTCGCACATTCGTTGGCCTCGAAACGGTCTATCGGTCGATCTGCGTGAAATGCAATTCTTTGGGACACGATGCATCGTTTCCAGGTAACAAAAATTATCGATCTCATCGTCTCGACTAAACAACCCAAAATCGAAAAAAATGACTAAGAATTTCGTGAAAATCGCTCTTGTGAAACGACGAGTTTTTTTCCCATATTTTCTGGGATAGCTCGACGCCGACCGCGAAACGTTCGTGTCCTTGGCCGCGACGAAGCAGCTCTCTTCGACTATCGCGGCTGATTCTGATCCCATCGAAGAGCACCACTCGATGCGAACGAAGTAGCGTGGGAGGAGCTGCACGAGAAAAGAAGAGGAAGAAGAAGGGAAGGTTGGATGAGCGGGAGAGCTTCGAGAAGAAAATCGAGGTCGAATCTTTCATCGAGAGAGGATCCGACATCTTCTCGAGAATCTACTCGTTAACAGTTTCACGTATGTCTATATATACCGTACGCGTGCTATACCGTCATGCATACTGTGCATCTATGGTTAATGAGAGTATGAACATAGACGTATATGTTCTTCGTAAAATCGAGTTGCATGGCGATCATTGTTTTTCGACAAACAAAAAATAACAAACAATATTTATAATGTCACTCGCATGGCGACAATATTAATTTTTGCACATCGAAATTTTGTCCAAACGTGCGTTTATTTTCACTGAGAAATCTATCCGAGTTGTCGTGCCAGTCGGCTATTTTTTTTATAGTCAGTCGCGAGTTCCGGTAACGCTCGTAACCACGAGAGGTCTACAGTTCATGGCGTATAAAACGCGAAAAATGGAGTCGAATTCCGAAGGCTCGTTCGTAACTCTTTTATCATGGATTTGATGCCGCAACGGATCAATGGAATAATTCATGACGTATACGTGATATATGAGTAATATCTCTTGGTAGAAAAATAAATACGTTAACTCGAATCACATCGGTCAGTATTATATCATTTACGTTTAACAATTATTTTCGCTGAAAGCTATAGCGTCGCTTTCGTATTTGCGTGTATTTGTGCGTAAAGGAAATGTATTATGCAACGTGAAATGGTTTGAGTATGGAGCTCGTTTGTATGGTATATAGTCCGTGCCGAGAGCGAGTCGGAGGGAGAAAGAGAGAGGGAGAGAGGGAAAGACAAAGTATGCGATTTCTATAGAAACGGTTACAATGGACTTTCGAGCATGGAGGTTCACGTAATGGCGAAAACGCGGGTTACCGGTTATTTGTACATAGAAAGTATAGGCATTTTAATACGCTATATACATATGAGGATACCGTAAGGACTGTACTTCCGTTCGATAATCGATCTCGAATATATTAACGAGTCTATTCACGTGCAACGACGGATCAAAGAAAACGTAAGAATTTTCGTTAATTTTGTTCATCAACCTACGATTAAAACTGCAAACGTAACCTAAAAGGTAGTAGAATTGTGTTCTTCTGGAACATGTGGTGGCACAAAAAAACTCGTTCGCCAAGGAGCGAAGCAATTAAAACGAAAAAACGACAAATTATGACAATGAAAATTACAGGAGACTAACCGAGAGTGACTCCGAGCCTGGAAAAGCTCTGTTTGCACTTAACCGCCGGGGCATAAAGGAGAATTAATTGCAAGGGGAAAACGCACTAAGAACGTAGGAATGCCCGAGAGCTCGATCACCGTTCTGCAAACGCATGCACACGCGCGTACCTACAGTCGCTGAAACCCGCAGTTTATTTTATAATTTCTGCCTCTCGGTGAAAAAACACTGAGAGATTGCTGTTAAGACACTAAGAGAACCGTTATCCGAGCGCGTTAAAAACGAGAGAATGCAAATTCGAATGTCCAGGTAATTAAATTATTCCGTTCCGTGGCTGTTGTCATACAATGCAATGATTTTCATGACGAGACGTAACGGCCGATAAAAAAAAACAATAAAACGATTAAAATGATAACGCAAAGAAGCTTCTTTCTTTTACTCTTCAGTTCTTGCTTCAGCTTACTCGTTGAATCAGGTTGACGCGATAATTACTTTTATACGTATATGTGCACACATATATGCGACGAGCGTCAATCTCCTACGAGAGGCAGAACTTATAAAAGAACTGTACAGCGTCTACGAATAAAAAAAGCCACTCGCTTGAAAATACATAAATGTGAGCTTTGAATTAAAAACATACTCGCGTGACAAATTGTAATCTATCTTACGTTTTTCTTGCAATTTCTAAATTACAGAAGTGATCAAGTACATTAGGAGGAAACAGAACGAAAGGAAGGAAACAAGAGTTGCTGAACGCTGCTTTCCAGTTTTGTACCAGGCATATATGAAAATATAACGAGATATAATTAAGCATGCGTAAAGCTAATTGGTCCGTTTTATATTTATTATCCACTGAGAACTAACTGAGCGCCGATGCTGTCGTCTCGTCTGCCAATGGAAACACAACAATTTTCTTCAAACATCCGAGATGTTAATCCCCCTCTGTAGTCGTACACGCGTATGCAACTCGAATCTCTCCAGCTTTCATCGTAATTTACCAGAGCGAGAGGGAAAGCAACTTGTCACGGTGAAAACTACACTTTTATATCGCGAATGTTTTGTCAAGAAGTCGAAGTAAATTCAGAATGATCGTCGCATCGATGTGTACGCGAACGCGTATCGCGATCGTTCGCACCTGTCGCCAACGTATTAAACGAGCGGGGAGTGTGCAAGTACATCATTGCCGTCGAGTGAATAAAATCATCGAGCGTTAACTTTTTTTTAGAGCCATTATTTTACAACTTCATGCCCCTAAGTTTCTCCATTTATAGAAATAAAATTAACGACGATATTTTACCATAGAAATGAAAATGCCGAGACAACTCATTATGATTATGATTACATTTTACAAAGAAATTCATCAAGCCACTCTCAATTTCGTTAGAATAAAACATGATCTTAGATTTCTAGTGATACGTACAATTTTCTAATAGTAACAATACAGTTTCCACGATCCATAATTATTTAGATTTTCGAGATTTTTTTATTTCTGTTCCTTGCCACTGATAGTCACGCCGATAAATCAAACGGTACTCATTATTTGGTACGTTAGTCGTCCAACAACGCACTTCATCAATATTTCATCCATGCGAATTGCTACACGTATATCGTCGAGGCCTTAAAATTATTACTGGTACAAGAACGTCTCGGATGCTTGTACCACGCGTAGCGATCGTACTTATGTCCGTACGTGTTCTCTACGTAGGCGAGTGTCTAACAGACTAACTCAAGCTAGACTCCCGAGTACGAGGTACCGAGTGCCAGGTTCTTATTTCCCCTCTCTGGCTGTAAACGCACCTCGCGCTCGACTAGTCTAGTTCTCTTCAACGTAGAGTCGACGGTATGTCCGCACATTACTATATGTACGTATAGTCGTAACTAGGGTGCATAGGAGGTTAAAGACCTTATCGGCGAACCAGTTCGATCGATGAGAAGCTGGCCTGCGAGACGTTGGTTTGTATGTAATACGTTACGAATCTATACGAAGAAACGAAAGAAATGCTCGATACGTGTCCGTGTCATATAGGTATATATGACATGGACACTATATATATATATATATATATATATATATATATATATATAGAGAGAGAGAGAGAGAGAGAGAGAGACAGAGACAAAAGCAGTCTAGGGGGTTCACGCCGTTGCGTGTTTCGCGCGCTAACCCACCAGGATCGAAATCGATATAAGCTATCCCCACTTGGACAAACCTAGTCCGGCCTGACCTAAGTTGACCCGACCGCCTCCCGTGATCTGTACAGGGTGGCGAAATCCTTATATTGTATAGAGATATATAAGTTTGTAGTATTCCGGTTCCGTGTCTCCCGGTCTAATTTCTTGTTCCTTTAATTGAACTTCCACTTTCCGAACCGGAAATTGGACGACAGGAACAAAAATCGGTTCGAAAAACGAGAAGTTGATTTATAGGAGTAGAAATATGGCGGAGAAATGTGGGAGTCCGGAATAAAATATTAAGGCCTATTAAAGCATTGATCATTAATACAAAAAAAAATAAACGATGAAAAAGCAGTCGGCAGGAAGTCAAATTTGTTATTAGAAGCAAACTAATTGAAGTAACCTGGGAGCCGATATTTTCCACTTGGGCAATTGACGAAGGGAACGAGAGATTATTCTATGAACGACGATGAAGGAATGATCCGTTTCCTCCTGGGTGCACCGCACGTTTCTTCTCGAGTGTACAAGGAGAATTCTCGTGTTACCGGGCGGTCTACCCTCGTTCTACCCCGCTTTCTTTCCAAGCCTCAAGGCCACGATATTACCTCTCTGCAGGATATCTAACCGAACAGCCGTCCTTCCTGTCTTTCTTCACTTCTCGTTTCCCCACAGTGTCCAATAAATAATATATTAGCATTAGGCAGAGCACGTAGACACGGCAGCATGAGAATCTTGCTCGTGTCGGCTGAACCATCGCCTACGCGGGGGAAAGTTTGGCGTACCAGTAATCGAGCGTTTCTTATCGTTATTGCTATCCCTCTTCATTGGCTATTAACGAATTCCTCGAACAAAAAACCGTAGCAACAAGCGTCCCTTATCGACACGTGGAAATATTTTTGAAAAATCTCTGGAATATTTCTCAATAAAAATAAATGGATTTTGTAATTTTTAAACAAGACTCACAATTGTAGTCAATTTCAGCGATTATCAAAATATTCTCACATTAAATGAAAAGATATCGCGATGAGCCGCAAATAATTCCAAGACCGTTTATTAATCAACAGAATCACATCCGTGTATAAAAGAACACTAGTAATATATGTTTTGTATTTTTGTAAACAGAGAACGAATTTGAAAAAAAAGTCGAACAATTAAAGGTACGTCCGAGGTCTTGTCTTGGTAAAAAGCATTCACGACCAGAGCGCACATGTACGACAGAGAAGATTACATACGGTCTCTACCATACTGTATCGATTACGTCGACTCTACGAGACGTTCGTTCGGCCTCAACGAAGAGAAGCCGATCGTGCAATTATTATTGTTATCATTATCGAGCGTGGGTGTTATTATAATACGCGAATTCCGCGCTCGTTGCAGCGATTACGTATGTACCCCGCCATTCTCCCCGAACCGCCTATTACCGTTTCTTCGACGTTCGACGCTGGCAGATTGTAACGTAACACTATTGCAACGAGGGTGCAACGAGGATTACACCTTCGCGCCGACAGCATACCCGGCCAATATATTTCCATGGCCCCGTGGTCTGTCGAAGAAGTCGAAACAAGTCTGTGCAAGATTCGCATAAACATCATTGCATACACCAGCGAACGAACATTGCTAAAAGCTTGTTTCCGTTGATCATATTTCTCACTGTATCCCAAACGAAAATAACAACTAAACGAAATACGATCAATTCCATCGGCTCGAATGAACTTGCGGAATTCTGATAAAGCGATCGATAAACCTTTCAGCGTTGTATTTACTTTCAATGGTAAATAAATAAACGGAGGACGACGATCAGTTTTGTGTACTGGCGCGATAGGTGAGAGGTTTATTTGATACATCTTTCGCATTGAACTTCCAACTCCTCTTTGACATGCGACGTGATACGATTGTCGGGAAGAAACGCTTCTGTTACGCGCAATTGAGACGTCGAGAGATCTGATTGCTGCGCACGACACGTTCTCCTCCCTGGTGTTGTTAGTGCGATGCGAGAATATCTCAGGCCATTCGAGAAAAGCTCAATGAAGCCATGTATATATGTGTATTTACGTATACACGCGATTGATACGATCGACAAATTCTCGACATACGAAAATTCGTTTAGCACCGAAGAAACAAATATCTCGCCAAATTTTTGTTCTCTTACGAAACTGGAACTTTCGCTCTCTGCAATATGTGTGCAATGTGCAGTTTTGCATCGCGGGGGGACAGAGAGAGAGAGAGAGAGAGAGAGCGAGAAAAATAAAGGAAGTACGAGAGAGAAAGAAAGAAAGAGAGCGAGGACATGAATTCCGTTCTCACCGAGGAGACCTCGAAGATGTGGTATAGTAGAGAGAAGCGAAGGAATGCCGCGCGCGGTTCGGCCGAGCGAGCACACCAGACCGTCCCAGCTGGGTGGTCGGAAACTCCACAAGTGGGCGACAAAACGTTCGATGCACGAAACGCGCGAGCGAACTAACTTAGCTGCAACCGACCGAAAGGCAATATCAAGAGACAAAATAATGACCCTGATATTACCGCTTTTTCATTCTTTAATTTCCTAATGGATTCCTTCGAACCGCTTCTTATCCCTTTCGTTTCAACGACAAATGATAAAAATGAAAAACGAACCAATGAATCGAAACGAAGGAATATTTTAACGATTCTCGTTCGATGGAATTGTAATGAAAAATACAGTTCAAGGTTTTCTCGAGATAAGCCTTGATTAAACGAAAAATATATTTATGCTTGAAAACGAGGCGCAGGTGGAACACGATAATTATTCGAATAATTCAAAAGTAAACGCCCGTTCTTGTTCGTCTTGGTGATAACGAAAACGTATAGACAGTTTGGTGTTTAAAGACTAGAATTATTGTTTACTATCGAACTGTTTCGTCGTTATTCCATTTGTCATACATTGCGAGGCCATTTTCTATATACATAATCAGCATCAAAACATAGCGTCGCGAGGCTTCTCCGGGAGAGATCCACATGCGTCTGTACAAAGAATTGAAAAATTATCCTACTGATGATTCAGACCCGGCGAAGAAACGCTGAATCACCAATCAGATGAATTCCTTTCACCGAGGACTTGCTTTATTTATGTCTTTCTCCATATATCGACATAGTAGAAAAACACATTGTAGAAAAAGATTGTTATTCTATGACCGAAGTGTCACTATGTCGATCATCGGTTGAATTAAAAAATACGTTGTTAAATTTATATTTTAAAAACATGCCCAGTCTGATAATTGCATAATCCTGAAAATTTAATTTCCTTGTGATTTTTACCCCAAATACATATGTCCCAAGACGTCATAATTAAAACAAGACGCGCAACGATTTAACCGACCCTGATTTCGATTTATTTCAAATTATACAAATGTTTTCGCATTAATTACGACATAACTGATAAAAAAAGGCTCGGTTCGATAAAAGTTCATCGGCAAATAATTAAAGAGTGTAGAGAGTCAAGATCGCAAGTTCACTTACGATCGGATATGCAATACGGAATACGGAATGAAAACAACTAGGGAAACGTAGAGTCTCCAGTAAACTCCGTTCGTTGCGTGGCTGCTAACAAAGTAAGACCAAGCACACGAATAAACATAGTCCACCCTTTTTCTTACCTTGAAAACTTCTTCACTCCTTTTGATAATTCACCACAAATCGCTCGAGTATCATGCACCACGATGAATATCTTTCGTCCTCAATTATGCGGGAATTCACAGAAAAAGAAGAAACAAAAAACTGTATATAAGCAGCTAGAACGACGCACGAAAACCACGTATAATTAAAAAATTCACTTTCTTCACTCGCCCGAACACATTGTTATTTATCGTTAGTTAAATAGTATAATACGCGACAGATAGTCCGACGATCATTACTCCGCGGAGTCAAGTAAATAACAAAAACAATAAATGGCGAAACACGACGAAGGTCCGAACCGAACGCAAACGAGAACGAACAACGCTCGAACGTCTGCGAGCGAATGAGATCCGTGTGGATCTACACTTCGTCCACCGCTCCCTGGATCGTTGCGCTATAGATCCCCGGTGGTGTTACCAGGCAACGAGAAAGGCAAAGCGTTCGACTCCGCTGGTTATGCAGAGTCCCAGGCTTGCCACCAATCGTCTCTTACTAAACGGCTTGCGGGCCCTCCGAACGCTTACCATCCGAGAAAGACATTGATTTTACCAAAGTTTGGTACAGTATGAACGTCGGTAAATGGTTCTTGGCTTATTCGCTGTCCGACTAACGGTATACTGTTCATGCACGTAATAGGATGCGTGTACAGGTGTTGGCAGGGTAAAACCTTTTTTTTTGCATCCAAAAAGAAGCGATACGGCCTCTATGATTAATTTGACATGTTCAATGTTTTATTTATTCATTCAATTTATTTTAAAACAATATGTTCATTTGGAGGACAGTCACTCCTCAAGAAATGAATATGATATAGTAAATACGTTCCTTTTTACAATTTATACCATATACACAATAATATAAGGTCATTAGAATAATGATAATGCAAACCTAAGGCGCAAACAGTAAGTGGAAAAACAAACAATCGAAAATAAAAGGGAGAAAAGAAAATTATTCGTATGTATAGAGTACACGTTACAGTGAACCATCCCATAACCGCAGCGGCGATTCCTACCTACATTTTGCATTTACAGACTGTGTGATTCATTTATTTTGTTACAATCGTATTTTTTTTCTTTTTTCTGTTTTTTAGTAAAGAGTCTCAATCCGTTTAAGCTGAGATTACTATAAAATAGGTAAAAAAGCCCTGTTCACAAAATATCTTGCAAATATTTTATGTATATATTGTCACGGTGTTTCTCGTATTCACGTATTCTCTTTATTAATTTTTTTTTCCTTTATCCTCGTCATTTTGAGTCAAGCTGCGCGAATGGGCCAATGCTTACATCCCCATTCATGCCTGCACGGGACAACGTGACACGTACCTCAAGAGAGCACGTCTTATTCGCAAAGAAAAGAAAGAAAAATGCACAAAAGTATACACAACGTGTGAAATAACCCAATATTTATGAGACGAAAAAGAAAATGCCAACTTACACGGATTTTATCGGATAATAAATGAGTCAGTTTCGTCGTCTTTCACTGACGCGCTATACGCGACTTAGACGAAACGAATTTCAGACAAAATTTCTAATCACTTCTTGCGAGCGCGCCAAAGTGTTGTACAGCAGGAACATAGAAATTCACATCCGCTTCGACGATTATTCGTGGCGTAAATCGTCGTTTAAATACAGATTACAAAAAATAAATGTCAATCGCAGAGACGATGCTGCTGCCGCTATTGCGTGTGTGTATTATATTCAGAAAATCTGCGAGGTCAATGATTAATGGAACGCGCACAGTTGTCACAGTTTTTATTTTTGTGCGTTCGGCGAGTTCACGTTTAATTACAGCCGAGCCAATCTGTCACTCCGACGTGTAAATTAATGACTCCCAGTGTCCTTTTAATAATCGATACAAAGTTTACTATAAACGTAAATGCAACATATGCATGCTCGACTTTCTTTCCTTTACAAGTAACACTCGTATCGTTCGAGTTTGAGCTTTCCCTTTGCCAATCGATTGTCCACTCATTTGTTTATTCTTTTAACAATTTTATTACTATTAAAAACACACGGCACAGAAAGTATACACGCGATAAAAGCAAAAGTAGGAAACTTTAAAAATTTTCGTCGTCGTTACGTGAGATCCCATAGTTACAAGAAAAAAAAAACAATAAAAATCAGTCGGATGATAAACATCCAAAACGGAGTTTCATGCCTTTCTAAGCCGTACATTCGTTTATTCGATGAATTTAATCGGTCTCTTTAACTCGAACAATATTAGTTAAGTAACAATAAGATCAGTGTCAACAATTTGCGTTATCGGAGTGGTGGCTCGGCCATGTCTCAGCCTTCACACCAATAAATATAATAATTAATTCATCAATAATAATAATAATAATAATAATAAAATAAAATAAATAAAAAGCGAGTAGGTAATTATTTCTCATTAAGCGAGTTTGGTCTCTCCTTGGTGCGGTTGCCCTTCAAATGTCTTCACTCATCTCTCCGTTCTCCCATATCTCTTTCTTACACTCCCTCTTTACTTCCACTCTCATAAAACTCTACGTTCGCATACGCACGATTTTCAAACTTAAAGAAATAAAAGTAGAACAAATAGTGTGAAACTGTATTCTGCGTCGGATTGTCAGTGTGCCTGCGTCTGTCAAATTATTCCCGGACTCTGTGTAATAAATTCTGTACAGTAAACGGCTCGCACGTTTCGTGGTACCTGACTCGAGAAAGAATTAATCTTGATTCACAAGAGGAGACACGCTTTATGATTATTTCCAACGCGATGGTATTGACGGAAGCCTCGAAACAATACGACAGGACAAGCTATATAATTGTTGACAAATCCCCAAAATAGCAATCTCTGTACGTTTTTTTTGTCTTTTCAAGTGTTCAATGACATTATATCGTTGACTCGAATGTTGTCTCTTTGTATTCAGGCGCATGGAGAATCCGTCCGGCATACTATCATTCCGTCGTTACCCGATTAGATAATAATAAGGGGGAGAAAAAGAAAAAGAAAAAAAATGAGCTTATGTAAAAATAATAATCAATTACTTGTGCAGTGCGTCGACACGCACAACTCTATACGATCCTGAATCGCTAAACGCTTCTGTCCGTCGAGTCTACGATATCGTTGCTCTGTCGAGAGCAAACCGGTCACATCAATCACGTATACGTTTCGAATGGCATGAGACGCTATCGCTGCCTCTTGATTCAACCACTGTCAAGAGGCCTTGTGTTTTTTTCTTCTTTATACTTTTTTTTGGCACAAACGCGAGGACAGATTAGTTTAGTTTCAGCGAAACGTTAATCAAAAACAGGCAATTATGAATACATATATATATATGATATATATATATTGATCGGTACGAATATAATAAAATAAGTATAATATAATAATGTAGCAATAATATAATAATAATAATAATAATAATCATAATAGAGTTTTGTGGTGTGTATATACGTGTGTATATATATATATATATATACATATTTGATGTATATACGTATGTATGTATATAAATATATTACAATTATAGTTTAACTGATGAAGGCTCGTTGAAACGAACAGCATTAACTAAATCTCGTCGGGGATTACTTGACATCTATTCCGTTCAACCACGCTCCCCTTCGCTTCTTCTCGCCATTTCACCCTTCACAAATTTCTCTTGCTTTCGTTCGTTCGAATTGTACAAATAGTTTCTAATTTTGCGATTCTTTCGTGTGAATATTTTAAACAATACGGGTTTTGGCTTCGCGCTCAAAGAAATGCTGTTTGCCTGTTTTCACAACAACGGATACGTGACGAAACATATTTTTGTAAAAAGATTAGTCTTTTATATTTTTAAAATAAGCAACGTTTGGACGAAGTGGGGGCAGGCAGGTTTCTTTGTAACTGACCAAGATGACGAGCGACCAGCGAGAAACGTGCGATACGAACGGCGAGCCTCGTCGGATTTGTCGAGCTGGTGGGTTCCGGGCCTGATATACATATCTCTTATAAATATGGGTCTCGAAAATATCGAAATTTTTTTTTTTGATAACCACTTTTTCTTTTTCTTTTTCTTTTTTTTTTCTTCTTTTAATTTACGTTTTATTAACGTTTTGCTCCGCATAATAGCTGGATATAAAATTGTACCCCGTGAACCATTGGACCGCGCGCTTAGTTACCTAGGGCCAGTGGGCCCGCCAACTCCGCGCCGTAACGTTCATTCGTTCTCGTCTCGCTGCCGCAAATGATAATAAATTTGGTTCATCACGCGTTAGATATTTTTTTTTGTCTAAACCGACGTATCACGAACAATATTGAACTACATTTTCATTTGGCTTGTAAATTCGACGATTGAAGCAAGAAAAACTGTGGGTAACCTGTCGCGATGCCGAGGGAGGAGTGTTTTTAATCTTAAAAAAAAAAGAACTCTCGGTGGACACAGTATTGCCAGAAATAGACTGGAATATCCTCGGTAAGACGTGGTAGCAAAAATTGGGGCGGACGAGAGCTCCACCGCAGAAATTTATGCACGGTTTGAGACTCTGCCCTCAAGGCGGCGGCACTCACAATACCTATTTACAAAAATATACACATGAGCAACTTACTTCTTACTTGTGTTCTCGTTTATTATACTCTCCTATGGAGATACCTCAATCTGCCTTCCTTAAAGCCTCTCCACGATTTCTGCTCTTTATCCACAACTAATTCATTTCCTCCAAATACCTCGCGCGGCTTTTATTATCATTCGTATTCTAAAACCACTACGTCCCCCGTTACTCTCTAATTAATGTAAAGAATTTGTATTTCTGTTATATATTTGTTGTTGTTCCTGTTGTTGCGTATTAAGGACTAAAAGCTATTCTTCGATCTCTCACATATCTACAAAAAACTTTATTTCGTTTCTCGCGCGTCCACTTATTTCTTTCTTTTCATTTCTTTTCGGTGTCGGCGGCTTCGGTAGGCCCGCGATGCGTACCGGACGAGCGATTAAACTTTTATTCTCGCCCGGGCAGACAAACTTCCTGACTCCTCTCGCTTTCGTATTCATTATACATTTTTGTATGCATTTATACCCTCGTATGGATCTATATCGGCATTTTATATATTTATCTATGTACGTAATAAACTATAGACTCGCGTGCGAGTCGCTCGAGAGGATGTGAGTTAACTAATGTCGCGCGCTTCGGGTCGTGTACTGGCTAAATTTTACAGCGTGCGAAAGCGGCTGCCGCTTTCCACGCGACGTCACCATGTACCATCGGACCATTCTCTTTCTACTTATTGTATCTACGCACATTTTACAAAAGCAGGACATTTCGGGACAAAAAAATAGAGACAAGCGCGCGGCACGTTGTCGTTCAACGATCTTCGAGGCCTACCGACATTTTTTATCTTTGCATCGACCTCGATTGCTATCATCCACACCGCTTCGAAATCGTTCCACCACATTGCTCAACATTTTCCTCGTTTTGCACACAATTGCCCAGTTTTTTTCCTTGAAGTTGGAGAGGAAGTAAGCTATGCGTGTTTACCATAATTAACGAGTATCTTGCTTCGTTTCAGCGATACCGAATCATCGAACAGTCGCCAGTATCGAGTAAATTTTTTTAATTTGTCGAGATTGGCGCGTTAACGAATTCTTTTGGCGATTATAACACGTTCCCTCGCCACCCACGGTGGCGAACCTTTCACATCCGCGGTTGAAAAATAATCCAACAAGATTTTTTTTAGGTACTTCACCTACGCGTATTCCAAGGACTGCCAATTCCTTCACCGTTTATCCCGTCCGACCTGCCTCGTTCGAACCCTCTTCAAGATATATTTTCTTTTTCTTCTTTACTTAATTATTGCCTTTGCAGCGAGACGGTCCTCGCGATGGTTACGTTAACATGCTCGGGTACGTCGCCATATTGTGTGGTAGCGACGTTATGTAATTGGGGGTGGGCGGTCGGGGGCTGTGCCACTGGGGTCAGAGGGCTCGTAACTTCTTTATTCCAGCTTGAACGTAGCGCACGAGATCGCAGAGCGAGCTCTTCAATGTAAGCGGGCCCATTTTTTCATCCAACTCGATGAAGAAGTCTGAAACAAGTTGGTAAGTCGGGAAGCAAAGGATTCCCCGACAATGTCATCAGAATAAATTCATTTCGACGTGTATAATTATACTTTTCAAAGATAGCAATTTAACAATGTCGTAATTCATCGTTCTATACATCGCGTATTTACCTTTGTGCTTGTCGGTCACAAGGGCATTCGCCTGATCCCAGAGTTCGTGACAATTTATGAGCATCGTGAAATGATGATTCTGCTTCTGCATAGCAGTGTGTATGCTCAATGGTACGCTAACGTATGTGACCGTAGGTGGTTGACCTGCTACAGCGCCACGATTGGCCAGTTCACCGCTACTGTAACCGGAACTCTGGCTGCCGACAGATCCAACCGAGCCAGCGGGTGATGGGGTCGGTGACAAGGACGGCGTGCTTTGGCCCTCAGCTTGCATAAGTGTCGCTTGTGCCGGCTTCACACGATAAGAAAAACATGCAATTATAATTCTCCTCTTACGATTCGACGATACAATATGATAAGAGAGCGATATTACTTCCGATAACTTTACAAACCTTTTGATGATAATCCGCAAGTACTTTCTGAAAATCTTTGACTTCGTGCTCGCGCATTTTGAAAAGTTTCAGGTATATCAGGGACTGGCACCATAAACTGTGAAAAAATAATTTAAAAAGTTTAGTAAAGAATTATACCCTCGATTTGATATTTGAGGAAAAATATCGTTTGAGAAGATACTGACCTCAAGATCGCCAATTTATTGTGTATACTACTCTCGGGGGAGTTGTTTTGTTGGCTCTTGAATTTCGAGGATATCCACCTTGCAAAATAAACAGCGTCATTAGAATTAAAAAAAAAAATAGAACCAACCGAAAATAATTTATGTTGCAGTAATTAGTACAGGCAACCCAAAGTTATCGTACTCACTTTATTAGACTAAGTGTATCCTTGTACATGGTGAAGGAGGCTCTATCAGTAACGGGATAAGACTCCATAGCATGGCCGGTTAACAAAAAGTACAGGACCGCCTCCAAGTACAGCATGCCTTGTGCCGTGAGTTCGCGTTCCTCGTCCGCACTGTGCTTCAATCTTTTTGCTTCCGTCAGGTACTGATTCTGGTCCCTGTATCGGCAATAATCAGTTACTCGTTTTTATATTCGTCACAAGACTCGCACGATTTAAAACGCATAAATGCGTTTTAAATCGGACTGCGACACGATATGCTGATAAACGAAAATGACAGAGAGCTAAATTTAGAATTCCGGTATCCAAGTCGTACTAAATGCTCGAGTTGCAGTTTTATTAATCAGTAAGTCGCAGATAGTATGTATCTAAATTTTTATAAATTCCTCACCTATCCAGGTCCTCCAAAACTTCGTTCTGGTGATTGAAGTAGGAATAGTAGACACGCTGGGGCGGTGCCGCCGGCGGTGGTAACAAATTCATATCGGGCTTTTCTTCCCGCTCGTGGTTCGTGGGTTGAACGTCATGCTGCTATAGAAAGATCGATTATTTGTAGCGAAAATAATAAAAATCAATAGAAATTTGTATATGCGCACAGCTGAGTATTACTTGCAATTTTAACTCATTTATCCATGACTTACCAAACTAGAGGAAGGTCTCGGTACGACGGGTTCCTTGTCGGCGTGCTTTCGTTTTTTCTTTTTCTTCTCTTTGTGCTCACCGCTGTGCTTTCCCTTCAAGTCCACGGAACAAACACTCAAACCCGACACCGAACTGCAGCTCAAATTACGTTTTCGCTTTGGCGCGCTGCCGCTTATACCAGCGGCCGGAGGAACGACACTACCGCCACTAACACTGCCACTCGCACCGGCACTCGTGTTCGTTGCGACAGACCCGGAAGTACCACCGCCACTGCTACCGCTACCACTAGCCACAGCACGATATTTCGACTCGGTTTCGATCGGTTCATTTTTCACAACGCTACGCTTGCCCTTTACCGCAGTCTCCTCGGTCTCGACCTTAACACTCAGGGTCTCACTGTGTGTCCTTAATTCGGCCGACGACGGAGGCCTCGGGGTTTCGACGATTTCACCCTCTTCCGGAGTCGATGGTCTAGCGGCTGTGGAGGGTGGTGGATTGGTCGAAGTTTGTTGTCTCGACGAAGGTCTCGAAGATGTTCGCGAGGATGGCCTCGAGGGTGGCCTCGTGTCTGGTAATTCCGTGCGTTGTCTCAGCTCCTGCCCTCTCGAGGGTTGGGGTATGTGAGGGATTTTGTTGAGATCGAGATGACACAGTAAACTAGGTACGCCATTGAGGTAGATCAGTGGAGGAAAATTCGGTGCCGATGAAGCTTGGGACGATGGTCTCTTGTACGGACTCTCGCTTCCGGTTGGCGTATTTGCCGAGCCTGTATACTCCTCCACGTAAATACCGCACTTACCACCTCCTTTACCACCCTTACCACCTTTTCCGCCACCTTTCGCACCACCTTTCGATATCGAAAATAGCTTTCTCAGCGTATCACTCTTCTTCTTGTCCTGCACGTTACCACCGTCTTCCTCCTGAAGCTTCGGCGCTGGACTATTGTCACTGTCCGAATTGTCTGGTGACGTTGCACGAGTCAATGGTGCTCTCGGTCTTGGTGGAACTCTTGCCACTTGAATACGATTGTTCCTGATCGTTGATTCGGACTCGCTGTCGGAATCGGACGCGCAACCGGAAGTGTTCGTGACCCTCGATCTCGGACGTCTCGTCTTTGATTTCGCAGGACTCTTCTTCTTATCGGATTTTTTCGTCGGTGATTCGGCGAGTTTGTTCCGCTTTACGGGTAACCTGCGCCATCGAGAATCTTCGTCGGAGCCACTGTCGCTCTTGTTGGTCGGTCGCTCATCGTCGCTCGACGATGCGTTAAGCTGTGGTCGACGTTTCTCAGGTACTGTTCCCGGTGAACTAACTCTCGGTCTTTCAGCTTCTGAGTCGCTCGAACGTTCCTGCGATCTGTGGGAGAAGGAAATTTGAGAGATTAATTTTATAATTAATTTTCTGGTCCAAGAGTCGCTAGGTTCACAGCAATAGCACGAACAGAGATTAGTGATAATCCTGAAATGCGATACTATAAATGTACAATTAACATAGAACGATCGATATGATATTACCGCGATATCGAGAGCGGGATCACATTTTCGTTATTTCAAGACATAATTTTGCAAGTCAGACGTTCCACGAATTATTCAGTCGACTTGAATTGCATGATTCACAGATTGGCCTGATTCATCTACACTAACAGTCTTACTATAAGTTCTACCGTGCTGGCTGTACTGTATGTGATTGTTTAAAATTTCACAGATGTTCTGGACATCGGACATTTTTCTGTGTATTTTCAAGCGATAAATGGCCTCAGTACTCTTCAACAAAACTATACGAATGGAAAAATTAACGTAATTCTCTTGGCTTACCTGGCATCGGTAGCGTCGTCGCTCGTGTCGACCATGGGCTTCGAGATCGGTGCTTTTTTCTTCGGGCTACCAACCACTCGAGTTTTGCTACGGGCCTTTCCGCTTGCCTTCGGATCTTCGGACGAGGTTCTGTGACCCTTCGGACTCTTGGTCGATTTTCTCGGTCGTCCGCGTTTTCTGACATCCTGCGGCTTTGGTTTGTCAACCTGCGATCTCGTTTCCTCCACCGACTGGCGCGATGGCTTATCAGCGTCGGATTGATGATCGCTGTCACTCAGTAGAGTGAGCATCGTCGCGTTTCTCGTTCTCTTCAGTGCCTCGTCGAGTTGCCAATCGTTGTTCGAGTGACTCGGGTCACTGCGACGCGTTGTTCTCGGCTCCGAGGAAGCTTCCTCCGGTGAGCTTTCGCGTCTCGCGGTATCGTCCTAAAACGAGACAAGTTTCAGAAATTTAGTTAACCGATATAATTATGAGATCGTTCTGTACTTGGTTGGAAGTTAGATATCGTTTTTTTTAATTTACCTGAGTTGGCTTGCTCTCGGAATTCTGATCGCCCGATTGAACAGCAGTTTTGTTGAAATAACTGCTGAGATTCCATCGTGACTTTGATTCCTCGACAGCCGGTGGTGGTTCTTCGAGATTAGCCTTTGGCGATACAGACGGCGGTGTACTCGGTCCTTTGACGACCGGCGGTGCAATCTCGTCCTCGGAATCGTCGCTGCTGTCGGAATCCGAGTCGGAGCCAGAATCCGAACTCGAGCTAGCGCTACCGGAACTCTGGCGTGCTTGACCCGGTGGACTCGGTGGCCTTTGGTGAATAATCTTTGGGCTCGGGGAACGTTTACCAGGTGGAGGACTCGGTGGTGGTGGGGATAATATACGCTCGGGTGTCATTTGCTTCGGGGGTGTCATGGATGGAGGTGGACTGAGAGGTCTTGCTGGTGATAATGGTCCGAGTGGTGACATTCCCATTGGTGACATAGGCGCGAGAGGGGGTGGGGCTGGTGTCATCGCTGGTATCAACGGTGTCGAGAGACTGGATTAAAGGAAACAAACAAGAAACGAATCCCACGGATTAGATTCAATATGTCGGTTAAAAAGATAGTCGATAGAGAAAGAAGAAAGATAGAGCGGTAAAGGCCGGAAAGGCTTCGCTCCAGATCTTTCTCTATCGCGTTAGTACGAATTAATGAATACTCACTCGACCGTGAGATCGGGACTTCTGTTGCCTCGTGACAGCCTTGACCCGGTGCCCTGCGAAAAAAAAAAGAAATCATCTATCTATCGTACGATTTCTATTATCACTTTTCAATAATATCCGCCAACGTCAAAATATTATTCTCCTTTCACCAATCTTTTCGCTAATCGTTAATGTCTCGAAACTCACCTTGGCAGTACCGTCATCCTCGCTGTCTTCGGAAAGACTCAGATCACGTTCCAGATCTCTGTAACAACAAAACGAACATGATTTCAATAAACGAAAAAACATTCTACAAGGTATTAAAATAATCTTTTTTTGTTCAAATTCATTACGATTCTTATAGAAGCCTACGCTGTGATATAAAATGAAAAGAACCTCTTACACGCAGTACTCGACACATTGGATAAAACAAATGGTGCGGGGGGAAGGAGGGAAATCCTCGACGAAGAAACGTCAAAAGCACGGGGATTGTGAAGTTCTGATAGAGTGGAGCTGAGTGAAGCGGAATTGTGCTGTAGCTAGCACGTACCGAAAGAAGAGTAGAACGGAACGGAGGATAATATGAGTGTGTCGTACAGTACAAATAATATAGGTATATATATATATATATATATAAATGTGTGTGTGTGTGTGTAGATATAGATATAAAGAACTCATACACATAAACGCATGTACGTCCGTATGTTGGTACATACATGTATTTATATGTACATAATACAGTAGATGTAGGGAAGCGGAGGACAGCGGGCGTCGACCCCGCGCACTGTCCTACGTCGTCTGCTGGGCACGAAGGTTCCCCCGTGAGCCTGCTGCTCTCAGTGTTCCCGGACTATACCGTCGTCCGACTGTATGTACGTATTATCGTGTATATAGAAATGTGTACGTGTACCCTGTAAGCGAGAGTCTGCTGCTTTCCCCGTGCTATGGACGTCCGCCGTCACAACTGTATTGGTAACCGAGAATAGTTCGTATAGGTGGTGTTTCTGATTCGGTTCACCACTGTTGCCTATTTCCGCTCTATCTCTCTCTCGCTCTCTTTCCTTCAATGCCTCTCGTTCATTGTTGCATTTTTGTTATCTACGCTATTTTTCGCCTGTTCACTCGATGCTCTCCCCCATTTATTTCAAATTCAACTTCACCGTTGCGTTGTCACTGTCGCTGTCGAATTCGCGAAAGAACGCGTGGTATCGAGAACAACCGCTCGCTGTTGCTATGGTAGATCGATTTTAAAAATCAATCGCAGAAAAAACGTCGTAGAACCGATATATGAGGGGGAGGGGGTGGGACAATGTAACTCGAAAACACATTCGGCATGTGTCACTTTACGAGATAAATAAATACATCGACCAATAAAAAGCCAGGAATGTATGGGGAAAAAGGTTATATAAAAAAATAATTTGAATTATGTATTAATCACGGATAGGATATCAGAAATTAGACGGAAAGAAGTTTTGGGTTTTTGGAATGGTCTATTCTCTATTTTTTTTTTACGTTTTTTTTCTTTTTAATAATAGATCGCTGCTCCTGTCGTTATTGTGCTCACATTTCAGGAGTACCTTTTTGGTCGTAACGCACAATCAAGATGCTCTCTTCTACGTTTGCCGAATGGAGGCGTACCAAGTCGCGAGAGAGGAAAAGTAGCAACAGAGAAACTTGCACACACGTAGTATTATGTCGAGGGTGTATGTGTATCTATAGAACATACATATATATGTATATGTATACATCGGTCGACGACGTATACCGGGACTGTGATAACTCGCCGGCTTTACGAGGCGGCTTGCTCGAGTAACTCTGATAAGAATCTGGAGCCCCGACGTCCCGACGTCGTCGGGACTGTGCGAGAGCGAGGAAAACGAAAAAGAGAAAGAGAAGAAAGAGCGGGGAAGGGCGGAGTGTACATCCCAAGCGTGCTTATACGACCAACGAAACCCGTAAATCGCGGCTAATCGTGAGAAGGCATTACGTCCATTCTTGCGAAGCATGGATATTATAGTGCGCGCCGCCGTTGTACGAACCGAGAGACTTTGTAGCGACTCTACGTTGTGCATAACAGGCTTTCGCGATATTGTGTATCAGGATGCATATTCGCGCTTTATTTTAATTTTTTTTTGCTTCTTTCTTTTTCAGTAAAGAAATAATTCAAAGAAAAGAAACGGATTTATCGGATACTTTCGATCCGGCAGAGTCGAAGTAACGATCCAATTGATAGAATCGTCGACCGATTTCGCAAGAGATTTTAAAGTGGCGTGTTTCGCAGTTTCGGGAGTGGAAAATTGGTAAGAGGAAAATTCGTCACACAGACTCAACGAGCTCTAGCGAACGTATCGAACGTCACCGATACACTCACACACGCACACGCTTTATTCGGAAACTATGCCTTTGCTTTTCCTCCCTTTCCCTTTCTCTCTCTCTCTCTCTCTCTCTTCGTTCTCACACACATACACGCACACGCAGTGTGGCAACGTGCGGTGAAAACTAGTTTGCTCGCGAAACGTGGTATATAATACTAGATGGAACTTATATATACAACACACGATACATAGAGAGAGAAAGAGAAAGAGAGAGAGAGAGAGAGAGAGAGAGATGCCATTTCCTATACAACAGTAGTCTAGCGCTCCTCCTCACGCAGGAGAAGAGCATAGCTGTGTGTAACGTGACTCGGTTGCACGAATCCGCATACACGTATACGAAACAACGTTACATGCACGCTCGTATCGCGTTTGTGTGGACCGTGCCACGACACGCGCATAACGAGGAAGTGCCAGCTTCCGGCAAGGCCAGGGAACGAGTTATCTCCCCGTTACGGAACGAGTCCATGCTATTTTCTACGCTTGTGTATAAATATGAAATAGCATAGTGCATATCTCTGTATAAGTGTGCGATGTACTATAAAATAACGGATTTATTTGACCTTGTCGAGGACAAAGGCTTTTTATCCGCGGGATTATAATTATTTTTAGTTCCTCGCCATCCCACCGTTAATATTTATATACAAATATTCTCTCTCGCGGGTTTTTAATTGCGTCCCCGGAATGATTTACTTACCGGGAAATCTGGACTGTTATATGGATAAATATATAATAAGGTATATATAAGACAAGATTATTTCGAGATAATGAGAAGGATATTCGAGTTTTTTCTTGACTACGGGAGGGAGAAAGCTATGATTAGAAGGGAAATATTTCTCTTGGTCGATTCTTCCTCGAAGACACGAGGAAATCCACGGACTTTTGTTACCTCCGGATGACAGAATCGTGCTTGGGAGTTGCAGAAGGACGCTTTCACCCTCTCGATCGCCTTCTTTCTCTCTTTCTCTCTCTCTCTCTCTCTCGTTTTCTCTTCTCCCCTTTCTTTTCGCGCTCCCTTCGGCACCCTTCACCGCTCGAGCTTGGAACTTGGAAGCAATCGATACCGGGAATCTCATCTCCGCGGTTCTCTTCAACGAGAGAACGAGAGGAGGACGTAGAAGCGAGGCGGATAGAGAAGAGGAGGAAAAAAACCGAGCGAGTAACTATACGCCAAGATGAGCGCATTTGTCCATTGACGCGCCCTTTTCCTCGGCGCGGCTTTTCCTTTTCGTTCCTTTATCCTCGTTATATATATATATATATATATATGTGTGTGTGTATATATATATATTTGTATGTACGTGTATATAAAACAGTCCACACAGCTCAGCGTCTCTTCACTTTCGTCCATATTGCGCGTTTCCCTCGTTTAACCATTAACACTCTGTTACCGGCTGCTATCGGAGTGTCGAAGGCTTTACCCGATGGTACAGCTTCTCGTATTTTCTCCCTTCCGGAAGCTTAGCTCGCACTCAACTATATTACACTCTCTATATCGCTCTCGTAATCCTCAGCATCCTGGAATTCGCACAATTTTCGATAAATCGGAATTCCAAGATAGTCGAGAAAGCATACGCGACCGAGCCTCCGTTATTACGTTCAAGCATATTGCCCGAATTTTTAACGCTGTTGCGAGATAAATTTTGATCGATTGAAAACTATCGATCGGACGTGTACGTTTTAAATCATACTTCGCTTGTGTATCTGTATCAAGCGAGTAATTCATGGAAATATCCAAATTGATTTATGACAAATCTCGGAAGAAAATTTTCAATAGCCGAGGATAAATCTTACACGAGAATCGGAATATTCAAATCACTCGCGAAGACTCGATAAATCAACCCATCGAAACTGACGCTAAATCTATAAATAAAGACCGAGATAGAGGGAAAGGAAGAGAGATCGCGAGCGAGAAATAGAGAGAGAGAGAGAGAGAGAGAGAGAGAGAAAAGTAAATCGTCTGGTTCGGATGCAAGCCGTAGTGATGAAGATCGCGAATTCAATTCGACGGGTGCAGATGTGAAGGTGATGGTGTGCAGCCGCCCTGTATTATAATGACGGAACAATGGTTATATGATCGAGAAGACCGAAAATAACTTCGTCGAGGCTATATCCAGGTTGCTCGCACAGGAAGATGGGTTCGTACCAGGAATCGACAGTTTCTCGGAATAATTCAAGTGGTAGGTTGCTTCTCAAGAGAGTAGAGGGTGGGTGGTTAGTTGCACGGATTTCTCTCAGTTTTCTCCAAATATATGTATACGTCGAAATATATATATTCGTATAATCCTCTATCGACATTGCGGAATTACGAGGAGATGAATATTATCGCGATGGGCCAAAAGATGGAGAAGAGACGGGAAAGTACCAATCCCCAAAATTTGTAGTTGTACGAATACTTTGCGAGCTGAAGAGATGGTTTGCGAACTAATACGCGCGTAATAGACAAGGGTTATAAGCTCGTCGGTACAATATTGCGCATACACGAAGCATAACTTAACAAGACCGAGTATCAAACTTATATACACGTTTTACAGCACTTGGGGATTTGTACCTCGTGTTATAGCTGTTGCTGGTAAGGCTGCGATAGATGGCTAGCCTACTGGTGCACGTGTGTATAACCATTTGCCATTTATGATACACTGGTTTGTATCCAGTAAGCAATTCTCTCAGGCAGGTTGAGAGCGCGTGAGAGAAGAAGGGATCGAGAGAGAGAGAGAGAGAGAGAGAGAGAGGAAAAAAGCAAGCGAGAATGAGGGTAGAGGAAATCGGAGAGAACACGAGCAAGCAATAAACTACGCGAAAATGTGAACTTTATATATGTGTGTTTGTGTGTATGGTAGAAAAGAGTTAAGGAATAAAGAAGAAGCGGAAACCACCGTGAGAGGACGGCGAGGAGGTCTTCGGTGTCACCCTCTCGGATCCGCTGATCGTCGTTTGCGGCAGAAGCTCTCGGGGCTATAACGTACAGACTGAAATGCGAGGATGCGGAATTTCTCGTGAATCTCTCGAAGAAATGGAAAAGAGGGAGAGGGGGAGAGGGAGACAGAGAGCCAGAGAGAGAGAGAGAGAATGGCGAGCATAGTGAAAAGCCATGGCGGGCAGAATTCTGTGACTCTAGTTCCTTCACTTTTCTTTCCTCTTTTGTCTTTCTCCCTCTTTCGTTTGTCTTAAATAACTTCCGAAGAGTTTCCCCAAGAGTACGCCATATATATATAATACGCGTACGTATATAAGAATAAGGTTAAGAAAAGAAAGTACGACAAGTTCTTGTGCGATCTCGTAGACGAATAAGAATATTCTGTTTCTCTTCTTTTTCTTCTTCAATTTTACTTTTATTCGCGTACCCAGTCATTTCCGCAATCGCCTTAATTCACTGTATCTACCGCCCCCCCCCCTTCCATATCCCTCCTGCCCCTTTTATTCTTTCGATTTACTTGCTCTCCCGTAAATGAACTTCCGCCCGCCCCCTCTCACTCTTTTTCTCTACTCTCTTCCATTCACTCAGCTCTCGTTCACTCACTTTCTCGTTATTTCGCCCGGCGACCTGATAAAATACACTTGTCTTCTATCCTTTATCGGTCTTTGGTCTCCCAGGAGAAGTAAGAACCTCCTTCAGTTTGTTTTATCACGTTGCTCGACGCGCTCGGCACCAAATACACACACACATACTCAAGAGAAAGAGGGAGAGAGAGAGAGAGAGACTCTCTCGCTCTTTTCCTCCTCCGTTTCTCTCTTTCCACCGAGATTTTCCAAGCTTCGCTGCATCGCCGCTAGCAACCTTCACCTCCAGCCGGTACTCGTTCTCCACTTTTTACCCAGTATATCCTCCGCGCTGCGTTTCTCCCTCTTTCACTTCAATTTTCTCATTCTCCGTCCATTCGTGGCTCTCGTCGATCTTGCACGGGACCTTCTTCTTCCGTTTTCTTTCTCTTATTTTTTCTCGTCAACCTTCTGCTTCACCCTACACGCTACCCTTGCTCTCTCTCCCTTTCTCATAACGTACGAGTGTATCTTGCTGTATCGTGCAATTTGCCGTCTTCATTTTTCTTTTTACGCTTTCTCCGCGCTTTTCCTACCATTTTATTCTTTATCCTCACTGACGATACCAAAGTCTCGATCTCTCTTCTTCTTTCACGTATTCTCACACTCGATGGATTTTCTCTCCGCCGGTTTTCAACATTTTTCCAGTCTTCCCTACGACTCTCCCGTATCTCTCTCGGTTAATCTTGCAGCGTTCAATTCTTGCTGCCCTTAGCCAGCTGTACGTTCAATCTTATATATAGACGTACATACACAGGATCGCGTTTCTGTGTATACGTAACGTCGTAGCCCTCTGTAGTTCTCGCCAAACCTCTGGCGTGTTCCACCATCCGCGACCAAGCCACCACCAGTCCTACTATACTATGCACCCTCTTACTTCCCTGATTTACTATATAGCTTCGTCTACCCAAACGGTTAGAATTCAGGAATCTAATCGCAGTTGTATTTTCGTTACGTTTTCACGAAAAAAAAAATCACTCTCTCCATTTCGTACGTACATGCTATTTTTTCTCTTGTTAAATTTGTACAAAATTGAGTGAGACTAGTAAAAAAAAAAAAAAAAACAAAAAAGCTCGAATAAGTAATCTCGTGATTTTCGTGTCGAGTGCCACGACAATGGGAGCAAAAAAGGGTTAAGAGAGAATTGCGCGACAGCGACGAAACACCGAGTATAACGTGTGGTATATCTGTATACCACGTCATTGATTCCTTCTGCATTTTGCCCGAGGCGATGTGACGTTGTACACGTTCCTCTTGCTCTCCTCCCTCGCTCCCTTTCTCTCCCTCTCTCTTTCTCTCTCGCTCTCTCTCTCGAGGGTACTTCAACACTGTGTATTACGAGAGCGAAGCAGAGTTACCAGGACGATGCACGCTCCGTGTGTCTCGTATACAGTAATGTTGTAAATACTCGACATCAGCGTTGCGTCTATGTCGCTCCAGCGAGGCGACGAGCAACCAAATTAGCTTTGTAGTATAATTCCAAAGAGAACTCTGCTCTGTAGAGATGCTATGCAGTATAATATATCGTAAAGTGAGAGAGAGAGGGAGAGAGAGAGAGACTTTGAGAGAAAGACGAAGGAGAGGAGAGAGAGCGAGCGAGAATGAGAGACACAGAGAGAGAGAGAGAGAGAGAGAGAGAGAGAGAGAGAGAAAGGAAAGAAAATTATATATACGACGTTGCGTCGAGTGTCTGTGACGAGATTTCGAAAGCCATCGATCACGAGAAGCTCTCGCTGCGTTGATTCCCCGTGGTAGCTGAAACTCCCTCGCCCCGTTAAAACCACGCGAGGGTGTGTTCGAGCGCGTGCTCGTATCCTCGATGTCTTTCTCGCGCAACTCCGAGCGAGCGTTGCTTCTCGCTAAAGTAGCAAAATGTGTTCATTCAACGGGGTAACATACTCTCGTTTAAGACCTCTCGCTTGTCTTTATAATTAGAAACGAAGCGCGTCTCGGACGGGGGAACGTTGTAAAGGAGGATGGGCGAGACCCATCTCCACACTCGTTCGACCACAAGAGTTGATAGAGAGAGAGAGAGAGAGAGAGAGAGAGAGAGAGAGAGAGAGAGAGAGAGAGAGAGAGAGGATAAGGATGAGAACGAGAGACAAAAACAAGATATTTTTATCAATGCATCATCCCATAATTTCGAATCGAGAATAAACGATGTATTTGATTCAAATGTTATCTGAATTGAAAAAGAAGATTGAGAATATAAAAAAATTGACCTGAGAATCGACAGTGATCGAATTTTGATACAATAACGTTCGTATCGCGAGAAAAGAAAAGGGGATTCTAAACAAAGGTACCTATATAGCGGAGCGAGCGAGAGAGCTATAAACAACTGTCGACTGTGCGATATCTCGTCGTATCTCGTGGAGTAACTCGGCACGTTTCTCTCCGCGAATCTTTCGTTTTCTCTTCGTGTTCACAGTGCACAGAGAGGAGAATGTACAGGGGAGAATGTTTCTCTTCGGCGAGTATGTGAGTCGCGTGTCGACGATTCCTCTCCTCTGCCACCTTCACGTACACGTGTATACACATACATACATATATATATACATATATATATATATATATATTTATACACAGAAGAAACTGACTTCGGTAGCGCGATAACCCCTTATCGCGATTCGCCAAAGTTCTTGACTGCTGTGTTCTTCTTGCTCGCGCGCTTTACCTCTCTGGGTAGCATTGGCAAAAGGAGAGAAGCCAGGCGAAAGCACGGGGGCTAGGCAACGAGTTAAAACGTATAACTATATATGCGCGAAACGAAGAGACGTGAGTGACGTTCCTCCAATGTACATAACACGAATCCCGGTGTACTTCGTACATATACGTTTTACGCGACGTACCACCCCCCGCATGTTGCTCGCACGTCGACACGGATCGCTCACTTTTGTGCACAGCTTTAAAGCTTCGCGACAAAGATATCTCGTCGTTTAATTCGCCCGAGATTTGATAAGACGCCGTAACAATGATTTTACATGATGGAAGAAGCTTTTTTCTTCGCGTAAAAATCATCGTTTTCACGAAGTTTATTAAAGAAAACTTTTCCCCCGGACTTTGGGTTCGGTATAATATTTTCGGAAAGTTTTGCGTTTTTTTGTTATTTGTTTCGCCTCACCCACCCCGTGATTCGCTTGTAAACAAGTAAAAGGGCGTTTATAAGCCGACTTATCGTCTTTGGCAAAGGGGACGACACTTTATCAGAGAACCTCAAGAATTTCTGAGACCCCGAAAAGAAAAGAAAGTTTGGAAGTCTTTAAAGAGAGAGAGAGGGAGAGAGAGGGAGAGAGAGAGAGGGCGCGAGCAAGAAGAAGTTTCTATACGCAAGCTCCGTCACGAGTATTGAACGTAGCAATATGAGAAACTCATGGCCGGAGAGTGAAAAAGAGAGAGAGAGAGAGAGAGAGAGAGAGAGAGAGAGAGAGAGAGAGAGAGAGAGAGATCAGGATGAATCCGTTCTGGTTGGCTTTATTAATTCGCCAAGAGGCCCGAGATTACACTCGAGATGCCGTTGATGGGTTTCCGAGCTGTTGGATAAGCGCACTAATCGACGATCTCCTCCGACATCGACCTCTTCAACTACCTCTACCCCAGACAATCTTCCTTCATCATCCCTTGTTATTTTTCCTATATCTATACGTACAGAACGGGAAACTAGCGTAGACTGTCTCCCCACGTCGATTGTTTTATTTACATTTATATCCAATGCCGAGACGAAACTGAGTAATTATTACGATAAAAAATCGCACTGTTCATTTACTTCGCGATCGCGTTTCGATAATAGCCTACATTGTCGTCGTTAAACGTGCCTCGACAAACCGCGAAGATGTACTACACGATTAATTTCCCGCGTATATACACATATCTATGTCGCGCGCGCGTTTGTATACAGATATATATATATATATATAGATAGACGCAAACATATTCCGTCAGTAAAAACCGCATATTTGTTTGTCCATTAATTTCCAATCGGGCGTGCTCGTCCCTGCCACACATATAAACGCATATGCGGGCATATCAGTGGAAAAGTAATATTGTTTTTTTACCCACCGCGGCCAACCGCAAATAAATGCTCCGGTGCAGAGGAGATAATGGAATAGCCGCTCGACCAAACAACCGTCACGATGCATATCCTCTTTCTCGTAAATATGCGCTGTATGTGTATACGCTATGTACTCGTACTATATATGTATTACGGTCGATACAAAGTTTGCTCCGAGCTGCAATAACTCTTTTACTTTTATTTCTTCTTATCTCTTTTTCTCTCGCTTCCTTCTTCGTACTTTAGCAAATCTTTGCGTGTATTTAGAGGCTCGCGACTATTGTAAAAAATCAGTCCGATGTAAAAAAAAAAAGAAGAAATTAATAGCACGCCTTTAGTGAGAAGTCTTCTTTAATTCTGCTTCTCCGTATGGAATTTATATCGCTGATGAAAACTTTACGAATCGGTCGAAGAATCTAGAGTGAGAGAGCGTGAGAGAGAGAGAGAGAGAGAGAGAGAGAGAGAGAGAGAGAAACGGTTCTCCTTCTCGCGTCTCGCTCGCGTTATCGCGAGACTCCATGGCCTTGCTCCGTGGGCTCGCGCGATAACGTTCAGACTCGTCGACGCGCGAGACCTCGCTCACGTATATAATGCCCGTGCGTTTCGCGAGTATGCCTTGAAAAAAACATGAGAAGACGAAACAAAAAGGAGAAGGAAAAAAATTGCGTTTTCTCGTCTCGTGCGAGCTATTCTGTGTACAGCACGAGCAATTTTGCGTGTTACTACCGAGCCGTATCCTCCCGTCTAATGTGTATACGCGTTGCCTGCCTACGATACATCGGTCGCAAATAACGAGGTCATCGCGAAACAAAGAAGATGGAGCGAGCTCGTCCGACTTGAGTGAGAAAAATGACAATTTTCTTTTTTCTCAGCCGGTGTTTCTCTCTCGGGCGAAAACGGACCCGCTCGATATCATTTGCGACCGAGTTTTGCGGGGAATATTTCGTTGGTTCGTATCACGGGCGATGAAAAGTGAGCGTGCGACAGCGAATTTCGACGATGTGTGCCCTGCGACGATAAACGAGAAAGACACGTAGCGAGAGAACAAGGGAGGGAGGGAGAGAGAGAGAGAAAGCGAAATGTGGCTACCTCTCTTGTCGACGGCTCATTAATTCCTCGGTTCGATAAAGCATATTATACAGGATGAACATGGCGGAGAGCAGGTGGGCATGAGAGAGCGAGAGAGAGAGCGAGAGAGAGAGAGAGAGAGAGGGTAGAGGGGGCTGCAAAGCATACGTACAGGCGAGAGGACGAGCCTCGGCCCAGGAAATTGCTGCGCGAGCACGAATGATCATCTATAAACCGCGCTAACGCCCGCGCCACCCCGGAATCTAATTTACGGAGGTCACGACCAAATTCCGTCTGTCCTATACACACGTACATACAAAGTGCGCCCTCTCGTCCCTCTCCTCCGTCGCATTAGCGAACCACTACTGGCTCGCGAACGTACCAAGTTTTTGGCAGTGATATAATTCTCTTTTGAGAGCACGGAGCTTTAATTTCCATTCACGAGAGAAATATAGGTATTACCGTAGTAAGAATACTTTTGCCCGGTATAAACGGACAATGCGATTATTTCATACGATAATACGGAATATATCCACGAATGTAAAATAACGCTACAAATCGAAGGTGTAAAATGATGACGAGCACGGTTTGCAGAATGTGTGCGCGAAAGCTGATAATTATTCGGCGTTCTCGTAAAACGACGGCAATAGACTTCGTACACGCAAATTGTTAGAGGTGCATAATTCGTGCCACCGCGAGTGATATTTATGGATTGTTTGAAATTTATCGCCGTCGACAGTCGTACCTGTCTAACGTCGTAACGTTTACTAACAAACGTACAATTGTCTACGTATTAAAATGCTAATCAATCGTAATTTCGACTTGAGGAAAATTTCCATATTTGTGGAATATTTGAAATACATCGAACAGTTCGATGGGATTAATTATGCGCGAGAAGTTTCACGAGGGAGAGATTGAATCGAAATGAGAATCAAGGTTTTGCGCGGCGTGGAAACGAGACGAGATAATGCACGTCTGTGGTCTGCGAAGCAAATACGCGAGGAGAAGATTCCTTTTCTTTCATTCTGCATATTCAGCCCTTAACCGCGAAGAGATGCTTAAGCGACCGTTAAACGAAGTGAAAAGGAAGTAACTTTTATACGATTTCTTATCTCGTAAATCTCATCGTTTAAGTTAATTATGTAGAAACGTAAATTAACCGCAAGGGCCGAACGACGTAATTTGTTGAAAACTTTCTTACCACCGAACGGCGTTTAAATAATTTTTTTTCCTGGATAATCAAAGTTGCAAATGACAATTCATTGGTGGAATTGTAGCGAATTTACGAGCGAGTGCTCTTGCGAAATAGTTCAATCCAATAAATATATATATTGTACGAGCAGTTGGTGGGGTAGTTAGTCAAACGACATTGAAATACGCGTTTGCCTACGTGGAAATATAGACGCGTGTATGTGGGTGTGTCTATCCGAGACCCGTAAAGTTTTACGAAGCGATGCGACTATAGTTTAATATGCGCGTAGATACAGAGGTTGGGAGAGCGGTGTGGCGAGGGTTTTGAATCGTCGGAGCTCCTCCACCTATTAACGCATATACACGGGGTTCAACTTTTCGAGGGCCATGCTGCTGCTGATGGTGTTAGCCCCGGCGCGATTCTCGCGTCGTTGGTGGCGCGTACCCAGCAGCGTCAACGAGATCGTTTCCTCGCGCTCAACCCTTGGCAATCCTCGTTTCGTCCGGGCTTCTCTCCTCCTTTCCCCCATACCGCAAAGCTCGCGAACTCGTAAAGTTTCCACCGTTGGAGGGTTGGGTGGGATTTCGAGGTCCTATTTATAGTTCCCATAGCGTTCGTGTATACATACGTACGTAGCCCTATGTAGATATAGGTACGCGTTTCCGCGAGAAAGATGGCGATAGAGAAAAGCGACGATGCGAAGCATGGGCTCTAATATATATGTACGGGTTTTGTCGTAGTTTTCGTTGCGGTTGTCGTGACGTCGTATACGAGTTACCTCCGCGCACACGAGCGGAGGTAACTCGCATGTTCCTCTCTCTCTCACTCTCTCTCTCTCTCTCTATCTTGCCTCTTTTTTTCGTACGACTCGAATACCGCGCGTTTCCGACAATTTTGTTTCAACCTCCACGTTTCTTTTTTACACGCACTGTATCATTTTTTGCACACACGTTTGTATCCGCCGGTGTTTTGTATACGATGCGATTTTTGACCCCGACGCTGACTCGAATTCTTTACAACACGAATCTCGTTGCGAAATATCGATCGTTTTAAAAACGGAAAAGACAACGGGGCAGTGGCCACTTTCGGTGATTGAATACTGGAAAAAAATACCTGACGATTGTCAGATTCCTCGAGTATTAAGAAATTACGAATGGTTTTTCGACAATCGTCCAATAAAATATTCGATCATCAATCTCGTTCTATAAAACTGCCACGAATAAATTTTAATCTCTATTTTTTCCATGCAATTGTACCCGGGAAACATTTCAACCGTGTAATGCGCGTTTTAAATGTGCAACGGGGGCACTTGTCGTTTCTTTTTTCATATGGCCCGTACAACCCTTCGGGCTTCCCCCTCGAGGGAGTTATAAAGTGTAGTCACACATCGCTCCACGATCTTTCGTGGAACGAGACGTCTGCCGGTTCTGCCCTGTGTGCTTAGTCGAGAGAGAGAAAGAGAGAGAGAGAGAGAGAGAGAGGCATGAGATAGAGATTTCTCTGTTCAAAATAAAATTATTAACTCATGCGAGAGCACGACGACGGGTACGAGACGTCGACGATGAGGTTCTTGCGAACGAGTGCACACGTGCGGGAGCATGTATGTGTGTGTGTGTGTGTGTGTCTGTGTGTGAGAAAGAGACAGAGGCAGAGAGAGAAAGAGAAAGAGAGAGAGAGAAAGAGAGAAGCGTATAAAGAAGAGAAGCGAAGAGAGCGATTAAGAATTAACGAGGCGAACGAATGAGCGAGAGGTGGTGGACCGCGAGACTATCAGTAATATGGCTTTATATTCATATATAGTATATCTACTTGTGTATACATATATATACATATATACTTACGTAAACTGCTATAACTGTGGAGCCGGAGGGAATTGATAACCCGAAAGGATAGTGAGTACATACACAAGCAAGCAAGTGAACTCGGCAAATATCTCTCTCTCTCTCTATATATAAACATATATTCCACACTAGAGAAAATCATTCGGTATGACTCCGCAGTAGAAGCGGCAAACTCGCTCTCGATAATCTCCGTACTCTCCGAGGCTCTTGCATCCTCGCTTCTTCATTCCCTCGCCACTTCCCTCTCGCTCTACTGGCGAATGTATAATTAATTTGCTTCCTCGACAGATTAATGGTCGCGTTAGTCGGATTCTCGAAGTCTCTAGATCTCTGACTCTCTTGCCCCTTTTGCATCTCTCTCTTTCTCTCACTCTCTCTCGCTCTCTCTCTCTCTCTCTCTCTCTCGATCTCCCGTGGGTTTGTCAACTTACGCGCGACGAGAGTCCTCGCACACCGCAACGATTCACTCTTCTATTTTCGTTTTATTCCGTTCCCCGCTCGCGGTGGTTCGCTTCGGTTTCTGTATGCGCGTATTATACGTATGTGTGAGCATAATACGCGTTCGCGAGAAACGAGCGTGTATTATACGTACGTATGTGATACGGGCGAGAGGACTGTTGCTCGAGGGCTTGAGTTAGGAAAAGCACAGGGACCGGTCCCGACCGCAGCATCCGTACGGTACGAGTATAAAACGCGCGTCTGTTATTCCATAGAGGTAACTGCCGCGAGAGTAACCCGAGTGCGCGAGACTCTCGCATTCGCGGATATAATATAATGTATAAGGTAATCGTACGAGGAAGAAGAATACTCCAAGTGTACGATATATTTACCGTTTTAAAATCCTTTAACGCCCAATCGTGCGAACATACGACGACACGAAAGGCTTTTCTCTTTCATTTACTTCTTTTCTTTATCAATTTTCTTGATGTCTGGACAACTTTCACGTATTTTACATTACTCGCTTATTATCTTCTTCGAGATGAAAAGAAAAGCAAGAAAGTCTCGTAGATCGAATTATCAAGTTGCATTAAAACAGCCAATTCGGATTTACTCACGAGAGACAACCTGTGACGTCAGTGACGGATTGAAAAAATTGTAATGTTCATTTTTAATACGAATTTTAAATAGCTTACGAGCGGTTTTCAACTGTTACGGTAATAAGTGCGTGTTAATTATTACGTGGGACGAAATGACTTTTGTACGAGCGATCGTTAAAATGTATCATAATTGTAATATATGTGCTTCGAATAATATTTCTTTATCCGCATAGGATAGATTTGCTTCATAACCCTGTGTTCACGGGGTACGAGGTATATCACGCCCCAGTGAGCATACAAATTTTACTGTCCACGATACGCGGATATAATGTGCTTATATAGTATCTGGTTTGGCTTGTTCCATGGGCGATAAAGAGAGTAAACCTAACAGCGAGCGAGCTCAGCGTTCGCGCCTAAGCCGTGATTAGAATGATTATATATAAAGTGTGAACACGTGAACAGTGCACACGCTCCTGTAAATACACACACACATATATATATGTATATATGCAAATGCAAACGAACCAAAATTTGTATTGTCAAAAGTGCCATGGAATGAGAGAATTTTCACATTCAAATGATAAGCGAGACTTGGAGGGTACGCGTGTGCGGGCGTTATCGGTCGAGCCAAAGTTAAATTTTTCACCGTTGTTGGATCAGCAAGTAAAATTTATATACGCATTATCGACGTAGCAAATGCTTTCTCCCTCTCTCTCTCGCTAGGTATTGGTTACCGCGGGTTTTATTTCTCAAGTGCAAATACGTTTCTGACATGTACCATAAATCTGTTTCCGTAACCCCCGCTTTTGTCACAAACTTTGTAATTACTTCTCGACTGTAAACTCGACTTTTTTTTCGTCACGACGAAAAATAATAAAATGAGAGAAAGAGAGAAAGAATACGATAAACTTTAGAAATTGCATTTATACGTTATGTATATATATATATGTATAAATGTGTTCGTACATGCAAATGAGGAAAATCGGACGTAAATTACTCACGCTGATAGCCTGGTAGTTGCGTGGCGCTCGCGTTCTGAAACATAAGTAAAAGAGAAACGATTATAATATATGTACGCCCTCGGGGCATATATATGGTATAAAATCGAGGCCAATTAAATAATTGAATAATCGGCATCTGTCTCGGCCCCTGGGGAAGGAGGAGGGATCATCTCTCGGCTGAAAAAGGAAAGAGAGACAGAGAGAGAGAGAGAGAGAGAGAGAGAGAGAAAGAGAGAGGTAGATAGAGAGAGAGAAAGGAGAGAGGGCGAGATGTGTGCGAATGTTGGTGAATTTTATATTCTCGATACATACAAACATCACACAGCCCGAAACACTGGGCTTTCGCGATCTTATTTTTTTAATCCCTCATCCGCTCATCCTCTTTCTCCTCCCTCCTGTAATTGGCGGTTTAGCCGGCTCTGATTCTTTTTATACCTATTCTCAACTCTTTCTTTTACTTTCTCTCTTTTTCGCTTATAATTTCGGGCAGTTCCGGAGGCAACGGAGGAGATCCACGATCCTCGGTAGCTCGAGAGCTTATCCCACGAGGATTCGCGAAATAAATATCCGAGAGCTGTGGTAAAGCGATCACCGCGGTGGATATATAAAATGATGGAGTACGAGACAAGACGGAGGAAAGGAGAAGCCCGAACCGTAGCGAGCGCGCGCGAGGGAGACAGAGAGAGAGAGAGAGAGAGAAAAGAAAATAGAGAGAAAATGAGAGCCGAGGTGATCGGTGCATAAACAATGGAAACTCGGCGTGTACCGGGCGCGAGTAACACGAGCGTATACACAATAGATAAAAATGAAAAAAGATCGCGCGCTTCTAAACCCTAAAGGCGGAGGAGAGCGTTGAAGCGCGACGAGGGGTATCAATGGTAGAGGGGTCGCAATCGAGGTAAAAAGCAGCGAGATTCTAAGGTACGGTGAATGTAGGGAGAAAGAGAGAGTAAGGGTAAAAGAACGAGGTACAAGCGATGGACGGATATAAAAGAGGAAGATAGTGCGAGAAGGAGCGAAGAAGAGAAAGAGAGAGAGAGAGAGAGAGGAACGGGAATGATGAGAGAAAAGTGTAGTGTACACCCGGGAAACAAGAGCAAGGGAACGCTAGTGCTTTCGACCAATCGGCTTTTACCCAACCCCTTCGAAAAAAGAAAAAAAACAATATATATATATATATATAGTTCACAAATGCAAACGGTCTAAGATATTATAGCTATACCCATACTATAGGTAATACGCCATATAGGTATATATGTAGTACGTATACGTACTAGACTATATATATATAGATATAATATCTATACGTGAGTACGTACAGTGGAGAAAGGCTGGTGGGTTTACGTGGCGTACGTCGGTGGTCGGTTTAACGTGAATCACGATCGGAAGTAATGCTTTTCCCGCAGAGCTCGAGTATTCCCGCCGTACAGCGTATTTCCGTCACGTACGACGAGACGACGAGGCGAGGGAGTAGGTTGAGATGGAAGCGAAGGACGTGAAGGAGAGAAGGACGAGGAGACGAAAGAGCGAGAGAAGGAAAGAGGAGTTGCCGGGGGGATAAAGGTGGGATACGAAGCTTGGTCTGGCAACGGAAGTGAGAATACAAGAGAGAGAGAAGAACGGTCTCTCTGGGTACAAGAGAAACGCATATACACACATACACATACATGTGTGGAACGAACGAAAAAGGTGAATGTTTCGAGGTCCGAAAGGTGTGTGTCGCCGAGTGGTAACCAGCTCTTTTTATCCCTCTCTCTCTCTCTCTCTCTCTCTCTCTGTTTCCCTCGTTTTCTGGGGCGCTTTTGCCTCGGGGATGATGTCGAGCACCTGGCACCCGGGCCAGTCAGCGCCGGCTGCATCGCATGAATTTTACTCGGTTACCGCACACATGCACATACACATACGCGCATACACACGCACGTTTCATTTTCCTTTCTTTATCTCTTATTTTCACGTAACTGGTGTGTTACGTGACACGTGTACGGTTGAAATAGTCATCGAAGAAATTATAAATGTTTTCAGTAAATTAATGAGATTTTTACGTGGATAAAATCGATTTTATAAATAATTATTGAAAATTAACGAAAATGAAAATTTTATTAATATACAAACAAAAACCAATTTACTCGAATTGACGTGGATACAATTTTCGAAAATTATGCATACGTTAAGTCGCGGATGTGTCGTAAGTACTTGAGGGAACTTTCGTTACAGGGATGTACCGTTATTATTCGATGCCGGAAATACGATGAATACGTAGGGAAAAAAACATGCGAGAGAGAAACAAAAAATACGGATAAAGAAAACCGATGAATAAAGTCGAGGCGGAAATCTTGACAAGGACACGACAGGATTACAGGCTGCTTCGACCCAATTCTCGTCTTCCTTCTCCTCGATACAACGTACAAACACGCCTATATATATACGTATACATAATATATATGTATGTCGTAGCATAAAAAGATTACTGTACGCGCGTGTGTGTGTATCGCATTCTCTTTATGTCGTTGGAGCGATTTGGGTTGCGTGCTGTGGTCTACGAATATTCTGTTGAGCCCAAAAGTCCTTTGGGAATTGAATAGCTCGCGAATATATCGTTGTAGCCAACCACGTCACCGAGTAGCAGTAGCTTCGAACCTTGTGTAAATTTAAACGCAAATAGATATTTTATACGTAAGTCAATGAAGTGTTTAGCTCAAGAAATACGACAGTTTCTCGACTAGGGTCGAGAGCTGCGTTGAAAAAAGGTGGTTAAAAAAATGTGAATGCCACTGGATTTATTAATGACGCCACGATACACGACAAATTAGTAATCAATAATTGTGACACGAATAGGACGTTGTGTAATGAAAAGTGTGTTGAAGCGAGAGGGGAGAGACCGCGTGAAAGTGGCTTTTCACGCACTTCTCCAACAAATTCCTCGCGTACGAGTGCAACGCGTGTTAGAGAAAAGAGCCGGTCGGTTGTCAATGAAAGTCACTGCTCGCTACTCAACAACTCGTTGCCATAATTTCATTGTCGAACTGTTGGCAGACGATAAGGAACACGCGAGTGTAATATGCATGTTCGCATATCTATGTAGAAATAAATATGTATAAATATACATCGACGTATTAACAAGTTGTTAATCGGGCATTTGCGTCACGTACAGCGTAAACGATTAATCGATGGTGTCGTCGCTCGCGACAGAGAAAGTGCTAAATGAGAACGCAGTTGATTCCGTTTTCTTTTATTAAAATCAAATGGACAACTGTTGCCCATCGTGAGTTTCTATCGACTCAGTTTTGTACTCGTATACAGGTTGCAACGTATTACGAGAAACATTTAATCGTGAATAAATTTGCTTCGATTGTCTCTCGCCCAGATTGTTAAAAAAAACGCCGGAAACGGGTCGAATTTCGGACAGACTCTTTTCCGAAGTTTTAGAGAAATCTTTGGTGTCAAAAGTTCGAAATAGACCACCATTTTATAAATAAACGTGTATTTATACCACGTGAAATTGTATGGTGGAAATTCATATATCTGATAGTGCGAGATATGTCTTCAGTATGAGATATTTATGCACATAAACGTATATATGTGCCTATACATAAAAATGCATCGAATATATTATTTTCCTAGCGCCATGAAAATTCGAACGAGAGTACCTCCTCTTTTCTAGCGATCGTAACACGTGCTCTATTTATACGATTGATCGCTCGCCACTTTTACGCGATGCATTATAAACCGAAGCGCGTTATACGTATCCTTTCCTGAATACGTTTTTTTTCAACTACATACACCGAGAACGTAACGATATCTAAAACCATACGATCCAATTCAATATTCGAACGATGGACTGTGAAAACAAAAAATGCAAACGCATCGAAGTAACGCGATGCTTAGGTCGCTCTTAACCAGCGAAAAAATGATTGTATTATTCGTTGCGTTTCGAAACAATTAATGTTAATATGAAAAGTCAAACGTGGGCGATACTTTAATGAGCACAGCGGGAACAGGAGAGAGCGAAAAAGAAACAACAAGAGAGCAATATTTTAATGAAAATAGCAGAGACTCGTTGCATTGCCCACCTGAGACAAGAAGATAGCTGACGATTCCCTGTAGCACTTCGAACTTGGTGTACATGACGGTACGTCGTATATATATTTATTATTATTATTATTATTATTATTATTTTATTCACATGTGTTCGTGTGGATATTTCACTATCACTAGCCGCGCAAATCACCACGTCACTCGTGCCACATGGTCACGGCGCTACGATGTATACCGTATATACTACTACGCACTACTGCTATATAGTGGAGTGTAGATATAGAGAGACAGACAGAAAGACAGAGAGAGAGAGAGAGAGTGAGACCGATGGTAAAGAGGGGAATGGAGGCTCGTGTAATCCAGGGAGCGCTGCGGGGGGAGAGTGGGGAAGGAATCAGCCCCGCATGCGCGCACGATTCTCGCCGCGCTCTCACTCGTTATACAGGCACGCATATATCCTTATACGTATGTGTATATATATATATATATCTATACATATGCACGAATGCGTTCACACATGTACGCCCGGCATGCACTACACCACTCGCCACCGACACAATACGACTTCGATCGTTATGGAGTCGAATAAAAAAAAAAGAAAAATGACATATATAAATACGTGTGCGAGGTAGGTATACATACATGAAAAAAAAATGAGGAAAGGTATGCGCGATATCGATAAAATGAATTGTACCGTGTTCACGCTATCGGGCACTGCTCCATTTTAGCGTCGTAACGACACTCCGTGAACGCGAGTATAAAAGCGCGCAGAGACGCGAGCACGCACGAAACTCGATAATATCTTGGCTCGTTCTCAACGAGAAAATCACGAGTCGAACGAGAGACACGGGTATTCCCGCTCGATCGCGGAAAAGCCGGTACCTGCGCGGGAAACTCCACGTGTTGCTTTTCACAAATACGAACAAAAACAAACAAACGAAAAAACAATTCACAAAACGACGGATAAAAAATATGGCGCGGCTAACGATCGAGATATCACGATAAAAATGATTCAGCGAGAGAGTCGCGCATACGCGTGGCTGAGAGCGTTCCTTTGTTCTCGCTAGTGTTCAAGGCCACACGGGGAATTGAAACTTTATTTCGGAGCACACACGACGATTTTCAAGCGAAAATCCTCCCTCCCCACACACGCGCACGCGCGTTTATAACGCCAGTTTTAACCAGCGACGGATTGTCACTCATCGCATTGACAAAGAGTAAACTTGCATTTTTGTCGTAACGAACGCGCGGGAAATTGTAACGAGTGCATCGAATGCGAAACAAAAAAGAAAGAAAAAAGAAAAGAAAATAAAAAACAAAGCGCTACACCGGGTTTTCGGTACGAGCGCGCGTAGTTCGACAACGACGAAGGACTAGACACGGCGCGCGTTCCCTTCGAGTTTTCGGGGCCTGAGACTTGCGCGCGCAACAACGAGAGGGAGAACGAGATACGTTGTTCTCCGACGGTTCGGTTTTGTACGCTCGGTTATATAGTATACGCGAACGCGGGTCTCGGTTGACTGAGGCCAGTATGCAGCGGGAACGTCGACTATACTAGCAAATGGCTCTCTGGTAGGGCAAGGCAAGAGAGGCACACAGGCGGCACGCCATCATCAACCACTACCATCGGCCATGTGTATGCGTGTCCCTCTATCTCTCTCTCTCTCTCTCTCGCTCTTTCACTCTCCGTATGCTCTCGTTTGTGTATTATACACACGAATACATATACACCGACAAAACGAAACAGAGAGAGAGAGAGAGAGAGAGAGACAGAGAGAGAGCCTCATCGGCAACGTCGTGTGTTCTCTCCTCGTTTTCGCTGGCGTGGCGCGGTTGTATAAATGTGCGCGTGTCGCCTCTCCTCTCTCGTCCTCCTCCTTTACTTTGCTGCTGCTGCTGCTGCTGCTGCTGTTGCTGAACGTGCGTTCGTCGAACGCGCGCGCGGGGATTGTTCGTGAACGAACGAGCGAGGCTGCCGATCGCCCCTGGCTTTTGCCTCGTAGCAGCAGAAGCGTATGTACTATAGCTATATAAAAAAACAATATATATATATATATATATGTAATACATAGCAAGGAGCAGGAGCGTTCCAAGAGAGACGACACTTCGGGCCTCACCTGCGCCGTCGACCAGCAAGGCCCCGCCGTCGTATGGTGCACCCCGAGAGAACGACGACGACGACGACGACGACGATCACGACGTGATGCTTTGTTGCGCGGGGCCCTACTATACTATACTATACTATACTATACTACTATACTAACTCGTGAACGTATAGCGGTTGCCGGTGGTTCTACAATCGAGGCACATCCGCGTGTATATATGCTCGCACGAGCGGCATCGCTCAGCCAACGGAATTCCCTTCGCAAATGTGCGAGCGTCAGCGAAACGTCCTATTCTTATTACCAACACACGGGAAAAGCATCCGCTCGGTCGATGGGTGGAGGATGAATCGAGCTGATGCAATTCAACATCTATGTGTGCCCGTACGTATGACGGAAGGTGCAGGAAAAATCTTTTCTCTACTTGTTTCGTGCCATAAGGTCGTACGATCGGGAGAATTTCCTTCTGGGTGATGGCTGGATCGAGGCAACTACGATGTACGGGCAGGGGGGATTCTTTGAGACGGAATGAAAGGAGGAATTATACTATTACTCTCTCTCTATATATATGCGTATAGAATAGAGTAGAGGCACGTTATTTCTCCGTGAGGAAATGGATCTCGAGGTTTGCATTATCTATGGCGATATAGTGCCGTAGAATGTGTAATATACTTTCGATGAACTGTATACGGTATACGGTGTGGCGTTGAACGCTGGATGCGTGGGAGGGAACTAGGAAATGTTATTACAAGCGTGAGAGCTCATTATTGCCTTCGGTATATTACTTTATAGTCCTATATATACATAAATATATAAACATATAGACATGTATATATATATATGTATAGTGAGAGAGAGAGAGAGAGAGAGAGAGAGAGAGAGAGAGAGAGAGGGAATTATATAGGTATTGGCGAGCTCACGTTCCAAGCTATATATCTACCGCCTGTATCCTCGGCGCCCCGGTTGACTGGTTCATTCAGCGCCCCGACTACAGTGGCTGTTCACACACGGCCAAGCCGGTTTTACTACTTAGCAGAGAGATCTTCTCTCGCTCCTTCGAACGTATACATATTTGTAATTACGTATACGTTTGGATACCAATACCAACGATTAAGAGGGTCGCTTTCCCGATCACACGCCCTCTGTCTACATCTACATATATATTATATGTAAATATATTTATATAGACAAGTAGGTTGAATTATCGACTGGTGCTAATTAATACGGTGATTAATAACGCTGGATGGTCGTAATAAACGTTTGGGAGTATACGGGATGATCCGATATGTCGTAGCGTGGCTATTCATAGAGGCGAGATAGATCGTTGCTATAGACGTACCAAATGATAAGGTAATATCGACTAATGTATCCTTCGTTATAATTAATGCATTACGAGGCTCTCCGCGTCGATCTTAATTGACGTCGATTTTTCAAAGCTTCGCTATCCTCGACGCTCTTACACCTGCCAGGCAACAGACGCTGTGCGTTTATACGTCAGGCAGCGAATCCTTCAAAATTCACTTTGTGTAATTCGTGTTCGTGTCTTTCATATATATATATATATTTATTAAGCACAGACACGATTTCGTTGGAGAACGTATGCGGGACGAAGAGAGATCTCTGACGGCTGGCACACGCCGTACAACAGCCGGTGCACCCGAAGAAGACCACCTTGCACCTGGTTTTCGATTTTTTTTTCCCCCATACACCGAGAGCCGTATAATCTGAGCTCGCGAGCGCGCCCACCGGGCCACCTTGCGCCTCGCGAGACGGAGAGGGAAAGTGCAATCTCGCGAACTCAAGACCGATGTTCTCGATAAAGGGATCTCTCGGTTTTACGTTACATCGTGGCGTTAAGAGTTATTACGACTTCGTTTCGTACAAAACCACTCGGCAAACTTTCACCCAATTTTTTGTTCGTTATTCCGATAATTGAATCGAAAATAACAGTGTTCAATTACGTTTAAATGAAATGCCGCGAAACAACACCGTGATTTAAAGACACGCGAGGTAATTCTAGGGGAAATAAGTTTTATGTGCTTCGTCGCGATATTTGTTGAACTGAATATTTCAATCGATCGAATTAACCGATAATTTTCTATTATCCGAAATAATATTGTGATTAGGAAATATCGGTCATTCATCAGAATCATTGTATGACGAGCGGCTATTAATTACGCGAATAGTAATTAAACGCGTTTAATTACTTTCGCGTTTCGAACAAATGGCCGAGGTGTGGTCGTTGTACAGGGACCGACTCGATTTAATACAACGGTCGTTAACTGGGTCGCCTATCTCCTCGTCACTTACGTGGTACGCAAGAATCGTTTGCGATACATAATATAACACGTGTGTACCTTACCACAAGTATCGTCGTTCTCGTCGTAGTATCACGAATACAGGTATCCCGGTCGAAGTTCGTTGGCCTTGAACCGTTTCTTGCGACTCGTGTCAGGGACGTCGAGCTACGAAACCCTCCCCGGTTTATCCGACTTTTCGTGTACGTGTACAGGCGACTGTATGCGCGCGCGCGCGCGCGTATGTGTGTGCTCGGGGATGATCGAAGAGCTCATGGAACGGAGAAGCCGAAAAGTTTGGCCAGGGTGAAATGATTCGCGAACGTGGCGGGGAAGGGAAAAAGGGGTTGAAACTCGAAGCCCTCGGGGGGACCGGGACAATTAAAAGTCTTCGCTCCGTCAAAGACCGATCGTTACTTACGTTGTTATAAAATACGTCGATGTTCCTCGAAAACTTTGACTTATCTCGTGTTCGTGGACAACACATTCGGATCGATCTTTTTGTAATTTAGAAATTATTTTCTCCTTTATTAATATAGTCGATTGGGCACTCTCAGTATCGATATGGCGGCATAGATTTACCAACGAGGGTCGTAAATCCTTGTCTCTTTAGAATAAAGTTCGTCGATGCACTGACTTTCTAAATGCAATTGGGTTTGCATTTAGGATCGTTTAATGATTGATAAATTCGATAGATTTCTTCCACTGTTCTTTATTACAAATATAACGAAACTCGAAGCACTTATTCGAATATGAATTACATAACATTGATACACACGATAGAATAGTTCGGAGACTGAGGATATCCCTTCTTCTCGAAGGCTGGTTTAGAAGTGACAAGTTTTCCGCTGACAAATCTTCGCCGACTTGCGTTCATTATGAAAGGGGTAAGAATATCTGTTGTTTTGGGACAAGGGATGAAATTTTCTGAAGGAAGGGATGGGTTGTAGGAGCGAGAGGAAGCACATGGGGATTACCAGGAGGGGAGAGAAGAAAGGGAGAAGAAGAGAGAGAGCAAGAGATATCCCAAAAACTAAGTACCGCGTTGAAATATTCTTTATGACCTACGTCATAAACGAGAGAAAGACGCACGGAACGAAGGATCTGGCCAGTCTTTCGTACATTTGAAAAAGAAAGGACTGCGGTCATAAATTATTCGCATCGAGTAACAGACAAATGCTATGCATCGATATATCCCTTTTTTCGAAAAAAAGTAGGCAAATGGAAACTTTATCTTTTATTAAACCCTCTTTTGTGTATTTTTCGGCTTGTATCGAAGATTTTAATCCTTCGTAGACTCAAAGTGTGGTGCAAGGATAAAGATAATTGCAGGTTCGGACAATCATTCGTTCTCTACTTGTTATACAACGTAGTGGAGATCGAGTGAATCCTTAAAATTGTGAAAATTATGAATAGCGATATGAGAAACTTCAGCGAGTATGAAATCAAATTTCGCATTTTCTCGTAACTTTTTTTTGGCAAAGGGTCAATATGAACTGTATACACGTCTGTGCGAAGGGTCTTGACTCTGCCCGCTAAAAGAGTGAAAAGATACGGTAAACCTTTTCACACGAGTTCACGGCTTGACTCTCGTGATGGGAAAAAAAGGGAACTTCTCGAGTGTAGATACTCCGAACTTCGGTAAGAGGAGTTTTCCCCAAAGCGGCGTATATATGTAGATCTCGGGTTAGAAAGAGCGAGTGAGAAAAGAGAGAAAGAGAGGACGGAAACCGGCGAAACTTTTTACGCGAAAAGAGTCGATAAGTCAAAGTTCGCCGAAGCCGACGAGAAGCCTGTTTGTAAGTATGTGTGTGAAAAGGTCGAGTCGTTTGCACTCGATTCGCACTAAAAGTACCATCTACTCTATGCATACATAAATACTCATATATATATGTCGCGTCTGTGTATATTTCCATCCAAGTACTTTTTCCTGATACTCGCGATGCGAGGGATACCGAGTGACAAACCGGAAGATGAGAGGAAACCGCGTAAGATGAATTGAGAAGAATGTTACGAATACGAGGTTTCCTCCGAGAAGAAAAAAGAACGATAAAATTTCAGTTTCGAAATGAAACGTACGATCGATCGTTAATAGAAGGAATTCTGATTGAAAAATGAGAGCGAAAGGTTTCAAGATTTACGTAAAAATCCCTGCTTCAAATTCCAGAGACTGTTTAGCGTAGAATTATTCAGAAATATTGACCAAGTTTTCAAAAGATTGTATTTTGAAAGATTCTCAAAGTACTTTTTAAATTAAACGTGTTACGACTTTTGTTACCGACCGAGGGGCTTTCGGGCAACCTTAAAAGGTAAAGAAGAAGATTCATAAACGCTGGAAAGGGCGAATGAATAAATACTCAAGCGAAGAAGAAGAAGAAGAAGAAGAAGAAGAAGAAGAAGAAGAAGAAGAACGGGAACGGTTGGAGAAAGAAGAAAGACAAGAATACGGCAAACTCGAGGGACTATGACGGAAGAGAGTAGCTTCCATGAGTTGTACGTCCGACTCGTCGAGTGCGAGGGAAGATTTGCATTTGAGATAGCTTTTTATCGACTCCGAGGATCGAGTCACTCTCCCTCCCCTCGGTCGAATCTCCATCTCTTCTCTCTTCCTCCCGTGACGCCCCCTTTTGACTCCGGTGAATAGCAGAGGAAGAAAACTACGGTAACGATTATTAGGTGAAGAACCCGGCACGGTTGCGCTTTTACGAGATATTTATCGGCACCGGCTTTATAGTCGGTAGCAATTATATGGCTCTCTCGCGGCTTTTGCCACTGGCTATTTCGCTTCGTACCGCGGAAATATCACGATGCTTTCTCTCTCTCTCTCTCTCTCTCTCTCTCTCTCTGTCCCCTTCGTTTTTGGCTGTCGCGTATAATGGCGAAGTGAGCGAGAAAACAAAAACACTCGTATATAATGCAGAGTACAGAAATACATGGTAGCTTTACAATTTCGGCGTTATATTTTGATTCACCGAGCGAGACGAATCAACACATTTTCCACATCTGTATTTATGTATCTCTTCGATTTTATCTTCATACCCTCCTGATATTATACCTCACTCTCGTGACACGAACGGCATCGTATTGTCTATTTTTATTACGTGCTAATTGGCGTACTAGGAGGAATAAACGAGACGGTAGGTACGTTTGCGGTAGAACTGTGCAACTATAAAATTGCCTCTAAATACCGATAACTCTTCGGGACAACAACCACTACATCATGATGTATATCTAATAAAACGAGGAAACTGTGTAGGTAGTACGAATATGATAATACAATACGATCTCCGAAAGGGGCACGCGATACTAAAGTTTACTGCACGGAAATGCTCGTATACTTTTTGTTGTTCTCGCTGTACTTATGATTTCTTCATTCTCGCGATCGACACACCTCTTCATCGTTCGTCTTGATTTTTTATCGAATGCAAATATAAAATCGAGAACATTGATGAAAAGAATAATGTTTTTACGATCGAGCTACGGGATTCGGATTTTTTAAATTGCGCGTATCGGGTTATTCGAACGTTGCGTCTCGTTTTATTCGAGAGATTATAATTTTGTTTATCGAGAGAAAATATCGATTATTTGCGATGTAAGATTGGATTATAATTTCGTTCAGGTTCTTATCGAGCATTTTTCGTGGACAAAAAATAAATGAAGAGGTTTTTTTGCCGCGCACGCATGAGTATGAGAAAAAAAGGTTGGTTTTGCGAGGCAAGAGGGATGGAAAGAACGTGGAGAGAGCAGGGAAGGTTCGTGTGGACTCATCCGTAGATTAGATCCGCTCGTTGAGTCGGTTGAATTAGATTCAACGCAACAACGCCGAGAGAGGGTGTATTTCGAGTAGGGACACTCCGGGCTACGTTTCTTGCTCGCGACGACGATGACGGCGAGAACGGCGACGACGACGACGTACAGACAGTCGATTGGATCGCTTCACGATGCAATATATCTATATACATGTATGTTAGGAAAGAGGTATTGGCACTACGGTAGAATCGACACAGCGCGACGAAGCGAGTGTCGCACTCTCGGATTATGTCGAGTGGAGAGAAAGAGAAAGAGAGAAAGAGAGAGAGAGAGAGAGAGAGAGACATAGAGAGAACGAGTCTCCGAAGTGAGTTGGGGACATCGTAAAAGAGGGGAAAAGACGAGTGAGGGAAGGGGTTAATCAAGTTGAACGTTTCAATTATTCCAATTCGAGTCGAGGACGATCGAAAGCCCGAGAGAGGGAGAGAAAAAGAGAGAAGGAAGGAGAAGACCACCGGTCCCTCGTTCTCTTCTCAGTCGTGCGGCTAGCCAACGATCGATGGACCTTGGGATTCTCGCTTTCCCACCTAATATACCAACGATAATTATCACCACTTTGTACCAAACACGTTTAATTTTATTCAACTATCTAATTTCCCCGATGCGCAAGATGCAGAACGAAACTTTTATCGCACGCACAAAATTATATGCATTCATCTCCGATCGAGAAATTAATGCTACGAAAAATACTCGACGAAATATTTTTCTCAATAAGTCGCTTGAATTTATCGATAAATAAAGCGCCATCATAAATTGATTATCGAAACGAGACCCGAGCAACGAAAAATAAATTTAAAAAACAAGCGGGAATGACCGGGAATTCGTTGATTCATTTTTTTCCTTTTTTTTTTCACGTCAACGATAAATGAATAATACCCGGAAAATTTTGACAAAGGAGAGACAGAGAAAGGGTGAGCCCGGGCGGGCGTGATGTACGCGCCGTGGGAGAGATCGGGTAGTGAAAACCCGCGAGAGACTCTGGTACACTATCTACTCGAGTTAATTCCCTCGGCGATCGAGCCGCCCGATCGCGATAAATTTAGAGCGGAACGTCGAGCTCGTAAAGCATTCCTCTCTCTCTCGGTGTAGGTACCTACCCGTAGTATCGAGCGTAAGAGAGAAAGACGAGACGGAGGGAGATGGAAAAGCGGCTGAGTGCGTGCCTGTTTGCACGCTCGTTCGTTCGTTCGTTCGTTCGTTCGCTCGCACACGCGTTGTGATATATAATCCCTTCCCCTCTCTCCCTATTCCCCTCTCGCCGCACGTCTCACCCGTCTCGCGAACGTGACGAACGGGGGTTCGGTGGTGTCGAGTCCGATGCGTGAGTGCGTAAATGTACGTACTCGGTACTACACCACGCAATATATAGATATTCATAGTTATGCATATATATATATATATATATATTTGTATATACGTTTCAACCTTTATATATATATATATATATATATATATATTGTATGTGCCGTTCCTATCGAATACGAGTTATGCCACGTTTACTCGGCTCGAAGCTTTCGCATGGTTCTCTGTCACTGGTACATAAACGCTGGTGGTACACTCTGCGTGCTTTTACCACTACTACAACCGGGTCACTACTGGCTTGCTCTGTCAGCGCAACAACCCCTTCACGCGACCGGACGGACCAACAACTGCTTCCCCTCGCCGCAAACTCAGGCCGGTGTGGCTTATGAGAGAGCCTTCAAAGCAGGAAACTATATCGTAAACGTCCAGCATGAATGATGATTGTTGCGTTAGCATTCGTGGTATAGGAAATATATTTATTCGCGTTGCACACGCGAGAGGCTTTAATAAAGAAAATTCGTGGCGAAATAACCTCCGGGCCCTCTAACATGTAACGTAAGAAATATAATTCTAGGCACTTTGTTAAACGGCGTTAAAATTGCAATTACGTCGATATTGACTAGAATTAAAAGTTTCGTTATATTTACGAGATATAAATGCAAATTAAATTTCGTTATTTACAAGTAAAACGTTCTTTTATTTTTAACTTTGGGAGCTTGTTTTTTATCCTATTTTTTTATATTTTTTTATTTGCTTTTTCAGAAAGTAATCGGAAGGTTACATTGTTCGTTCATCTCGACTCCGGGATTATGCAACACCCATCCGAATATAGTAAATGGACAGAAATCCTCTATATATAGTTTAGTAGTATCGCACTGCGATATCTCTCACGGTAGAACGCGGGGGTTGTGGTTCATGATCGTGGGCAAGTAGGTCGGAGGTGCAGTGCAGATAGGCAACCACCCTCGAACCCCTATCCACTCTGTGCTTTATACCGTCTCATGTATACGTGTATATATATATATATATATATATATATATATATATATATATATATATATATATGCATACAGACCATCGCAAACTGGGCATAGATACACACACACACATATATATATATATATATATGTAGGTGGTCACGATCGATATTCGATATTTAATTTGGACACACGAAGCCGCACCACCACTGCCCCCTCGTGAACGGGAAGCATGTGCTCCGCGAGCCGTGGACGTCGACTTCCGGTGTTCATCCCTCCTGCCTACAGCCAACGGCTCCGTCCACACGGTACACACTCATGCTCACCGCTAACCAGCGACCAACGAAGTAACCCCCGCGTTTTCACTCGCACCGAGTCAGGCCAATCATTCTACTCGGCGATGAGTGAGCTCGCGGGGATGAGTTGGATGAATGAGGCTGGGCGGGACGGGGGATAGTATAACAGAGAGTTCAGTCGTGCGAAAAGCTCTCTTTCGAATCGAATATCAAATCTGCGTGGTGCAGTTGTTTCAAGGTATTTCGTTTTTGTTTGTTTTTCGTTTTGTTTCGTACGAACTTTTGTTTCGTATCGACGGTATACGAGCAGATGAAAAATATACACGAAAACGATATTTGGGCGATTAACTAATATCGTTCGTGTCGAAAGAAATTTTCGTCATTGAAATAGAATTGACCGAACGATTTTTATTGTATAAAAAACATTTGATTTTTCGAATAATCGACGAACGATTCGGATAAAAAGCACGATTAATCGATGAATTAATCTTCTGTTCGAGCGCTTCGAGCGAGATTGCTCACCGCTAACTATCGCCGATAACTACCGTCGAATGTCCATCCACGATGTAATTTATACATACTTGGATAATTCTGGATAATTGATCGGTGACTGAGAAGAATTCCCTGGAATTCAGCGAGCGACAAAGTGGTACGACGATAAAATCGAGATTGCCACGAGCCTCGAAGTAGTATCACATTGGGTTATCGCCGTAGCGATATTAATTTATCGAATTCGTTTATTCAGAGGGACGACGGCTTGAACACGCGGCGAGCGAGAGAAAGAGATGAAATAATGACAGACATATATACATATATATTTGTGTATGTATAGAGAGAAAGAGAGAGAGAGAGAGAGAGAGAGAAAAGTGAACGATCGAAGGTACAACGAGGAGAAGCGATTGAATATTAAGTGGCACAGACTCTGGCATCAAACTTCGTCGACAGTACTGGCAAGGTATATAAGTTAACTACAGATATATATATATATATATGGTACGACCGAAGAGTTTGAAAGCCTGATGGAGAAAGATGGAGGATACAGTAGTATAAGCGTTGAGGTGAAGGCTCATCGTCGTCACAGCGAGGTCTCGCGCGAGTTCGAAGAGGTCGCGGGAGAGACGCGAGACGGGAGGCTGAGCAAGAGAGAGAAAGAGAGAAGGGAGGATAGGGCTATTGCCAGCGGCGATTTCAATAATTAATGTCACGGGAATTGACTGGGCTGCCGGGGTGGACTCTGCCATGGGCTTGGAAATTCTCTTCCGGTGTCAGCGGGGTTAATGTACCAACTCTCTAAGGATATACGGCGCACATAAGGGTCCTATGTGCTCTATAATCATTCCATCATTTTCCTAATTCTACGATATTAACAGCGCCCGCGTTCACCGTCGAATATCTAAAAAAAAAATCAACCAAATAAAAATCAACGAACTCGACGATCGTTCCATTAATTCAAACGTGTCACGCCGAGGCCAGCCTCTCGTCGTTCAACGCGTCAAATGTTTGTGAATTGGCAAATAAACAATACGAGGCATCGATCGCTCGATAAATTCGAATAAATCATCTTTGTCTCACGCGGATTAATCGATTAAGCGCGCTCGCGGACGAAACTGCGAGGGATATCGTTAACGTTTTTTTGTATTTTTTTCACGGCTAAAACAATGAAAGAGAGAGAGAGAGAGAGAGAGAGAGAGAGAGAGAGAGAGAGAGAGAGAGAGAGAGAGAGAGAGAGAGAGAGGGAGGAAGGGAGGAAGAGAGAGAGAGAGAGAGAGAGAGAGAGAGAGAGAGAGAGAGAGAGAGAGAGAGAGAGAGAGAGAGAGAACGCAAGAGCTTTTCGATGCTTTCCGAGAACAACGAACGGGCATCACGAGTAACGGGGCTGAAACGAGGGGCGGAAGAACGGAAGGAAATCGTACTCGAATTTGACGCGCGTGGGTGACGAGAGCTTGTCGGCTTCGGTTCGTTAAGCCGATAATAGGCGGTTTGGACGATGGCACGAATAGCTCACGGACTTCACTCTATATATCGCGATATATCGAGCATCTATTACTATGTATGTATACATATATATACTCGTGTATATACGCGATAGTGGATGTTGTGCGTATCGCGATTACGTTCGACCCGAATGCTTAATTCATGAAACTTGCTTGCAGGCACTCTTCCGCACGGCATTCTCGTTCATTATTTCAACGAGAGTGAGAGAATAACCCCCGATTTGACATCCAGCCTCCTTCCACCTCTCCCACCCCTCCGTCTCTCGCCCCTCGAGCCAATGAATCGGTCGACGACGGGTGGTCGGCTGTATTTATACGGGATAACTCATCTTTCTTTCTTTTTATTTCATCGAGAAGTTTGACGAGCAGTTTTATGGCGAATCGATTAATTAAGAGTGATTTTTATGGCTTCCTGTACAGGATAAGATAATTTAACGGCAATTTCTATTGGCGCAATTTTTATAGACTTTGTGAGATGATTTTTTGCTCGTTTCGCTCGGATTGAATTTCACGGGGATGAGAATATCGAGAAATATTGTTTAGTGTGGGATCGTTTCTAGAGATAAATGGTAGCTCTGAAATCCTTTGGAAATTTGGCACTAAGATGCGTGTACGAACCAAAAAAAAAACAAAAACGATTTTTCAAAAATGTATTTTAATTATGAAAAATAGACTTACGTGGCGGCTTCGGTGGCTCGTTCGACGGCACCTCGGTCAGCTGTAAAGTAATAATAGAAAAATATAAATAACCTGATAAATTGTCGACCCAATAAACATATCGTAATCCCACCGTACTTCTACGCTATATGCATATTGCTACGATCCGATTAACTAACGTATTAAAAATTTCTCGTTAATAAGCCCGCGAGTATTTCACTATTTTGTCGCTCGTCCTTTTTTCCTCTCTCTAAAACATGAAGCTATAATATTCGAGGTACGTGTACGAGGTGTACATGGCAAAAAAAAAGAAAGAAGATAGAAAACATACATACATACATACATACATACGTATGTATATTCGCGGTAGCGGGCACTTAGGCGAGCTTACGCAAGAGGCTAAAGGGATTGGAGGAGTTCGGTACGAGGATGAAAATTTATCGCGCGAAAGCGCTTATCCCTCTCTTTACGTTTTACATTTATTTCCAAGCTCGGTTTTCTACGCGAACGAAAAAAAAAACAGCAGATCGAGTCTGGTGCACGCGGCGCGCGAGGCGAATGGACCGAGACAGCGAGATGAAAAAAAAGTATAAGATAAAAAAAAAAGAAAAGGACAAAAGGACAAAGTACGAGCCGAAGGAATATATGAAGGGCGAGAAAGTAAAAGGACGAAACGGCGAGAATTTACGTTCGCGGATGTGTGGAGAAGAGGGGCCACGTGGAGACCCGGAAAAGTGTGCGAGACCGAGTTAACTCGCGAGCCTTTACGAGCTTATATTTCCACTGGGACTTCATGGCGGACTCGCGTAGATATGCCAACCCCGCTCCGTTTCCACTTTCTACGTCTTTCTCACATTTTCCGATTCTTTTTTTCTTTTATCTTTTTTTGCCCGCTCTCTACCCTCCCGCCGTCTCTATTTTCCCTCACCTCTACCCACGAACCCTGATCACCCCCTTTCTCATCCGTTTCTACATCTTCGCGAAATTCGTACGGGTATATATCGCGTTCTCGTTTCACTGCGAAGGCACGCGAGTTCGCAAATTTCTTGAAGCTCTGCCAAGTGGCACGACGAGAGCGAAGGAACGGACTCTGGTGCTTGGCAAGTTGGTCCGCGATCTTTCTTTTTTTTCTTTCCTATCTCTCTCTCTCTCTCTCTCTCTCTCTCTCTCTCTCTCTCTCTCTCTCTCTCTGAAGCTCACGAATAGTTATATTATGTATCTCGACTTTTGTAAGTGCGACGGCGACGACCTCTGCCTCTTTCGTCTCATTGCTCGTTTTCCGCGATCTATCCATCGTTATAGCGCCAACTTCCGAGAAGAAACGGAAATTATGCGCTCGAAGAAAAACGGATGCGTCGAACGTCATTTTGTACGTGTCGTAAAACTTAAAATCGAATAAAATTTATTAAGAACGACAAATCTCGGGTAATTTCGCGACTGAATTTATATCGAAGACGCGAATAAGCGAAGTTTGTTTCGAACCTTTTTTTTATCGCGTTGTAAAGATAATTTATCGTACGACGATTCGATTATCGAAAGTATTAAAAAAAAAAAAACAAAGAGACGATGAATTAGAATTTAGATATTTTACCTTAGCGAGCACTGGGTTGAAAGTGAACTTGGACTCGAGCTCTTTTCTCGGTGTCTGGGCTATGGCCGTGAGCGGTGTGGGCGGCATCGTCATTTCCTGCAATGACAAAGAAATATATTTATAAATTAACGTTCTACACCGAGTGAGCTCGTTGCACGCACCTATCTCTCTCTCTCTCTCACCCTCTCTTCTTCTCTTTTTTTAACGAGTATATAGCGACACACACACACACACACAATACATTTCCTAGCTCACCATATGGTATTCATAATACGAGAAAATTGCACGAACGATGTGTGTAATAAAGCGGGTGACTTACGACTGGGTATTCGCGTGTTATACACGAGAGCGAGAAAAGAAGAGGCACGAATAAAAAAGAAAGAAGGAAAAAAAAAAGAAATACCCCACGAATTGCGAGATCTCGAGAATGCTTCTGAAATTCATTTCACCTTCACTCTGTTCTCAAACCGGAGGAAATTCCATCGCGAACGGTACGTGAATTATATCCCCTTAATGATAATTACGATGTGCATGAGAACTTGACGAGCGATGCATTAAATTTTCAAAGCAATTTAAGCCACCCACCTCGACAGTTCGCTCCTTTCACCAAAGCGAAACGACAGTTCGACTTTCGTACCGTGATGAAGAAAGAAGAAAAACAGGAGAAGAGAAAAAAAAAGAAGAAATCCCAAGAAATCGTCCGCAAGATTATGTAAATTTGAAACAAGTCCAAAGTACGATACTCGTGTCCTCGATGGTTCGGAAAATTTGGCCGAGTTCCAGCGAGTCGAGGCGAAAAAACTGGAGGCGAATCGATCGAAAGAATAATTAATATCTCATCAACGTATAATACATAAATGCTTATAGTTTCGTTACTAATAGAAAGTCTTTGATATTCGTATCGAAGCAGGAAATAGTCGTGACCCGTTGTGGTCGGACGGACGTTCGACAAAGTCCGTTGAATATCCGAAAACGTTTTCACGTGGGAGACAAACAATTATTGTTTCGCGATATGGCAGAAGTGACGAGGATATCGCAATTAAGGGTTACGATAGACGGGGGGATAGATCGAGAGAAGCTTTGGCGGCGAAGGAAACCGTCTCGAGGGATATGATCGTGCTCGAGACATCGATTTGTCGTCGGAGATTGTCGGGTTTTGGTTAAGGTTCACCCCGGGAGGCGTCTAGTCGAGCTGTACGAAGATAGGGGTGAAAGTGTTTATCCGTGTGTTTTACGTCGGTGTGACGAGTCCGACGGTTATGGAGGGGCTTTGAGTCGGGCGATGTCACAACTGTGGTGGGTAAGTGAGAAACTACTGTATGGTTGACGATAGCCATCGCTGAAATACCAGACACACCATCCAACGAGGAGACTTATCGATTCCTCTGGCTATGGCTCTGTGCAAACACGTACAACCACTTTCCCAGTATTCTCCGTACACTATCCTGTATACCTACCTAGTTATAGACATGATTATATATGTATATGGGTACGTAGGCTGGTTGTATATAGCCTAGGGGTGGAAATAAGAGGGTGGTTGCACCCTGCAACTCGCCTGCTTACCAAGGAGCTGGCCTTACTTGCTTCGAGACTTTCCACGCTGGAGTGCTCCACTGAGAACAACTTCGAAATAGTCTCTTTCACTCCCTCTCTCATCACTCTCCCTCTCGCTCTCTCTCTCTCTCTCTCTCTCTCTCTCTCTCTCTCTCTCTCTCTCTCTCTCTCTCTCTCTCTCTCTTTCTCTTCTACTCGTATTCTATCGTGTATATAAAGCTTTCGCTTGGCGTCGCTACCGTGGCTCCCGAAGAGAGACGCGATACACGATGGCTCCCTCCCGTACCGGTGGAAACTTTGAGAATTAACGAGCAATGCCGTTCTTCTCGGCTCCCCCCCCCCCCCCCCCCCCAGTGTGAACTGGAAGGAAGTGGGTGGAAGAGAGAAAGAGAAGCGAGAGATGATTTGCGCAAAGTTTGCGCACATAGAATAAATGCGAAATACGTAGACCGAGTAATGTCGAACGATACGAGCGATAATCTCGTGCAGATGAGATAATGATTAATCGATAATCGATCGATCGACGATTGGGAAAAATTTCGTTGTATTTAATTGTCGTTATTAATTTTTGTTACTTATGCCAATCGAAAAATTGCAGGGACGAATTAACCATCGCTGTCAAACAATGAATTAATCGATTCAAATTTTAATCGAATATGACAAAAGTTAACGAAAGTATAGGAAATATGAAAATTCGACTGTTTGTCGATCGATTAACGTCGAAGAGTTCTAAAGCATACGTCGATAGTTCGAGGGGCGTCGTGAAAATTAATGTGATCGATCGTTCGATGCGAGAAATTATCGGTAAGGAAGAAGGTTGAATAAAAAAAAATGTATAACGAACGGGAGAACTGGACAAGGAAGATAGCACACCAGGTGCGCGCGTGCTTCCTCGAGCAGGTGATTGTATAGACTCGACCGTATGGATAAAACACACGGGTAATACTGATGTGTACCTGTTGTATATAGCATATATAAAATGAGTATACCAAGAGGCGCGAGAGCTCGCCGCGAGGACGGTAATTATGCCGAGCACGTGAAGGAGCGAGGAAAACCCGTTACAAACGTCCGTGTGGAAGGTGGCTTATTACGTGCCCGACGTTGGGCGTTACATAGACGCGCGCATCACCCCGACGGACATCCACGAAGGATATCGTACGACTTCAACTTCGTCGTGACTGCTCGCACGCTATCGGCCTAACTCGTCTACTTTGTCAGGGGTAATATCATTTTTTTTTTTTTTTTTTCAATATTCTTTTTCATAATAAATTATTCGTCTCGCTAAAAAAAAAAAAAAAATACACGATATTACGAGCTCGAAAGAATTACGTTTCGATGAAATTTTCTTGGTTTTCTTTTGTTCTTCTTTTTTGTTTCGTTTTTGAAGCTTTTAAACGTTGATGGGAGAATTCAATCGGTAAAAATGGTAGGAACAGCGTTAAATTTGAACCGGCTCGAGGCAGTAATACGAGAAAAAGAAAAGTGGGAGGAGAACGAAAAGCGCACCGAGCACGAGCTCGTAAGTTCCCCTCTTCTCGTCGACTTCGTGCACTCGAGGTTTCGACACACAGAGACACACATGTACACAGCGACACTCAAGTTTAAAGTGGTCCTTGGGCCACGTGAGCGTAATGGGCCACGGAAGAGTAACGTTTCCGTCGACGAGGCAAAATACCAGCCACTGTGTATACCTTGTACCCCTAAGTAGCGTTGCCACATGAGTTAACAGCCTGCTAGAATGAGAGACCGTATATATATATATATATACAAGAACAAAATAAAAAGATTATTGCCGACGAGCCGGAAACAAAAATTCGCACGGCACGCGACTCGATCGTATTCCCGTTAGGGGCGTGTTTGGGCGGTCGCGTCGTTGGAAAAATCATTAAAAATTATTTCACGACGAAGTAATTACGAAATTATCGAACGCTCTGCATCGACCAATTTCCGCTCTTCGCGATATTTACCACAGTCTATTATTCTTGTTATCGCGATTTTCTTACCATATCGGTTTTTATTTTCTTTTTTTTTTTTTTTTTTTGAATTACGTTTTACTCGGAACGCGAGTCACGAATCAATAACACCGGAGTGCGTCGAATGGAGCAAAGTGCAATGACCAACGCGCGCCTTCTCCTCTCGCGCTTTGCCAATAACCCAAAATATAGCTCAGCCGCGATAAATAGCCCGTGAATCGCGTGTGCCAAGCCGAGAGTTCAATGGTATATTGATAATTTAATCAACTCCTGATAATTAGCATCGAATTATCGAAAATTTTCGACGATGCGTGAAATTTTTAAAGAAAAAAAAGCAACAGAAATTGCAAGGGAAATATTTGCGACAGGTTTGACTCTCGGATTTGTTTTCTTTTTTTGTATCTTTCTCGGGGGAGGTTTTTTTCAATTTTCATTTATTATTTGATCGACGATACGTCGATGTACCAGGAAGGTGTACGAACAATGCCGTGCCATGGAGTGGTCGTTCGGAGTTATTTAAACTGAGGGGGGAATTCGCCCGTTGTGCAACGGGCATAAAGTTACACCCGTCATCGTCCGTACAGCAAAGCGCACGGTAGTGTTAGTTACCCGATGACACAATCGATCGGACACTCGGTACTCTCCCTTCCCTCTCTCTCTCTCTCTCTCTCTCTCTCTCACTCTTGTACATACATACACACACACATAAATACACAGAGACGACGTCGAGTCGAACGGATCGCGATGCACACGATCCCTAGTCGTCGCAATAGAAATAGTTGGCCCAGATTCGCGCACCTGTACGCGCCGTTGTGTGTGTATGTGTGTGTGTGTGTGTATCTCATCGTACACGCATACACGGTGGCATCATCCATCCAACTCGAGCTTTTCGAGTACGTCTCATCGTACTCTTTTTCACGCTTTACAATAGCGTACACAAAAGATCGTCTCGACGAGACAAAATCATTCCAGACTCGTCTACATCCGACGATTTAATTGATTCAATGAAGAATTTCACGAGAGAAACCAGCAGAAGTGGGTTACACATTCAACCTCGAGACTCTCTCTCTATACATCTTCCTCCCTCTCTCTCTCTCTTTCTCTCTTTCTCTCTCTGGCACTGACGAAGATCGATTTTAACCGCTTCGACTAGCTTTTTTCTCATCGTAAATATTTCAAGCTCGAGCACCGAAAAACTTTTCCAAGAGAATTTCGATCGACGATAAAAAATTTACCTCGAAATCCGCGACGTTCTTGGTATGAATTTCCAAGCGGCGAGCGTAGTTTCGCGAATTCGATCGAATAATGGTTAATTCGAGGCGAATTAAAAGGATGTTTGTAACGAGAGGAAAATATAGATTATGATGGGACACATTTTCAGTAGCTGGAGAGGACGATAACACGCGGGGCACGGTCTTGGATCGTGAGCGCAATTAGCAGTAGCATTTACGATGCCTACCGGCGCAACCCGTATTTTCCCACGGGCAAGCCGTGAGAATAATTCATGCCACGCTCGGGCGAGTGTGCGTCCGCGCGGTTCTGTGTATGCTCTCTGTTCGTTACTGCTGCTCTTGCCTCGTAGTAGTGACTCTCCATGTCCGTCGTGTACTTTTGCTCGTACATATACATATATATACATATATATATACAGTCAACGGCACAGCAGTGGCCACGTCCGCGGCTTTCTCCCTCTTTTGCCACGAAGCCTCTCGCTTCATCTCGCTCGAGAGGTTCATGCCCACTCGGAGTTCTCTCTCTCTCTCTCTCTCTCTGTTCCGCGGATCTCGTTCCGGTGGAGGCAGAAAGTACGATACGGTACTCACCCTCTCTCTCTCTTTCTCTTTCTGTCTCTCTCACTTCTGGTTCTGGCCAGCACAGAGAGAATTTCCAGCGGCCAGCAGAGCCGTAAATTCTCCGGTAAAATCGAGCACTACCACACCAGAGGGGCCGCAGGATCGAGGATGAGATGCGTCGGTCATGAAGGTTATATATAAACTAGCCGGAATGGTCATAGCGCATTACATACTTATAAACGCGAGTACGATGTGTCCGTGTTGTATATACATACATATATACATACATACACATACACACACACACACACATATATATATATATATGCGTGTATGGGTGTGTGCGCGTGTGTGTGTGTGTGTGTAACTGTTGGGGTAGATCACTAGTGAATCCAGCGTGCACGAACGAAGATGAAACTCGATCGATCGATCCCATCCACGCTCGCCGTCTCTCTCGTATGCACCATGAAAAAAGAATAAAAAAAAAATAAAAAAGGATGCAAATAAAGTGTTCGCGGGTTGAGCGCGTGGCCACACCGCGAACTCGACCCACCGGTCATCCACGCTCCGAGCCGGATTTGCCTTTGGGAAACCGTACTATTATTGCGAATCGACGAGTGGACGAATAAAATATTCTATCTCCGTGGCAATTTTTATATCTTTTCGACGATGAAAATCGGAAGGTTTTTGGTCATCGAATAGCGAAAGCTTAATAGAGGCACAACGTGTTTTTGTGGTCTTTATTTATGGGAATTTTTTACAAATATCTATGACTGAAAAAACAAAAATAAGTGGTCGGATGTTAAACGTCGTATCTTTTTTATTACGCGGGTTCTACCACGAGGGTCTCGTTCAATTTAGAGTAATTGATTTTGATGAATTTTTTGTTTTTTTTTACTTATAAATAGAAGGTCGAACGTTGAAGTTAGAACAATAATGTATTTTTAAAAAATAGACCACTCGATCGTGGGATGAAAATCGTAATGAAGTCGTTTAACCATACGAGGAATTGAGAATAATTATTGCGTCGCAGTATCGAGCGTTGCAAAGCCACCATGGCCCTTTTTGTCTCTCGAATCGGTGGCGCGCGCTCGCTTGTGCGTCACGAGAGGGAGACAAAGAGAGATTGAAAAGAGACGGTGTAACAGAGGGAGGAGAGAAAAGACTAGAAGAGACCAGAACGAGACCGAGATAAACCAGGGACGGTAAGCTGGTCGACGGATGAATCATAGAAGTGGTGGTTGGTTTCGTTGCCAGTCCGTCAGTCCACAGCTACCGAGAGACTAACACTACCCGAGCGTCGCGAGCGCAATTCAACGAGAAAGAGAGAGAGAGAGAGAGAGACGAGAACGTTGCGAGAGACCAGAGAAACGAGAGACGAGAAGGGCAACGGAATTACTACACTACGTCAGTGAGTCATCGGGACCGGCACGAAGCGTTTGTTTCACCGATCGATAAGCTCATGCCTCTATGATGTTTTAGAACCGTGTGTACCGCGTCAATAAACATATATATTACATACATATGTGTATATAAGGTACATGGTGTTATATACATGCGATTGTATGTTCAACCAGCAGCCCCTTTGCAGATGGATAATCGATCGTAATTTCCAACCCCCTATTAAAGTTCTCGCGCTGTTCTCCTTTCGTAACTGCAGCCAACATCATCGGAATGAATATATAATCACGTGAACAAATGTGCACATAGTTGAACAAATGTATGCTAATGATATTTCTCGGAACGAGATGAGGCCACGGGCCAAAAAATTTCCCCTCGTACTTGCGACCAGTTATAATACAACAACTGTAAAATCGTAAACACGTGAACATATTAAGAATTAATACGAAATAATTTCTTACCTTGAGGATGTTCTCGAGATCAGCTGAATTCTCGTTGACACCGTGACGGGAAGTCGTACCCTGTAACAAAATGAATGAAGTATAAGCGTTGAATTTCTCTCTCTTAATTTTTTGTCACTCCGTATTATTTTCCGATTTGGAGTAAAAACGCGGGCGATTTTGTAAGTCTCGTTGAAAATAACGATAATGCGAGTGGACGAGAAGGACGAGAACGAGAAAAGAAATAAAGGCGAGGTGTGGAAGGCCGAGAGAGGACGGATATATTGTTTTCATTAGTCGCCTCGCGTTCGTCTCTCTGCGAACCCTCCGATACTTTTTCTTCCCCCCCCCCCCCCCAATCGTATATTTCCTTCTCGTTAACCGAATGAGAGGAATCTCTCGTCTTTCTCTCTCTCTCTCTCTCTCGAACTCGAACTCGAGTTACGCTCGAGCGATTCCCCTTGCGCAAAAATCGCTCTTTATCTATCTCGTAGTAATTTCTCGAGGGATAACGAATGGCTAGCGGGCTATTCTAGTAACGAGCTGAATCAATCCCAGCTTATCGAACCAGCTCGATTCTCGCTTATCCACTCTCGCCCTTGGCTGACGCCGAACTACGCCGTGTTTTGCCATCGCGTGCGATCTCTAGGTTAAAGCGCTCGCGCGAAAACAATCACTATTCTTTGTTCTCCCGCATAACGCGTGTGACAAAAACAAACGTTAAAAAATCTTTACGTACGTGAAATTAATACTCGAGAATCGAGAGAAAACCACAATGCGCGACGACTTCGTAATTTAATGACACAATAAACGCGCGACATAAACCTCGAAACAGAACCGCGCGCGGTTACATCATCGAAAAACAATGCCGAAAAACAATAGTTTAAACGAAAAACAATTTAATTCGTGAGTCAACAGACGGAAATATAAGAATGAAAAAAAAAAGAGGATAACTCACATTGTCGAGGGGTAGCCTCGATAGTCTGGAAGCTGCCGAGTGTACCCTGTTCGAATTTACCGGAGTGCACACGCTGCTGTTTGTACCGGTGGAAGAGCCGTTACCGGAAGTTACGAGGCTGCCGCCAGGGGCGCTCGAAACACCCGTATGAGGATTCGGGTTTATCGTCGAGGACGAAGTAGAGGTGGAAGAAGACAATGCGGAGGAGGGAGGTGGTCCCTTGGCCGGAAGAAGTCCGTGGCTTCTATGATCGTTGCTGTTACCACCGTGTTTGACCGGTTGGCCAGGATATCCACCTCTACCGCCATACGGTGGTTTACCATCGGCCGGCTTTACAAAACCGCCTCTCTGCGATGCGTGACTCGACAATACGGAGCCCGTAGTATTGGTAGTAGCACCGGTATTGGTATTTGTCGCTGAGGACGACGAGGAGGAGCTCGTTGACGATCTCGGTCCGCTTCCGGGCTTCTTGAACTCCTGGGACGAAGGCGAACTCCGGCATGTGTTGGTTCCCGAAGGTAACCTCGTCGTTGTTGCACCCGAGGGCGCCGGACTCGCCGGTACACCCTCGATTCCAATCAAACGCTTCGGCTCGTCCAGCAAATGCTTCACGAGCGAATAATTGCCCAGTTTCGATTGTATCTGCAGGGTCGTACGATCCTGAGCGTCCGGATTAACCTGAAACATTACAAACAATGCGAAAACAACGTTATTAAAATGGCTCGACTATACAATTCCGAGATTATTATTTATCTTAACATCGATCGTACGAATAAATCGATTGAATCCGATAACGAATCGATGAAACCCCGTCTAGTTCTATCTTCCATGGCATCTTTCTCATCCGACCGTTTTTTTTTTCTCCGGTAATCTTTTCTCCACCGATAATACACGTCGTACGAGCTATTGATAAAAAAAAATATCCCGGAGCAAAGAGATCGTAAAAAAAAGATGCGATAAAAATTCGTATCCCGTTGGCGAAGCAACTCCGGCCGTTTTGCGAAGAGCTTCATCCATTGATAGAAACGCTTGTGTATATATATATATATATACGCGAAGATCAGTTACGTGCTATACAGAGTGGATCTGTCGGTGGACGTGAAATCGGTGAGCGGAAAGACATCGAATCGAGGTCGATCCTTTCGACGTAAAGGAAAGGAGGGAAGAAAGAGTTTTCGTGTGGCAGAAAGAAACGGAGAGAAAAGAGATGACGAATGAAAGAAAAAAGCAGTCAAAAAAATTATGCCGCGAGAACGAAGAGACAGGGAGATGGAGGTAGGAGAAAAAAGAGGACGAATATGCCCCGGGTTATCGAAATTGCAACTGGCTAGACATCTACTCTCGTTGCTACAGTGATTTTGACGACTACGAACCGAACGACCATCGCCCGATCCAGGCATGTGCCTAACCGTAGAGGCCTTGGGCGATTTAGACGAAAGAACGGTCGGAACTCAACGACGCCGTGAAAGAAACGACGAAAGACTGGGCTATACTTATGTGTATATAGTTAGAAGACTAGAAGTGTTAGTAGCGAGGCGAAGGAGTAGAAGGAGGCTCGAGGAGTCGAGAGGAGCGGAACGGGTGACCAGGTCAGGGTTTTCACGTCCGTCACGACCTCGGCTAACCTCACCTTCGAAGGCTCACCTCCCCGCTCCCCTCATTCTCACTACTCTCCTCTTATTACACCCAGCTCTCTCTCTCTCGCTCTCTCTCTATCTTTCGCCCCGGCTGCATACAGCAGATTGCGTGGTAAATAACTACGTAACTGTATCGGCCGAGAAAAGTGATATTACCGCAGAGATAACATTATTTTGAAGGAACGTCTTGAAATTTGCGATTTAAAAAATTTGTTTACAAAGTTTTAATAATCGTAACAATATTTACCCATAAACGTCGAATATTCAAATAAAGTTTCGTGAACGTTTGAAAGTTATTCCATTTTTCAAAACTCGCTTATACTTATTTCCTTGTAGAAGTCTATTCGGATATCGCGTTTATCATCGTTTTTCTTCGTAAAATGAATATATCTACGTGGGTTGTACATTTGGTGGAAAAAAAAAAAACATGAAAGAATTTCGACGGAAGGGTGTATTATCCGAGAATTTTTGACAGCGGGTAGGATTATCCGACCTCCCGCGGTGAGATTTCATTCGTGAGAAATGATCCGCCGGCGAAGAGTTAGCTCGACATGTGTATGTGCGTAGGTGGGCGTGTATGTGTGGCACCGGTACCGCGCTTTCGCAAAGTATATTTTTAAAAAACCATCGCCCGGGCATTTCCCCACGAAGAAGAGAACACCGAGAAGAAGCCTGTCCCGTCTTCGTCCTCGTTTTTTTGTTTTTTATTAATTTTTTTCGCGTTTCTTTTTATTTCACTTCTTTGCCTTTCGGATGGTTGGCAAGCGGCACGGATATAACGTTTATGCGCGGAAGCGAATATCTGTGTGTGTGTGTGTCTATACGTTGGTGTAAAACGTAACAATGGTTTGAGAACGAGACAGATGGAAGAAAAAAAAGGAGAAAAAAAGAAAAAGAGGAGAAAAAGCTCGTAAAGGTGCGAGAGAGAGTAGAAGCCCCGGATCTTGAGGCAAATTCGCGCAAGAATCCTGATGCTGCGCTTGCACATTCCATGTTTATACCTTGACGACTCGGAGAGCCTAGAAACAGAAACAGCAAAGTTTCGAAGACGCGAAGAAACGAAAACCGGTGACGAACTGAATTAGAAAAACTCGAAATATTTTGAATCTTTCTAAATACATATTGTACCTATCGATATAAATAACATTATATCGATAGCTCGAGCATCCCTCCAGTTTACTCTAAACAACGTATACATCCTTTATCGAACGTGTTTGTTCGATTTGTTTGTTTTCTCTTTTTTCCCGAAATACGAATAAAATTTATATAAATACGCAAAACGTCGGATAGACGTCGATACGTTACGAAACGAATGACGAATCTCAGCTCCGAGAATAAGAAACGGTAGTAGGCTGCGAGGGATTTGCGTCAAAGGATTTCGGCAAAGGCTTTTCACGCGTAATGTTGTATACGTGAAAAGACGGCGTGAGAGGAAGAAACGAGAGAAAAGAAAAGAGGGATGATAGAAGCATACACACAGAAGCTCTTTCTGGTCGGACCGGCCGTGCTCTCGCCCGGGCTATATATCTTCTTTCTGTCTCAACGGGCGTTGTGGATCCTGGTACCGTTGCACCCGATCTCATCTCCACCTCGAACCTCTTTGCTCTTCCGCTTGCTTTCGTTCTTTCTTCCTTTTCTTTGATACCGTAGTACACACAAACACACGCGTATGCATCTATATATATATATATACATATATATTGGCGGATATATACATAGATAAACACACACACACACATATATATATATATATATATAGTTGCAAAGTTGAAATGAACGTGCGGTAGTTCGGAGTGAACGCCGCAGAGAAATGTGGATGAAATTTTGCTCGAGAAGAAGGAAGCTGAGACAAAGATGTGGATGTAGATAGAATAAAAAGATTGTCGGAGAAAGAGAGCGAGGGAAAGAGGAAGAAGGTGGAAGTGTAGCCTCGAGCATCGCGAGAGAAACGAGAGAAGGTGCGGAAAGGAATGAAGAAAAAAAAAAAAAAAAAGAAAAATTGATCTCGACACAGTATATATACATAAAATAAGGGAAAGGAGAAACGAGATAGCCGAGAGAACAAGGTGTACATAAGCGGTGAAATGAGATAGAGATAGCGGCGGTGCGGAATGACGAAGGTAGATTTAAACATCTCCTTGGTCGCACGCTCGCGCACACGTACATACGGTGAAGATGAGTAGAGCAAAGTCGAAGGTACGAGACATACGGGGCATGTACCATCACCCTACGCTACGATATATATTTATATATACATATATATATATATATATATGTATGTATATGTATGTATATGTATATATGCAGTCGTGGTTTCAAGCTCGCTCGCTTCTCTCGTGAAATCAATAACGCCCACTCTTCTCTCGGCTCTACCTCCCCCCTTCCCCTCCCGCCCAACTCCCATTCTATATTCTCGTTTCCTCATACTGCAAAGTCCTCGTGATTCTCCATGTTTTAGCCCCCCGAGGACACTGTCAACGTTTTTTTTTTTTTTCTTGTTTTCGTTATATTTCCCGATTCACCGAATTTTGTGTTTTAACGTTTTTTTTATTAGTGCAAAAATATTGGAACGATGGACACATTTTCTAAATAAAAAAAAAAACAATGTGACCTTTTTCGTTTAAGTACAATTTTTTTTGTTTTTTTTTTCGTTTTTATTCAATAAGAGGAAAGACCATTGTTGGACGAGCGAAAGTTACGAAGAGTTCGTTAAACGTTCGGTTTGGCAGCTTCACCGTGGGAGTCGTTGCCAACATCGGTCGGCCTTGACAAAAGGAATTTCTAAAAGTTTTGTCACACGATACGGAATGCGGAATTCTGAATCGCGTTCTCACGTGGCCAAAAGGTGCCATATTACATACCGCGAGCGTATTTTTTTTACGCGCCACGATTTCATCCGTAAATCGAAACGGTAAAAGGTAAATCGTAGGTGGAGAGAAAAAAAATCTCACGAAAAGCACGAGGCTATACGCGTCGAATATAATTGACGAAAGGGAGATGTCGATGGAGAAAGACGATGAATATACACCGAGCGTATAGCGAGTTCACAGAAGCGAGGCTGCTTTTCACGAAAAAAAAAAGGAAGCTGCTTGTAGACGAGGAAGCAGACACGCGTGTGGCTTTTCAGCGATTCGAAGATGTCACGGGGCAAAAATGGAGAGGAAATGAGTAAAAAGCGTCGCAGAGATATGCGGGAGGGAATAAAAAATTTCACAGCAATTTCAGTCGGAGCAGGTGGACGTTATTGCTTTGAGCCGTTCTTGCGTGTATACGTATGTGTGTGTGTATTTACGTACGTGTGCGAGATTCGCCTTCGCACGCGGTGCTATTTCTTTGCATCTTCCAACTGTCTCCCACCTCTTTCTCTCCTCACGCACGCTTTTTCCCTCGCTTTATACCCCTTTATCTTTCCTTTGCGACGGTTTCGCGGCTCATTTGCTTACCGGGGAGCGGAATATAAATTTAAAAGAAAAAAATAATAATAAAACAAAAAAGAAAGAAGAAAAGAAAAAGAAAAAGAGGGAGAACGAGGTTGCCGGGCCGAGGTGGAGTCAAAGAGGAAACAAAAAAAGGTAGAGTGGAGTGTGGGATTCGCAACACACACACACGTTGGCTAGCTTGTGTACCGAGACCGATACACATTCGCCTACTCTATTCCGACGATACATAGACATATACGTAAACGTACTCGACGAGTTTTCGCTAACCGTTGATCCCACCGGTTCGCTGACTCTCTCTCTCTCTCTCTCTCTCTTTTGTGTTTCAACGTGAAACTCACCGTGTGGCGAGTGTGAATTCTATATCGCTGTTTATATCACTCTTTTCCGCAGGGCCACGCGATTTTAAACGCACACGGACACACGCAGCACGGGTCGGCTACCGAACGTCGTCGAGAGGCCCATCGTCGAATTTCTTTTGTCGTATCGTTTTTATAAAGTGCCTTGTAGCTGTAATATTATATATGCATGCATGAGAACGAGACTTCGTCGTACGAGGAAAACCAGTCACTGCCAATGAAGAATTATTTCCAGCGACGATTACGCGGCTCCGGCTCCGTTCGTCGTCGATGCCAACAGACACTCAATTTCTCGTTTGTTATCTTTTATTACCGATAAAAATTTGTTTTTCTGTTACATTGCAACTTCGGACGATAGAAAATATATAGAAGTTAAAATGTTACGAAGGTAGAATTGCAAGTTCGGTATATATATATATATATATATATATATACAGGAAGCTCGACTCAACATGTGTATTTCATATGTACCACAACAAACCAGCCGACGTACGGCTTGGCACGTTTCGAGCTCAATTTAGTGGCGTTGATGCGTTAGTCGAGGCAAATTGACACAATTACGCTATCTAGCGGCGATAAGCATTTACTAGAATATATTTCCCAGACAAAACGAAATTCGATGAAAGTCATCATTTTCCATGATAATTAAGGATTTTATCTTTTTAAATTTTTAACGTATATTTATTTTCTATCGTTCGAAGAGAAAAGTGACGAGAAAATAAATTTTTAATGATAAAAATAATTATAAAAAGGCAGAGTTTTCGAGATACTCTGAAAAGAATACTACGAAAATATTTGTTTTAAACGTGCTCGTTAACGAGCGTTGGACGATTGAATAATGAATTAAATTCTGAATAAAATAATTAATTAAATGTTAAATCAAAGAACGATTATTCCGGTTAAGTTATTCAAATAATTAAACTGAAAAACGTGCGCGACCCGACAATTTAATGGAACGCACGTTCAACTCGAGTAAAGAGTGAACGAACGGGAAACATATAAATATATTTGAAAGAATGAAGTTAAAAATAAAAATAAAAAAGTTTGGGGCACTTCGCGGTATTGCACGAAATATTTAAAGAGGCCATTGTGTCGTGTGTCTCGCGGAAGACACACACAAAGCTCGGAGAAACTGGATGACTCAGTGAATTTGCCAAATTTAACTTATCTCCAGATACATATATAGGATGTCGTATCTATATGGATCATCGTATATTGAATTAGGGTAGAGTGGGGCATAACGGACGCCCCGAGGCATCATGGACACATGCCGAACAAAATTTCACGATTCTCGAACGAAAAATTCCAACATCGTTTTAATCATGAATTTTTATCGAAACGGTGAACGACAGTTGCAGCATTTCTCATCCTACATAAAAACAAAAATCCAAAAATACATTGTTTCCCTCCGCGTTAAATAAATAATCTTTTTCACGTGAAAATGAAAAAGAATGGTAATTTATCATGTAACCTGTTCGATTTTGAGGATTTAATCCACGAAGTTTTCGAAAATCGATACGTCACTCCTGTCGCTTATAAACAAGATGCATATTGCAGGTATACGCACGAAGAGTCTCTCGGTCGACTATATCCCTATAAAGGCAAAAATCCCATATATCCGACATAACAGAATATCGTTTCGCAGTAAAGGGGACTCGCATAAGAGATACGTCCTTTTGATACTTCTATATAATTCCCGTTGACAGGCCTCGTCAAGGATCGAAGCGAGTCTCTCGTGCCTCCTGTCGTCTATATACACTCGATCGGTCCAACGCGGCTTATTACGTCCCGCATACACGCCCTTTATTCTCGCATAAGCGTGACTCAAAGTCCTAAGGGCAGAACGACGACTCGTTCAACAAGTAAAATCCTGCTGAATACGCCATTTTGACTGTCGGCTGTTCATATAGATATAGATGCGTATAGGTAGCGAGGTCGGTGTAAGTGTTATAGAGTTGGCTCGCGCCTGGCGAACCGTTCGCCGTATCTGCAGTCTGCATGCACGCCGTGCTCGATCACGAGGAAGCTGGCTGGCGTGCACGCCGTGCGAGCGGTAATTAATCACGCGCGATTCAAGGTCCCGAGGGGGTGAACGAAGGGAAGGGGAGAAGGAGGTGGTGCAGGCAAGGAGCGAGCGAGAGACCAAACAGGACAGTGGCGAGAGAGACTGAGAGAGAGCGAGAGAGAGAGAGAGAGAGAGAGTCAGAGAGATGCGATAACAGAATATATGGGAAGAAACACGAGAGAGGGAGTGAGAGGAGAAGATGGACGAAGAGTAAAGAGCATTCAAGCTCTCCGGCTAAACGTTAGCTTCTGCTATATTCTACAAGGCGTTTCGCCGGGTGTTCAAGGGGGGCTGCTGGGCTCTCGAAGGCTCCCGCTCTGTCTCTCTCGACGAGAGTGAAACGTCAATTAGCGTTTCATTAGCAAGGAGAAGCTCTCGGACGAGACCGCAGCAGCGGGAGAAAGACGAGACACCGAAGCGCGTTCTCGGGACCTCGAGAATTTCAACTCGCACGAACATCGCTCGGACCTGTCGCGTATAAAATTCGTTATATACACCGGATGTAAATCACGAAGAACGTCGAACACTTCAACCGCTTAACGATAATTGGAAAATTAAATCGTACATTGTTGCCAATTCTATGAAAATATTGTTTTCTTTCTTCGCGCGCGTTTGAAAGAATATTAAATCGTTTGATATCCGTCGTGAATCGATAAATTATTCAAAATCGATTTCCGTTACGCGTTTCGCGTTATCAAAGTCGACTTGTATTATGCGATTTGTCGATTTTCTTGTTCTTTTTATCGCCCTTTTGATTATATTTCTCGTGGTCGCATAGAGAATTTAATCGTTTTATCGAGAATACTCGAGAGAGTCCGATGGTTCGGGGGTCGTGGGGTAGAAGAGAAAAGAAAAAGAAGCGTTTGAGAGAAAAGAGGGTTGGGTCAGAAGGGTTTATATGTACACGCTTTTGGCGGTGGGTGGTTGTCGGTACTTTTCTCTCACATTCATGTACTGTACGTGAAGAAGCGGCAGCAGCGACGGCGGCGTCGGCAGCAGCAGCACCAACGATATATCGCATCGGCTCTAGTACTAGCAAGCAGCAGCAGCAGTCCTCCTCCTCCTCCTCCTCCTTCTCCTCCTTTACATTTTAAAACGTACGTGCCCCGCATCGTTGGAACTCCCGAGAGCTCTGGCAAACTCTCTCTTCGTCCCTATTGCTCTCTCGCTCGCTCTCTCTCGGTCTTTTACTGCATTTGCTGGTTCACTTTTCTCTATACCCTTTCTCGTCCGTTCGTCTCTCAGCGTGTTGTACAGGGGGTGCATGCAAAATTTGCGTTAAGCGTTGACTCGTTCGCGGAGAAAGGTCGACGCGATTTCTTTTTTCTTCTTCTTCTTCTTCTTCATTCTCTCATTTTATTCCCTCGTAGCTTTTTTCATCGTCGATTCGAAAATATTCGATATTTCATTCGCCCTTTATTTTAACCCTTGAATTTAATACCGTGAAGGAGGTACGTACGAGGGTGGTTAATAACTGAACGATGTGCTCGAGCGAGAGAAAACGATCGTGTTGCACGACAAATGCAAATTATAAAGCCTGGGCGTCGTCATTGTCGTCGTTTCACGTCCGAAGGTGTCGGCCAGCTTATTAATCATTGTAGAACAAGGACGCTGGAACGACGACGACGACAAGAGGCCCCCGATGAGATAACTCGCGCGACTCGACAAGGTCGAAACGTGCATTTCCACTCGGTCTATCTTCGTTTTATAAGAGAAATATCGGTGAAAATAAGAATTCGAGGGGATGACAGAGCGAAAGAGAAAGAGAAAGAGAAAAATGCCAGGTTGGAGGAACGTAGTCTCAAAGTGACGAGAGCTTTCTAATCATTCGTGTCGCTCGAGGATAAAAAGGGAGAATGGAAAAAAAAGGAGACGGGAAAGAATGCGAGAATAAAGTAAGAGAGAAAGGGAGAACCGTGTTCCATCCATATAGATATCCACTCATCCACGATTATTTTCCACCCTCCGATCGTCGTCTCCATCGTCGTCGTCGTCGTCGCCGTGGTCGTCGTCGTCGCCCGGAGAGAGAGAGAGCTTCGTCGTCGCCAGTTCCATCCCTCTCTCCCGGCAACTTCCGTCGAGCCACCCACCCCTCGCCCAACCCCATTCATTTTCCTTCGCTAACCAACGCACGACTCTTTGCTTCTCTTTTTCTTTTACTCTCTCGCTCACTGTCTCCATCCTACGTGTAGCATTTTCGTATCTGTTCACCGAGACACCGAGTTCCTCTTACTCTTTGTCATACTGTTTTCAACCCTTATTTCTCTCTTCTCCTTTTTCCCTTTATCTCTCTTTCTCCGTCGCTTCTTCTTTTTCCATCAGCATCGTTCGTTCGCGCGACCAACTGCTCCAACCTCCTCCTTCTCCTCCTCCATCCTTACTACGCCCAGCTTCTCTTTTGCCCTCCGGTCGGGCTTCCCGTTTCACCCGTTTACACCCAAACTAACGCAACTTTATTCCTAGCCGAGTGTACCGCGCGCGACAGAGCTTCTCTCTCATCGAGCGAGAAAGGTTGCATCTCTCTCTCTCTCTCTCTTTCTCTCTTTCGGTCTCGATTTTCCATCCACCCTTTTTCTCTATATCTCGCTGTGTACCAAACTCTTCTCGTCCCTTTTCACAGTTCCAACGTGTCTCCCTCCGTAACATTCTCTTCCAATTCTTTGCCTTATTTCTACGTCGCACACGAGGAGACTCCGTCGTCCTGCGCTTCGAAAACCGAGTTGCGAAAGCCTCTCTCGTGTATTGCCCGCAACCACGCTCACCCTCTCCCGACAACCCCTACAGACGACCCAGACGCGACCGTGTATATAATACCGCTGGAAAATAACGGTAGAGGGCAAGCTATAATGTATATAGGTATATTAAATAAACGTGTAAAAAAGCAAGATGGTATATTATGTGTCCGTGTGGATCTATATATAGGTTGAGAGACGAGCCCGAAAGAAAGGTAATTCGCGCTCGATCACGCCAACTCGCGGCCGTCTACGTAGGTATATATACGTATACGCGTAGTCTCCATTTTTTTTCGTACAGTGGCCTCGTCGGCCCGGGGAATCTCGTCAGTCGCGACGGTGGGTCGAAGGTCGAGGACATCGACCGTCCGCCAGCTCTTCGTCACGACTTTTCTTTTTTCTCGAGATATATATGTCTGTATCTAAACAAAAAAAGGTCCGACGTCCAAAAAAACGTTCGCGTATCACCCCTACGCGACCCAAATTGTATACTATTTATCTCGATTTCAAAGTAGAATTATAATTTTTCGAATTTCGTTGACTCAATGAAATTAATGAAAATCAATGGTATTCGAGTGATTTATCGAGACGATAAAAATTGATTCCGTTACGGAGAAAGAATTTCGGTTCGTTACGATGGACAATTTATTTTAATTGAATTGATTAATTTTGTTCGCACGATGCAATCACGCGTAGGTACTTTATTCTTCGGGTATTGGCGAGACCTTTAAAAAGTTACTCGTGAAATTTCGAACCGAATAAAAACGGAGATATAATGTGAAAAATCGATTTTTCGACTTTTCACGTTGAATTGGCGTCCTAGAATTTTTGAGATGTCGGGAGAAACAACGTCGTATTCTTCATCAGCGAGAAATTTCCGATCGAATAAAAGCATGTGCGATTCCCCGATGGCAATTTTTGTTCGACTCTTTTTTGGTGATCTTGCAAAATTTTTTCAAATTTTGTTCCTCGCTTCCTCACTTTTTTTCCAACTTCCTCAGGCACTTATAAGATCACCAACTCTTCGCTAATCACGAATATCGCGATTGTATTTGTCTCGCATATAAATTAATAAGTGAAAAGTCGAAAAACGTGAAATTTCACAGTATTTTCGGGATTTCACCTTAAAATTTTGCTCTATCGAAGGAACGACCATGATTTTCGTGACGTGCGAGAAATTTACGATAAAAATACGTGCCTTTAAAACGATTTTTGTGAAAAATTGCGTAAGTAAAAGCAAAAACAAACACACGCGAAGCGGGAGGTATGGAGAATTGCCGTATTTAGCCGGCGTGTACGACGGAAATAGAACGCAGACTCATCGTTCGCGGAATGTCCGCCCCAACAAATGTCATATAGATACACATATATAATTTCCTACAAAATATTCGCCATATTATATTTTCGTATTTTCTCGTGAAGGAACACGTACGTATATATAATGTTTTAAATGTCGATTATCAGAGTTTGTCGAAACGACAAGCCCGTTGTGAATTAAATTTTCGAAAATCTTTGCTCTCCCACGTATTTATCGTGCCGTCTCTTAATGGCGTTAAATACTTTGAACAAATCCTCGCGATTGGTGTACACCGTTAATAGGGAGTGATAAGGGGGATTGGGGATGGAGTTTGGGGGTGCGGTGTCCCTAGTGAGTGAATCTAATTACGGTGGAGCGCGGTATAACGCTGCTGCGGCACAGTGGGAAATCCTTTGGTTTGCAAATAAACGATACACAGGGAGAGCGAGATAGAAAAGAGGGGATGGCCAATGTCGTCCACCCCTGCGTCTTTCACCCCCGTTCCGTTATTATCATAGTTATTGTTACCGTGGCTCTCCCGAGCTCGGTACTGCGCAAATGTTTCTCCGTAGGTTTCTCTTCCATTTTCCGTTTCTCCCTGGTACAGATATATTTCCTCCATATTCACGGTGGTGTGCAACTCGCGTGTCATTCCACACTCCGACGACCGCCAAGAGATTTCTATATATATATATTCTGTAGCGAAGCGGGAAATATCGAGGCTCGACGCAGTCTGGCTCTCGACGTTCCCTCTGTGTGTTAAATACGACATCAGAGCTAGTACAGCAACCTATATAGCGCGCCTGCCCAACGCAGCGAAAAGGGAGAAAGCTCGCCCGCGAGAGACACGAGATAGAAGAAATGAGAGGGCGAGAGAGAGAGAGAGGCAGAGAGAGAGAGAGAGAGAGAGAGACAGGGAGACGAAAAAACAGAGAACAAAACGGGGCAGAGAGAGAGAGAAAGAGAGGAGACAGAGGGAAAGAGCGCTTTATCAGACAAACCGCCGGGAGAGCCGCTCGGCGAAGCGAGGAACGTCGGAAGCCAAAGTGAAAGAAAAAAAGAAATAATAAAAAGAGAGACAGGAGAATGGTGAAAAAATGAGGCAAAAGCAGGAATGACAAAAAGGCATGAAAAAAAAGAACGAAGAGGATAGAGCTAGACACGAAAGAAAACACGAGTAGCACTGCATCGATAACGTCTCGTTTTCTTTTGTCATAATTATAAAGCGAGAGAATAAGCGCACGCGTAATGATATATCGGCCCAGTAAAAATTTATTCGATGCAACATCGTTTAGATTTACATAAAATCTGTTTAACCAATGAATCTCGATAAACTAAAATAAATTTTTCAATACTCCGGTCAAAACCCATTTTTCTCCCGTTTTCCTTTTTTTAATTTCTTTTACAAAATAAAATTGCACAAGTCGAAATTCACGATGAAAAAGAAGAATCGATTAACGAAGCACTATTTACTTTCCGGTCGAAGAATGTTCGAGCAAACATAAGCGGTGGAGGACGAGCCGCGCGTGCGACAATTTATCAAGTCCGACCGGGACGTCGGAGAACGAGGTGTACGATGGAAACTTGGCACTTAGTGACCGGGTATTGAATCGAAGGGGGATATTATAAGTGATATTGGTATTGCGCATCATCGAGCGCTTCGTCGTCGAGAATATAACGGTAGAAGGCGTACACGAGCCACGTGTGTTTCGCGAAGGAGCCAGATGGGCTAAGGAGAGATTGAGCGAGCGAGCGAACGAGCGAGAGAGGTTAATTAATCGTGCCCCTTGGCATCGGTCCACTGTGTGGCCGCGATGCTGCCGTTCTCGTGGTTCGTGCTTACAGTACTGGCCACGTCGGGTTTGCGAAGGGCGTGGGTGTCGCCCGATGCACACATCGTCCTCCCTTTGCCGTTTCGAGGGCACCATGCACGATGTAACATCAGCGACGATGCGGCGTAGGAATGCACGCGAGTTGTGGGAAGTGAGAGAGGAACGATGTGGTCAAAGACAAGGATCGCGTATAACGTGTTAGTCTCGAGCTGGTCGTGTCGACATACTCTCTTCGAGTATGTCGAGTATTTTCTTATTTAACTTCGAGCCTTTGCACCACAGAAACTCGATCTATTTATCTATCCTTCGTTCGATGATCGAGGGTCACGCAAGTTACATATTTTTGAGATTTAGGATGAATAAAAATGTTATCTCTTAGAAAGAGGTGAATTTGTTGGTATTAATTTTTCAACGTTAATTTGATCTCGAAACCACTTTGTTATATGAAACGGTATCGATGGTATATTTCACGTAACGAATTGTGCGCTTCGGGGATCCACGTCACTCTCTTTACTGAAACATTGGCCGTGTTTGATAAACATCAAGAGTCAGAGAATCGGAAAACGAAATGGCCGATCGACATCGTGGATAACAGAGGGAAAGAGAGAGAGAGAGAGAGAGAGAGAGAGAGAAAGAGGGAAAAGTTTACGGCCTCCAGTGCAATATGTACAAAAGTGCATTACTTTTCCGCAGGCGCCACACTCCGGTATATTCGCGCACACGCGAGAACGAGCATATACACAGGAAAATGAATAAAAGGTCGAGTAGCCACGAAGAGCAACCGCCAACAACGTACAGCACGAGACAGGCGCGCTAGTTATACGTCGAGAGATTATTATAGGTATAAACGTGTATACCGGTGGGGTAGTTACATACGTCGCGCCTTTACACGGGAGAACGACAAGAAAAAGAGAGAAAGAGAGAAGAGTCTGCAAGGCGGATGGGGTAAGAGAGAGCGAGAGAGAGAGAGAGAGAGAGAGAGAGAGAGAGAGAGAGCGAGCGGTGGCGTTTCGTTGTTTATTTCTCGGTCGGTAGCTGATAGAGAGAGAAAGAGAGAGGGGGAGAGAGAGAGAGAGAGAGAGAGAGAGAGAGAGAGAGAGCGAGCGGTGGCGTTTCGTTGTTTATTTCTCGGTCGGTAGCTGATAGAGAGAGAAAGAGAGAGGGGGAGAGAGAGAGAGAGAGAGAGAGGGTAGAGCTACTATACGTAGATGAAACACCCCACGCGAGAAATGACGCCGCAGCGCTAAAGAGAAAAATCCTATAACGCGATAGAAAGAGACGGGGATAAATATAGAAAGAGAAAAAGAGAGAAAGAAGGTGAAACGGACACGAAGATGAAGCGCAGCGGGAATAAGTCATACGCGCGAAGAAAATTCGCGTTGCCGCGTGTGTTCCTTTTATTTATCGTCCGAAAAAAATAAAAAAAGAGAAAACGATGGGGAAAACGGTAAAAAACAAAAAAACATTGCAAACAAATGACAAACCCACGAAAATTTGCAACTTCGCCACCTCTGTGAATGACAAAAAATAAATGTACGTAGCGAGGTTACCGGTATTTCCGACATATATCTAACAATGAAAAACGAGAGAAACGGAGAGGAAGGGATGAGTGACGATATCTTTCGCTCTCTGTGTCTCTCTCTCTCTCTCTCTCTCTCTCTTACTCCAGTCGTATATATTTATCTTCCTCTTATTCCTCGTATCTCCCTCTCGTTCTATCCTGCTTACTACTACTACGACCACCACTACTATCCGGTGCTCTCGGCGTACGACTCTCGTCAAGCCACCGCATTATCCCACCCACCCTCCTCACACACCGGTATTGATTCCATCCCCCCTGCTCTCGACCCCCGGACCCTTGTGCTCTGCCAGGCTCTGCACTCACTCTCTCTCTCTCTCTCTTTCTCTCACGGCAGTGCACAAGGGGGAGAGAGAGAGAGAGAGAGTCGACAGGCTCGTGGCATCGTAGTAGTAGTAACCGTATTCGTAGTAACGGTTGGTCGTGTCAGTGTATTGGTAGCACACACAGTCTACGTCGCGAGTTCGCCCATCCGCGAACTCCGGCACCGAAGGCTCCTCTCGCATGTGTCCGTGGGAGTGTGTTGGCCGTTTCACCCCTAGACCTCACCCTCCGGTTTATGCCGCGTCTACATCACCCCTTCCACCATATAATTTTCTTTCTCTGTCTTTCACTATATATATCTCTCTCTCTCTTTCTCTACCTCACTCTCTCTCTCTCTCAGTTCCATCTCGCCTTTTTGCTCTTTTTTATTCTTCATCTCGCTTTATCTCTCGCGCTTCTTTTATCTCGCACACGCGCGCATTTTTTCTCCCTTCATCCGTTTCGCCCCCTTCGTTGCATTTCATCTCATTCTTCTTTGTCTCTCTCTCTCTCTCTTTCTCTCTTTATCTCCGTTTCTCCTCTTCGTCTTCGCGATCTCTCCACCCCCTACAGGCTTTCTCTCCTACCGAGTGTTTTCCCACTCACTCACGCGCAACCTTACTACCATGGTCGCTCTTGCATTCCCGCTAAAACTCTCGTCCTATCCCATATACTCTTGCCCCTCGGCACCCTCTGTGCCGTTGCCAGCACACACACACGCGCCAACGAGGGACATATATATATACAATCATATAGGTGAAAAGAGAGAGAGAGATATATATATATATATGCAACTAACGAACTACGTGCTACAGTCAAACCTGTCTAGGGACACCGAGTGGCTTAATAAATTACGCTAAATACCAATGAGCTCACGCAACCCTGTACTGATGCTGCACGGTACACATAGAGGTGTTCCATGCATATACGACTCTATTGATGTGTAACTTATAATATGCTCGCGTCTCTATATCCTATAATACGTTATATATACACACACATATATATATATATATAATGTATGTATTATAGGGTATAGAGACACGAGTGAACCCTCGGCTCTCGGTTGCCGCCGCGAGGCGCGTAATGGTCGTCCGCGTGAACGCACGACTGTGCGTTATTGCGATATCCACTTCGATCTATACTCGCAACGATATATATATATATACACACACATATAATCCTGTGGAACTGCAGGTATATTTATGTTTAACGTGTAACGTGGCTATCGAGAGGAATCATGTTGTCACACGGTTGGCAAATCGAGGAGTCAAGTACGTACGACACAAAATTACGACATTAGAAAAATCGTTAAACGAGAAATGTTATTTTTTCTTGTTCACGTTCTGCACTCGAAGTAGAAAAATCTTCACGGAACTCACGAAGCGAAAAATTGTTTGTTTTTCCGGAATTTTAGGGACGAGATGGTACAAGCGAGACGAGGGGATCGAGCGAGAGATCAAGAGAGGAAGCTAGGGGGATGATGAGAAACGGATAGGTATAGCGTATCGTTGGAGATTCTCCGAGGACATCCGAGTTGAACTAGGTAGGCACTTCTGTTTTCTTTCTTTCTGTCTTTCGCTCTTTCTCTTTCTCTCTCTCGTTGGCTTCTCAGAATTCATCGTGCGACGTCTGACCCTCGCGCTGTGCGAACGCCAGGGGGATGGAGTAGGAAAGCGAAGGACTTGAATTATGCAAGGGTGCTCCTCTCGTGCACGGGAGAAAAGTGAAGGCTCTACGGTTCGCTCGATCTCCGAACCCGCCTTCTTCTCGTATAACCATGAAAATGCTCCGACCGCTCAGACCGCCAACATATTTCTCCAATGTACTTCGAAATATAATCGCGGCTGTCGGTTGATTCACCGGAAAATAAGGTGCGCAAAAGGGTACCGGCGATCGAAATCGGGACCATTTTTCTTTATATGGCGATAACGGAGGGTACGGCCAATAAATTTTCAGAGAATAATGCATAACTCAACGAATCATTCAACGTGAAAGAATACGTGACGCGTACGAACTTTGATTTCTTGTAAATCCGAAACGGATTTTCTCATCCGTTGAAATCTTGCTTGGAAGAGGACGTTCGAGTATCGGAAAATAAATCTCGATACGTCGAATGAATAAAGTTTCTTTGTTTTTTTTTTTATTTCTTTTTCAAGATCAGTTGGAAAAATTGTCACCTTGGCTTCGAATGGAAGATCATCGAGACTGGCGCGTGCATAGATGTTTAGCCGGGAGGGAAAACTTCTATCGACGGAATTACGTGATTAGAATTGTATCACAGTGACAACCGTAGGTGTCTCTGATATAAATCTCGCGGCATTTGTGGAATACCAATCGACAACCTCGTACATCTCCTCTCTCGTTCTCGAACTTTATACAGATCGTATGTATATTACGTATGATTTGTATATAAGCGTAATATAGATGTAATCTGGCTCGTGTGCAAGCAAAGAGGCTGGTATGGATTCGTCGGTCAGTGCGTTAACGAGATATAAACATGGCGGGGAGGGAACTACCAGGCATCGGATCAGATATAGATCTATACATATATTATCGACAAATACAGATATACGATATCCCCGATGTCCAGATATCCAGTAATATATAAGCATATTGACAGATCGCCGAAGGTAAACTCTCTGACTCGTCGACGATTCTACTTTGACGGGCATTCGCATATAGCGAACGCATAAGCTAGGATTTCAAATGGAATGGAGAACGTACGTACGTCGGTGTATAAAATAGGGGAGAGTGTGAAGTTAATAGCAATATTTGCGATTCTGATCGGTATAACTTCTTTAAACTCTCTCGAATGAAAACGCTTAATTTATCAAAGGGCGGAAATGTGAGAAATTTTGAATAATTAGAATATCGGTAATTGCTTCGAAGGTCAACGCGTTTCGATTTACTCCGATCTCTCTCTCTCTCTCTCTCTTTGTACTACACATAACGGTTACCTGCACAAGATGCGTAACACGCGTGTATATCGAGTATCGAATTTTACTACGTGGAGAACGAGAGCAGATCGTACGCTTCTCCCTCCCCCCAATTCTCTATGATACGGAAAACAGATGGAGCAGAGCTCGATCTACGGAAGGGAAATCATTTCATCGTGCGTTCACCTGTAACGTATTCTATTTTTTGTGTGTGCACACGTATCGAGGTTCGTTACGTTTTAAATCGTTTCTGCCGTATCAACAGCAAATAGACTTTTTTACTCGCACGCGCGTACGTTCTATCTCCGTGGTCATCTGAATCTACCGGCCGTTGGGCATTCATCGTGTTTAACCAGTGCGAAATAAACACGGTGGAGCGGAGAATTGTGCGATCGCCGTGTTTTTTTCTTTTTTTTTTCTTCCTTTTTTCACTCGAGAATCTTTCGTAGATAAAAGAATCGAAATTACGTGGGAATTCGTTTACCAAACGCGTATCGCGAATTGTGTAAAAATTGCTCGACGATGCTCGATTCGCATTGTGTACGGATCGATGCATGTACGAGACTGTAAAAAAAAAAATGGGGTCGGAGCTTGAACGTAAAGTTTTCAAGTTTAATCGCTATATCGCGATGCCAGTTTGACGAGTGTGTCGGTGAGATAAAGATATTTTTACGAATACAAATGTAATGACGACGACACTCTTGCATATAAATATAGATATTAGTTTTATGTAGCAAAGAGGAAGGGAGGGATATCAAGTTGCAACATACGTCAAACGTTTTAACGATGGCGACAATACCTCATGCATAATAAGCGCGCTCGACTGTACTGTAACACAGCCCTTGACTATTATATGTGCAATTCGTACTAAAAACGATATATATGTATATTTTTATATATCCATATAAAAGTCTATAAAGCAAGAAAACATCGCAAAAGCTGATCGAGAGCGAGAAGCACACATGGAATCTCCGGCACTGTAGAAACGAGAGAGGCTTCGTGGATGACGTGTGTTTAAATGCAAAACCGAGACAGGAATATACAGACGTAGTCGAGAGCGAGAAAAATATATAAGCTTTTCGTCTCGTCACTTCTCTTGCATACTCGACGCGTGTTTGCGCAAGTCGAGAAGACGCGCGCGCGCGTCGAGAGAGAGAGAGAGAGAGAGAGAGAGAGAGAGAGAGAGAGATAAGTGAGCTCGAGGAGGCATGAGACTCGTACGAAAAGTGCGAAGCGATTAAAGAACTCGAGTACGAAACGAGGTCAGAAAGGAAGGACTAGCTACGAGACGAAGATGTTTTTGGTATCATTGTGTTGTCGAACTTGACAACGTGAGTGTTTTTCGCTTCTTGTACTCGCCGAAAGGCAGCGATGCGAATCAAACTGGAAACTCGAGTTTATTGAATTTTAATCGAGATAATCAGCGAGAATTTCGAATGTTTGATCGAAGGAGAGAGTCTCGATTTGGTCGATAACGAACGTTTATATATGTACATATCTTATTCGAGTGACTTTTGAAATTTTGAAAAACAAGCAATACGATCGACATTGATGGGCAAAGGTCACGAATTTCTTTCTTTTTTTTTCAGATTTCCTTGTCCTCGGAAATAAAAAGGAAGTGAACAATTTTTATCGTAGAAATTGTAGGGTCGTCCGAATTGGGAGTTTACCTCGCGTTAAGGATAACATAAAGCCAGAGAAAGGCCGAGCAAGAGTTCGGGAGACAGGAAGGGCCCGAACCTTCATCGTCTTCACTCTCTCTCTCTCTATCCCTATCTCCCTTTATCAATGTGTTTATGTACGTGCCCATATTTCCCCCTCTCTCTCTCTCTCTCTCTCGGGATGAAATGCCGTGACTACTGATCCACCAATAACGTGTTCAACGATAATAGAAGCCGCGCACAAGCCGGGTTTCGGCTACTTTATTGACCTTGACGATCAATAGTCGCTCTTCGAATTCGCACGATAGCGTGACGAGCGATAATACGAATATTAGGTGAGCGTATATACGTTAAACATGTATACGTCTACGATACGAAATATAACAGAGGGCGCCACCTGTACTCTCCACCTACTTTCGTTTAATACAACCGTCGTTTTAATAACCTTGAAATTGCCAAGAGAAGAGTAAAAAAAGAAAAAGAAAAAAAAGCGAAAGAATTAAAAAGTTAAACGAAAACTTCTTAGCTCGGTATGATTTATGAGCAAAGAGTGTACGGAATGCGAATACGCGGAGGGAATTTCGTCGACAAAAATATCCCCGGGCTACGATGTTAATGTGGTTTGTTACTTGTTTTATGTTATACGTAGACGTATAATCGTAGACTACCGAGGCGGACGTTAAAATCGATCGTCGGACTTTCGACGTCGGTAAAAAAGAATGTTCGACTACTAATCCGGGCCTAACGAACAAAGCGACGTCTGAAAGCTTGAACGATCACCGAGGAGTAGATGAGCGGAAAGTAAGGTCACGATTTCAGTTGAGACCAAAGTTCCAACGGCTTTACCGAGTCCACTTAGTTTTCGCTTAAAACGCAGATTCATTTTTTTTTCTTCCGCCTCCTTCGCCCGTTTTCTTCAGAAACTCGACATCGATCTATCTTTAGCGTTTATTACACGAGTCTGATTTCTCAAAATCTCGACGATCTTCACGAAAAAGAGTCGTTTCTTTTTTCCCCTTGTTGAACGAATAATCGACTATTTACAAGTACTCGGTGGTTTTTTCTTCTTCTATATATATATATATATATATATGTATTTACATATATACATATACATGGTTATTGGCGATAATTATTCCGACACAGAGAGCGTGTCGATCGGTCTTCGGTGAACCATGATCGCGTTGCGTCCTTGATACGTACGAAAACCGCATTTTAATGCAGTCGGCATGAGGTCGATGTGTGTTTAGTGTTTGTATAGCGAGAACGTACACATCGAGCACGGTGTTTCGTATTTTTTTGCAACTATAAGACGACGAATGGAGAGTCTCTCTCTCTCTCTCTCTCTCTCTCTCTCTCTCTCTCTCTCTCTCTCGTCTCGGTTCGATCACGGAGCAAAAGCAGTAGTAGTCGTGTTCGTTGTTGACCTCGAACGTCTATATGAAACTACTTATGAAATCGTCCGGTATGCTCGTGCGTCGGCGTAACCGTACACAAAGTGTGATCTTCCGCGGGCCTTGAAACGTTTCTTTTACAGGATTACAAAACCGATGTGAACGAGCCTTCGATCCTGACCTATTCGCCTTTTTTTCTCTCCAAGTGTGAACAAAAAAAAATGAAATAAGAAAGAATTATTCCAACAAATAAAGTCGACGATTTTACTTCTAAAAGTTTCAGTAGAAATCCCTTCGGTACGATTTTCTTTTTTTTTCTTTCTTTCCTTTTTTTATCGACAATAGAACGTTTGTGTCAATCTTGTGCGGACGATCGGTAAAGTATGATCTTCCGCGGGCCTTGAAACGATGCACGGTTGATCGGTTGCCGCGACGCATTCGCGAAGAGGCTCTACGTACTAACCTGACCAACCTATAATCTAGGAACGCTTCTCGCACACATCGATAAGCCACGTTTGTGCGTATGAGGCGTATAAAGTCCTGGCGCGGAGAGCAACGATGGTGTGTGACTATATCTGCTTTGTAATATATGTATATATATATACATATCTATAGTAATCTCTTGCACGATACGATACTTATGCAAAGCTATGTATGAGAGAGGCGCCGATACTCCGAGAGAAACAGAATGTGTCGGGAGCGCGAGAGCGGAGAATATGAGCATGAATATATAGATTAGACACGTATATATATAAATGTGTATATTCGTATATGAATATTGAGAGAGAGAGAGAGAGAGAGAGAGAGAGAGAGAGAGAGAGAGAGAGAGAGAGAGGGGGAGAGAGAAAGAGAGAGAGAGAGTGCGAGGGATAGAGAAGGACAAATGGTTGGCCGGAGACACGCGCCCGGATTACGTAACTGAGCACAACGTATAATACGATCGAACCGACCTACAAATCACGGGCTTCGCTTTCCGCTTAGCTGCGCTTTAGAGCTCCTCGACACGACCATCAGGGCTCAATGAGAAGAGTGAGTGAGTGTGTGAGAGAGAGAGAGAGAGAGAGAGAGAGAGAGAGAGAGAGAGAGAGAGAGAGAGAGAGAGAGAGAGAGAGAGAGAGAGAGAGAGAGAGAGAGAGAGAGAGAGAGAGAGAGAGAGAGAGAGAGAGAGAGAGAGAGAGAGAGAGAGAGAGAGAGAGAGAGAGAGAGAGAGAGAGAGAGAGAGAGAGAGAGAGAGAGAGAGAGAGAGAGAGAGAGAGATGATGATCGAAGCCAGCGCACTCCTATCCGCAAAGCTGATATCTAATAAGCACACAAACACTCGAACGCACCTTGTCTCACACCTACAGCGCCGTTTCCCACAAAATTAATCCTAATCTCGAATATTAGGCGAGCTAGGTATATGTACGCACGTGCTGTGTGACACGCTACAATTTTACGGACGTTGACCAGTCACCAACGGGATGATAAAACGATAAGGAAAAGCTACGATTCTCGCTTCTACCTGTATAGTTTCGAAAATATTGTTTCCTGTCTCCGTATAGTCGAATGTTTTACATTTTTTTTTTTTTTGAATTCGTAGAAATTCAGTGTCAAGAATAATTTTACGACGATCATTGAAAAATTCGTAGAATCATTATATTCTTCCACTTAGGATGTTTTACGTATTCTTCGTTCCATCTGTTGGTTCGTTTGATTAACGATATTAAAAGATATATTTTGTTTTCTCAAGTGTTAAAAATCGTCGAGTCTCTAATCCAGTGTCGTCGATCGATCGATCGGTACATTGAACTTGGATAACGTTCGAATTTTCCTTTGCTCGGAAAAAATAATAAAAAGACAAAATATAAGTAAAAATCGTTAAGGACAGAAGAGAAAAATCTTTGGACGAATCGTTGAATAACACAGGGACCGTGTTTAGCATTACGCAAGAAAAAGCTTGTGCGTCTCACGAAAGTATCCATGGCCGCGAGAGGAAGACGATTCTTGTGGTATTACAATAAATCGCGTGCGCTTGTTAAAGGTCCATTGCCCTGTTACTCAACATTGTCGCGAGCGACGGCCACGTTCGTGGCCGATTAATTTCCTCGACAATTATAAACCGAGGTACGTACTTCATATACATGAGCGAAAGAAAGTTTGCTGCGTCATCTCGCCATTAGTGTCCTCGTGATAAAATCGATTTTTGTTAAAATTCAATCCAGTATCGCGTTCTATTTAAAATTTTTTTTTTTGTAACGAAATCATCTTTATTTAAAAAGATGATATCGAAGGAATAAAAGATAGCACGAAAATGTGAAAATAATTGACGGAAACCGTAATTAATTTTTACCGTGAATATTTCAACCGTAAACTCGTATTTGCATATATCTTGTGAGTATTTGTTTGTAAAGCCACGGGCGCATTGTCATCATGAATAGAATATATATAAGCCGCTCTCCAATCGCGTCAGAACCGAAGAGAACATATATATATATATATATATAGAGAGAGAGAGAGAGAGAGAGAGAGAGAGAGAGAGAGAGAGAGAGAGAGAGAGAGAGAGAGGGAGAGAGAAGAGCATGGCGCCTCTCGCTCTCGCCCTCGACGAGTGCGTGAACGCGGTGGCGGTTAATTAGGCTAATTGAGGACGCGAGATAGCGAGGAGCACGCAAGATCTCGTCGCACGGGTCGTAATGTCGTACGAGAGAAAGAGAGAGAGAGAGAGAGAGAGAGAGAGAGAGAGAGAGAGAGAGAGAGAGAGAGAGAGAAGAATAGAGAGGGAAATACAAAAAGCAAGGGATATAAAGCGTGAGTGCGACGAGCACAGTTATTAGGCAGAACCCCGCATTTTCTCGTTCGCTCCTCCATGTCGAGCTACATAATTTAATTATTAATCCAACCGCGAGTGATTAATACAACGAAAGTAAAAGCACAAAAGAAAACAAAAGAAATTCGTAACGAATTCGGACTAAAAAAAAGAGTCGCGTGTCCCGATTAAAATCTCCGAAGGTTCATATCCGTTATTTATTTTTTCATCGTTCGGCGTTACGAAAGAGATTGAAATTTTTATCGCACGGGAGAAAGTAAAATTTCAAATTCGTCGATAGTCGCATCATTACGGATGAATGCTCAAGAGGGATTAAGAGAGAGAGCGAGAGAGAAAGAGAGAAGAGAGAATGCAATCGTTGAGAACGCGATGCGATATACGATGAAAATTATTCAACGACTGCGTGACCTACTGGCAGACCGGAATAGCCGGCAGAATATACGCGTGCGTCCGTTTACGTGAGCGCCGCTGCGTGATTGCTGCTCTGGTGCGACCACGCTCGGACGGATGTGGGAAGGGACTTCGAGGACGAAGAGAGGTAGAGAGAGAGAGAGAGAGAGAGAGAGCGAGAGGGAGAGAAAAAAGGGGTTGCTCCTCGGGTGCATGAGTGGTTGGTCGACGACGGATTATATACCTGAATATATATATATATATATATATACACATATGAATAAGTGCGTGCGTGCTCTACCGAACGGTCGGAGAGCAACGTGGGACGACCGCAAGTTTCCCAGCACGTAGTCACATACGACGTTTATACAGGCGCAATGACATAACAATAATAACAATATCGTTGATAACAATAATTCGCATATTTAGATATAATTTTATGATTCGAGGTTGGCTCGATCACCATCGACAATAAAGTAAAGATAGAAGGGAATACCCGATTTGCCGATCGTGTTTACGCAGAGAGCAAATTTTATCACGCGTTATCGTACTCTTATCACTTCGATCGCGCGTGATTCGGCGATTCCACCGATCCGCCCCTTTTCCCGCACGACCGGGCGCCCGCTCTAACTTTTCTTATCGGGCAATCGCGTGTCGCAAAAGGTCTGCGCGAATATCGTTCGGAGGGAAAACGTTTATCGCTCATGGGATATAGACGATGGCGTCTCCGTAGATACGTAGTATTTGTGTGTCTGAAACGCTGTATATCAATGATCGAATTGTACGAGAGGGAGAGTTTTTCGAACGAAAAAAAAAAAAAGTTGGAAAAAAAGAAGCCTGTTGAATTTTTCGCGAATCGATGAACGACGGAGGTTTTTTTTTATAGAGTCTCGAGGATTTTACGAAGCACGCAGGCGAATTTAAACCCTGTGCGGACGGAGAATTTTTCGTGGGATCGAAGATAGGATGGGGAAAAAGAAGAAAAGAAAAAAAATGAAGCGTCCCCGCGACAGTCGCGTGAATAATTTATCGATCGATTAATCGTCGCGTCGAGAGAACTCGCTCTCAATTTCGTAACGTGCACGACCGGCTGAGAGAGAGAGACTCGAGCTGTAGGACCAACGTAAAAGTCCGATGTGAGAGAGAGAGAGAGAGAGAGAGACTGCGATCGCCTCATCTCTATGCACGTATATTTCTAGCATCCGATCTGCATGTCATTTGAGAGTCCAAGTAGAGATTCTCATACATGGGAGTCAGTCGCGATAGTTTTTCAAGATAACGCGGTTACATTATAGAACGGTGAACGAACGTCGTTCCATCTAAACTTCTTAACTCACGATAATTAACGTCCCTTTTTTTTCTCGACCCTGCATCTCCGTAACCGTTTGCTTTTGTTTTTTCATCCAATAAAATAAAGAATATAATATGGACGAATCATCGATTATTAAAAATCAATAATGGTATGATAATAAAGAGGATTTTCTCGATCATCGAACGAGGCCTTTATCGCGATGTTGTATTGGCTCGTGGAAAGTCGAGCGTAATTTTTACGACTCGGTAATTGCTCTTTTATCGATAACCAGAGCTAGGGGAATCTTTACGTTCGTTAAACTTCTCCACCTTGGATTATACTTCTCCTGATATATATATATATATATCTGGAGATATATATATATATATAGTTCTGGAATATACCAAGGGTAGAGAAAAGTTTGGTCGTCTTGTGCTCGTTCGACTGTACCAGAAGCAAAGTTGCCAGCGGCTGGTCGACCAAGAGCTTCTACGACTCTTCCCCTCACCCCTCACTGCCTCTAGCACGGTCTTATAGCTGTTACCGAACGATAAATCTCGAGGGCCAATCTGGGTCTGTGTATACGTACGCGTCCCTCAGCTAGTCGGTTCACTCGACGTCGGGTGTTTACGAGCTATCCGTAGTGCACATCCCGACTACGGGTCGCACGGGGGTGAAATATTCGTCTCGTTCGACGCACATATTTATACGCACGTATACTTAATACTCGTACGTACAACTCGAAGGATAGGGAACGAGACGACTGACTGCTGTCATCTGTGAAAAGTGTCTCGACGTTTTGGAAAAAGAATAAAAACATTCGAAGATAGCTGTCGTTCAGGTTTCGCCAATGGCCATTAAAAATTCCACGAACAATATCAATAATTAATGAAATTAGCAAATTATTTCTACCGATCGTTGTATCATTTTTTTTCATCCCGAGACGTATGTGTTTTTGTGTGAAATACAATTTTGAGATTTTAACGCCCGAGTATATTTGTGTCGCAGAACGCAAAGTACACGGGAGAACGAGAGCCATTCGGTCGTCGATAAAACGAGTTTGAGGAAAGGAAAAAAAAATTACGAATGAAAAGAGGAGGAGGACGTAGAGAAGGAAATGTCACGACCGTGATACGATAAAAAAAAGAACGCGATAATAATGATCATAATAGTCTCTTTCTCTGTCTCTCTGTCTCTCTCTCTTTCTCTCCCTCTCACAGACTATGGTCCCTTTTTATTGCGAATATAACGGGAAGATTCGCGAGAGGGACATACGTGGTGTGCTCAACGAGCGTATAATAGCTCGGGCTTCAAACACCGTCAGGGGGCTCGCGAATTATTTCATTTGCGCGTTTATCGGCATTATTCACGTATCGTTGAATTTATCACCCTGATAAAATATAATGAATTTCGTACTGTTGTAGTATTACAAAAAACAAAAACAAAACAAAATATACAAATTATATGGACTGTGGGGAAAACGTTCATTAGCTCGCTATTAATCTCGCGCTCGGCGTGCGGGGGCAAATGCTTCGAGCGAGTAATTGCGCGCGTAATGAAAAAAAGCCATGCTCGAGAGGCGACTCGTTAAATCCTTTACACCCTGTCTATTATAGGACAAAATTTACGTAACTTATTTTATAATTTGTTTAATGTAAAAAATACATATTCAAATTTATTTTCCGATTTTATAGACAAAAGTGAATAAAATTCTAACGATTGGTATTTATATTAATTGTCTACGGGAACGCGACTCTTCTCATTGCGAAATGAACAAAGTTCGTTCGACTTTTCATGTCTATAGCGTCTGTTCTCTTTTCACCGGTATTATTGAATTATCGGAATTCAATGTTGCGTATTACCATTAATATATAAATAAACACATCAATTATACGATTATTGGAAATTTAAGACTCACCCTGACTGGGGCACGGGGAAAGAGGGAGGCGGCAGCGGACGCGTGTGGATTCGTGTGATGATGGCCGTGATTGTGATGACCGTGATGATGATGGCCGTGGCGAGTCTCCGGACCGCCTCCCGCTGCCGCCTGTTCCGCCTGGACCGACATCGCCGCGCGGGCCTGACGTTCCCGCTCTCGAAGCCGGTCCCGGTCCACGCTGCAACAAATTAATTTACCAAAAATTAAACGATCGGTTGATTTTCGAACGAATTATTTTTAGCATCGTATCGTTCTCGAATTCTGTAGTTTCGTCGAATTAAAAAAAAACTACAACAACAAAACAAGAATATACAGAATGCGATTCGACGAAACAAGAGCGTTGTACATTCATGAGGCTCGTGCACAATCTCGAGGTAGGAGAGAGAATGCAAGATCGTTAACCAGAGGAGAATGAGCCGTCGAGTTTATTTCGAGCGGGTCGAAGGCTGAAACGGCATTGGACGCGCGCACATAAACGAGTAGGGCGCGTCGAACGAATTCTCGATTATTCCATCGTGGAATATTACACGCAAAAAAATAAGAAAAAAACAACAAAAAATACAAAGAGGAAATAAAAAATCTGGCGATCGATGATTCTCGTGAATTGTAATCCGTCGATAATGATTCCTTCGGAATTCCCCCCGTGGCGCGTATCGCACCATAAGCAGCTGATCGAAAACGACCGAAACGTATTCTCGCGCATAAAAGCGCGAACCCTCGGTCTCCTGCCGCGGGCCGCCCGAAGATATACGAGATGGCGATTGCTCTCGTGAAAGTGAGAGACAAACATCAGGCACGGCGCATATACGCGGAGTGACGCGAACGAAACGAGTGAACGCGTCATCCGGCGAACTAGCGGCAAACCAGCAGCCTCGACACTGACACACTGACACCGTTCGTTCGATCGTTCTCAAATGCTCGACCGCAACCAACGAGTGTCAAACTACAATGTTATCGCTCGAATAATTTCCATACATTTAATTATTCATGAGAATAAAGATAATAATAATAAAATGTATTATATTTATTTATCGTTAATTTAATTTCCGGGACTCTATTATTATCATTTATTCGAACGAGGGTCGATCGATCGGAGACGAATTAAAATTAAGTATATTTTTTCATTTATATTTTGTAAATGTGTTAAATATTAAATACAACGAGGGGTTTGATAAACCGTGAAACTTTTGTCTCGTAATTATCGAACACGAGCGGATTCGTTTCTTTCTCTCTCTCTCTCTCTCTCGAACGTGCTCGAACGCTGTACTGTAACAACGGATACGTGTATAAAATTGTATAAAATTACCATATCCGTATAGGATCGTTAAAAATGCATGAGATGTGTCGATGAAGAGTTCGCGTTATCGCGATGTAATCGAGCGGGAACACCAGATAGCGAAGCCCGTGCACACGCGCGACGAGGTTGTAACACCGTGCGGAGGGAAAGATCGGAAAAACCGGTCGCGTCGCGTCTCTCTCTCTCTCTCTCTCGTTACGTTGATATCGCCGGGGAGCTCGAAGCTATAATTGAAAAGCCCCCGGGACAATTATCATCAATTAAAGATAGGTAATAACCATTATTGTGCGTTTACGGTGCGTCTCCGTGTACATTCCGTTGCGTTAAACTCACACACACACTCGCACATACACTCGCTAATACGAAGTCCGCGAGTTCCTTATCGTTAATTATGTCCATCTCGTTTCAACCGTCGGTATAATAAAAAAAAAGTTATCGAAAAAATTAAAATAAAAAAAACTAACGTAGATTTAATTCGCCGGAGGGAAATGAAATCCGTTGTGTTTATAGAGAAGAAGAAAAGAAGAGATAGAGAGAGAGAGAGCAATGAGGGAAATAGTGACCTAGATCAGTCCGGAGACAAATATCTCCCACTGTGTACGGTCGATATTCGAACCTGAGTTATAAAAACTGGAGGAAGAAAAATCAGATCTCGTTCCATTCGACGATACGAAATAAATTACGTCGAAAAGAGTTTATAAAAACAAAATTCATTTCGATCGATACAATACAATAAATTATATAATCCCTGTTTTAATAATGGCGATATATATGTACGTGTCTATTGTACAACATACCTACATATATACTACCGACTTATTTTCAAGTATTTTCAAGTGAAGTATGCGGATATGTCGCCAGAGTTCATGAATCCCGATGTCGATCGCGAACGACCGACACAAGAGAGGAATCGTCGGTACAATACTTTGTGAAAATAATGCGGAGGCACACGCAAAGATGTGGGATATCATATCTCCCGTTTATCAGGTGGGGAGGAGAAGGAAGGAGGGACAAACTCGCTCGCGCAGAGCAGTCACGGTTCTCGTTCGTTCGCGATCGCACCGGCGTTCCTATTTATAGCGCAGAGAGGAGTGAAACGAGAAAGAGAGAAAGAGAATGAGGGTGTAAGAAAGAGAGAGAGAGAGAGAGAGAGAGAGAGGCGGTGATCGGCGGGGGAATGAAAAATGCGACGTCGAGGCAAAGAGTCTGCCTCGACGGCAGAGAGTCTGCGTGTACATACATATATATATATATATATATATATATATATATATATATATATATATAGGTACACATAACCAGGGTGGTGCTCCACATAAATAACGGTTTAATGCGGCTTGTCGATAAAACTCACGTGAATTTCCAGCGTGCACGCAAACCCCCTTCTCTATCTATCGATGCAGCCAGGCACATACAGCCGCCTATATATGTTTCGAATGCTCGTGTCACACGCGTGTAATTCACCGGTAGCATGAAAACGTGCTCGGTTACAAAATTATATCTATCGTATATCGGGTTAAACCGATCGAGAGACGCGTCAGCGTCTCGACGTCTGCTAATTAAAAAAGAATTGTTTTCATAAATGAAATTTACGCGGAAAAGAATAATATATCGGATTAATTATTCGATTTTACGCGTAATTAATATTCTCGGTTGTATCTACGATAAAAGTGTTGGACGTGAAATTTCGCGGGCGATCAAACTTATTCGTCGAATCTGAAAAGTGTGAGAAAAAGTACACACGATATCAATGGTCAAGGGACAAAGTAGCGGGAGAATACAACGTTGCGCATATGAGAGCGAAGATAACGCCCCTGATATTATACGGCGTGGCAAAATAATAATATACAATATTCTGTATCAAATAGCGTAGGGAACACGCGTCGTACAGAATATATTATCGTCGACTTGCGTGATTCGATCTCTCCCATATCCGTTATTCATCGCATGTATGGTTACATAAACATATATAGCTATATGTATCTTTATATATGTATATATATATATATATATATACATCAGGAGAATATACGGAGAATATATGGAGATCTCATTTTCATCATCTCGCGGATCAACAGGTATATAAGCGATAAACATTTGGAATAATAACCCAACGTGTACAAGGGAGGGAGGATGTACGACACGACGAATTTTCCGCAGATACCTACCTACCCACCGACTATTTATTTTTCATAAATATTCATAATGCGCTATTTGCACAATGTGCATATAATAACCCATGTATATCCAATGCTCATTGTAGTTATCTATCGTTGTTCGTACTCCGTGAGGAATGTATCGAACTCCGCGAGTCTGAACTCCCCCGATGGTGAGTTCAGACGCACTGACTACTGAAACAACCACGAGTATGAGAGAGAGAGAGAGAGAGAGAGAGAGAGAGAGAGAGAGAGAGAGAGAGAGAGAGAGAGAGAGAGAGAGAGAGAGAGAGAGAAAGACAACGGGAGGGTAGTCGATGTGTAATTCGATCTTCGTGCAAGTCTCTTTGCATCCAGCGCGGAGTTTCCCCTTTGAGACCGGCATTCCCGGTACCCGCGGTTTGTTATCCGCGCATCTGCGTCTCATTCCGCGAGAGAACGATAGAGTCAGCTTGCGTCTAGCGAGTAAAGCGAGTGAGCGAGTACGAGAGAAATGGGGAAGAGAAGGGAGCAGAGGGAATGCACACAGCACCACGGCGCTGCCGACATAGCACCGCGCGCGTGCTCGAGCTCTCCGTATAACGCACACACGCCTCTCGCATATCAAGGAACCTCGCGAGCCTAGCGGATCACCGGAAAGCTCGCTCTCCTCTCTCCGCTCGGCCGCCGAGCTAACTCGATGATGAAAGCAACGCGACTTTGAAAACCAAACAAAAAGAAATCAAAAAAAGATCAAGAAAATATTGTCCGCGGGGAAAAAATTGATATTCAAAAAAAATGTATAATCACGAGGACGAGTTGCGAAATATGTAAATATTCGTTTCTACATTTTTACGACTTATCGTGCATGCGACTTAAAACAAATCACGACGAAAAACAGTATTGCAAATTGATAAATTGTTTGTTTTACCGGAAATTGTTTTATTTCGAATTTATCTTATTGATAAAATGATAAAAAATGTCGTCTATAAAAAAAAAAGAAAAGAAAAAAAAAAAGAAAAAGTAGGGTCATTTTTATATTGTCATTTTTTGAGTCGATCGGACCGAAGGAACGGGGAACGAGCTGCTCGGTTGTATACCTCGTGGCTTTAGTTCCGAAGGGTTAATTCGATCGATGTCTCTGTAATTCGAGGTATGTCGTGACATTTTCACCATGATACACGTATAGGTATACAGAGGAGTACAGAGATCTCCGCTTATCGCACCTCTCTGGCATAAGTCTACTCGCATACCTGCTAGCAGGTATTTATCCGCAGATATGTATCTAATAACCGATTCAGGTATACATACCGGTTTCGATATTATGTAAGGCGAAACGGAGTATTGACGAAGAGATATATTCCATTATATCCATATACGTATAAACATGGACGAATGTATCGGCATGTGTGCAAACTAAACGGATATTAGATATTTGTAATACACGTCACTGGCAAACACCACGAATATAATCGACCGTACATTCCTATCACGTGCTTATCCATCGATGCATACGTTAATATTATAGCAACACGTGGCAAAGTGAAGTATGAATTTTCCATACGGCCGATAAATCATTGTACGAGTGTCGATAAAGACGATGATAAAAAAACATCTCGATTATTCGGGAATGAAAAATGGTTTTCACGCGTCGCAGTCTCGACGAAGTTTTTTGGTCTTTTTTCTCTCTCTCTCTCTCTCTTTCAAGTTCACGAAATATGGAAATGAGATTTTCTGACGGTTCGAGGAAAATAGAAGAAAGTTCGTTGATCCAATTACGCGGAGGATCGTTCAACGGACAAAGGCGAAATTTTATACCAAAAGCCGTAAAAGTGCGAGACCCGAAGAAGCGCCTTTTTTTTAGGTTTTCCTTCGGGCCGCCATTTTTAAAAGGCGAATCACGAGTTCGTTTCACCCATGAACAGACGAGAGATATCTACGTTGGTCGTGACGAGTGTTGGACTCGTGTGTGAATGTCGGAACATGGAGAAGGAGAATCGGAAAATGTATAAGGTGTGTTTGAGTCTCGTTTCTCTATCTTTATTTTTTTCTCTTGCTGTCGCTGTCGCTGTCTCTCTCTCTCTCTCTCTCTCTCTCTCTCTCTCTCTCTCTCTCTCTCTCTCTCTCTCCCTTTTTTACACGTTCACTCCAGCTTTCCGTAAAATGGCCGATCGTGGCTCAAAGTCCAGAAAATATGACGCTTGGAGAAAGAACGTCGCGAGTCCGAGCGAGAAAAGAAGCGGAAGGACAATATATCGACCATAGGAAAGAGACAAAGACAATGAGCGAGATAAGAAACTCCAGGAAGCCATGATTTTTTTTTCGAATCCGTCGACTCCGTCATAAAAATAACGATCATACCGCAACAATATTTGTCTTATTTTCGCTGAATGCGCATTAAGCAGGAGACAGCTAAGTAGATTCTGACGTCACTGACTTCTGTCTTCCTTCCCTTCCTTATCTGTGTACACTGTAAGCATTTATCTTCATGGAGAAAGATAATTTTATCTTCACGATCGTGAAGCTCGTAGTTTCTCCTGTCGATCGAGGAATATATCGTCCAACGAATATCTTTTCCGTCTATTAAAAATGGCCAACTATTTCCGCAATTCGATTAATTCGACGATTTTATTACAACTTGAATTATTTTCTATTCCGATCGTCGTATCGTCAGTCTTGTGAGCGAGACGAAATGACGAATACCGAAGAAATTTCGCAACAGCCAATTTGGCTAGATGATGTTCGCTTCGAGCGACATGAGAAATCCGGACAACAGGTCAACATCATGATCTGAGCCAGGCGAAAGACACAGGCGTCTACACACAAATTCACACACACACACCCACACACACTCATAGACTCACACACATAGACGCAAAAACAGTCTTACCGGGCGTTCAGGAGGGCGGCGCGCGTCGCGCCGCTTCCAAATATAATTCTGACGTCGGTTGTCCCGCTGTCGTCGCTAGTGTGTTCGATTCTGGTGTTTCAATCGTAGTCTCGATATCGAATGTGCCGAGACGACGTATCAACATCGGCTTCGAAACGACCAAAGACGATCGGCGCAATATCATACTTTTGTCCCGTTAAATCGATGCGAAACGCCCCCAAATTTCACGTAAGTATGTGTCACGCACTATAAACGATTTTTACAAGTCGCGGATATATTATATCACGAGTCGATCCGTGGAAAGGATGCGCGCGCGACAAAGAAAACCCGAACAAAGTCTCGAAACTCGAGACTATCCTCGGGAAAATCAAAAAGAAAACAAACAAAAAAAAGAAAATTGAATATTCAACGTCGAGTCACGAGCGTTTTCGTATCTCGAATGGTATTTCGAAACCCACGCGCACCACCGTACGGAAATACGTACACACACTCACAGAACACAGATTCACAATATAACAAAACGTATTAAAACTGCCCGACGTGGCCTTGAGGAAGCGGCTAATCCAGAGTGCGCGCCCCTCGACCACACTCGTGTCGTTCGTAAAACAATACAAAAAACAAATATCGATACGATAAAATACGCGGAAAATCGTATCCACCTTTTTTTTTTCTTTTTTTTTTTTCTTATTTACTCTTTCCTTTCGCGCTTTCGCTCTCTACCTCGTTTTATCGCGCTTCGAAAAATATCGCGAACACTGACGATTCTCTCGGCACGTCGAGCGCGATGGTGTACTTAGGTAGGCGCTCGGCCGATCGTGGCGACCGCGAGGAAATGAGGACACTTGGCGGTTCTTATTCGGTGAGCCCGCTCTGGCGAAACGATCGCGCACTAACACGCCGACACAGGTACACGCATGGGTCTGCTCGAGTCCGACGAGAGGAACGTTTTCGCGTGTAAACTGCTATAATCACTTTCTCGAAAATGAGAAAAAAAAAGGAGGAAAAAAATGTAGATACAAAAAGGCACGGGTCATCTGTGGGAAATATTCGTTTGTCACGCGCTATCTTTCTCTCTCTTTTTCTGACTATCTCTTGCTCCACCCGAGTCTTCGCTATTCACTCACTCACTCACTCACTCACTCTCTCTCTCTCTCTCTCTCTCTCTCTCTCTCTCTCTGTCTCTCTGTGGTTCGCGCACGCGAGCGAATTTTTTCGTAAGACGAAGAAGTGGGGAGGGGCTAGAGGTTGGAGTGCGCGATGGAGCGATCGAAGAACGTGCGTGTGCGATTACGGTATGGTCGAGGACAAGAGAAGTTTGTGAATTCGATTGGTGATTTGCGATCGAAGGATCTCGCTTCTCGCGAATGGACACCCCCCCAACCCGGAAAGGTCACCTCTGCGCACACTCGCCGAAACACGCGAAATACAGACACGCGCGCGCGCGTGGCGATGGCTGACGTAAAACAACGCGGGATATACGCGATATGCGAAGAGAATTTTATTGTCGAAAACCAACGAGGAGGAGGCCAAGTCGCGTTTCGTCTAATGTAAGATCGAAGTATCGAGTACACGGGCGATAGAAACGCAAAGAGAGGGAGAGAGAAAGATGGAGAGAGAGAGAGAGAGAAGAGCGGGAAAGATACTCGGTAGTGTCTCGGGCTCGTCCGCGTTATTACTAAAATGTACGTCAGACTGCGTGTGCGTGTGTGCGCGAGAGACGAAAAGAGGGAGAGAGGAAGAGAGAGAGAGAGAGAGAGAGAGTGAATGGTGGCTCTCGTGACAAGTGGCGCGTCAGTGCGCCGAACTATTGCGTCAAAGCGATCGTTCGGACATCGAGCGTTTATCATTTACGAACGAGCGTTGCGTCGTAAAAACAGGGACTTAAAAATTCAAAGAATTAAAAGCAAAAGAATAAATAAACGGGCGCGCGCGCGCGCTCGATGAAGACAACACGTACATACACGAAGATGCTCTGGAGTACAGAGGTCGCTGTGTCGAGTACGGGACGTCAAATTTTAAAGGGCCGAAGCATCGTCCCCCGACACTTTTTGTATTTTCGTCCCACGATTCGTGAAAATCCTCGACGCGAATTAATTTCCGACGCGTTAAACACGACGTAGAAAGAACAAACTAACAAACAACGTCGATGATTGGCGCGTTACTTCACTCGCGTTGTATCCTTTTTGTTTCTCACTCTCTCTCTCTCTCTTTCTCATTATTTTCGTAACACAAGATCGGAGTACGGCACACACACGTTGTTTATGTTTTTTTGTTTTTTGTTTTGTTTTTCGAGAAGAGCGAGAAGCTCGGCGCGACGAATATCTTTTTTCATTCGACGATGATGAAAGAAGAAAAGTAAGAAGAGGTGAAACGCACACGGAAAAACAATAAAAAGGATAAAAATATAGACGGAGATGGCTGAGCGTTTCGCGCGGAGACGCGCAACGAGGCGATTAGAGCTCAAGAGAAACTGGCACTTTCCGGTCGTGACTGAACAACGCACACGGGTACACTGATACGGGAGAGAACGACGGAGATAAAGCGAGGGAGCGCGCGCGAGACAGAGAGAGAGAGAGAGAGAGAGCGCGAGGGGTACGGCGAGGAGGGCTTTGTCGGGGAGAGAGGGAGCAGGAGGCAAAGCGATGCAGAGAGCGACGGAACGCGATAGACAGTGAGAGCAAGAGAAGGATGGAGAGACAGGAACGAAGGACAGAGAGGGAGACAGAGAGAAAGCGAGAAAGAGATATCGCGACCGAAGGTGGGAGCGTGACGTTGCGCGCGCGGTGGGAGGGGATATATAAGAACAGCAAGCACGGGCGAGAGACGAGACGAGAGTACTATGTGTATATATATATATATATATATATACAGTATAGTATAGTAAGTATAGTACTATATAGTATGATATACAGATGGGAAATTCGCACACGAGCCACCAGGAGCAGCAGCAGCCGGCACCCGGCTCGCTCGCGCGCGCCACGAGAGAGCTCATCCTTTGCCGCAAAAGCTCGCGACTCCGGTGTGCTCGAACGAACGACGCGAGTTCGCGTCGCGACGTGAAAAAAAACGAGAGAGAGAGAGAGAGAGAGAGAGGGAGAAAGGTTGAAAGAGCGAGCGAGAGAACGGTACTCAAGCGCGAGAGAGGTGGAAGCTGCGAGGAGAGGGAGAGAGATAGAAAGAGAGACGATGAAAAACGTAAAACGAAGACGAGCTCTAGACAGGGCGAGAGAGGACGAAAGCAGAGGGAGGAAAGGGGCGCGAGACGAGAGCACGGGGGGTTCGTACGGATGGTGGCGCGGGGGTGGCGAACGAAAGGGAGAGAGAGAACGAACGAGAGAACGAGAGAGAGAGAGAGAGAGCGCGCGAGTCAGCGTACAAGAAGAGCCAGAGCGTGAGAGGGGTAAGTGGCGCGCGGCTGCAGAGTGGGAGGGATTATCAAAATGGCCGCTCGACCGTCACGCCGCCTCGCGCGGAAAGCGTGGATCGTCCGCGCACGTAGTCGACGACGACGACGGCAACGATGAATATACTTGTATATATTGAATGCCTCTGTGTTCGTGTCTATATATATATATATATATATAGTTCTGAAACGGCTTATACACACTGGCTGGCTTGCCGTCTCGTTTCTGCTGCAGAATGCGCGCCTATACGTTTTGCGAGCCACTGGATCGCAATATATGTATATATAAGTGCATACATATATGTACGTTTAAAACGTTATTCTCGTCTCGCGGTTATGATTTCCCCGTCGACTAAGTCCGTCTCGAAATCTTTGAGTTTCGGAGAACTCCAGGGCGCTGTATCAATCACTTGTAATTCATGAGTTGTTTAATATTCATGGAAGAAGCAAGGAGAGGGAGGGGTTCTAGCGACACGGGGAAAGATGGTACTTTGGGTATAGAAGTTTGTGGTAATTACCGCGTCCCGAAAGATTGAATGTAATCCCCGAAGTACGAGAAGGGAGATGAAGGGACGAGGTTGGTTAAATAAGCAAATATGTCGTGCATTATAAATGACTACGCATATCGCGATTCCACCAACCAGTGGAAAACGTTGTCGAACATTCTTAATTACTTTAAAGTAATTATAGAACGTTACCTAAAGCGGGAATGTACGAAGAATAACAAGAGGATGTGAATTTGTAATATTATCTTTGTGTTATCTCTAACGAAACGCGTGTACCTACTCGAATAGTTTCGACACACGTATCGATTCGTGCGAATCCGAAAATTTGGACGAATTTAACAAATTTATATATATATAAACGTATCTATTGTAAAACGGGATGTAAGGATTTTTGTTATAAATTTTTTACCTAAAAAGACTGAAAATGTGATATGTAAACAAAAGATATATGAGTAAGTATTACAAACACAAACGACGTGTTTTTTGTACACCTACCAATGATTAAACAATAAAGAATTTTCAAAGTAAACCGTCGCGAAACGAAAGTATGAAAAGCCAATGTACGCAACTATTTCGCGCTACACCATCGTGCGATGGTCTTCGCGAAGTTTCGGGGTCGATCGATTTCTATATATTATTGCCTATAAATATACGTGAACGTAACACGCGAATAGAGCGATCTCGTATAAAGCGACGACGTACAAGATACATATTGACGATAACGACCCCGTAATCGACCAATATCGTCGATATCGTAAATTTTCGAAACACACAACTGTACTCTATATATACATATATATATCAATATATACCAGGGTGCAATTAGAATTAATCAATGAGAACGAATCGCGCGTGGAAGCACCCCGATACACGTCGTCGATGAACCGAGAAATTTTCGCATCTCTCATCGACGCTTAGCGAAACGCGGCGCTCGAGACGACGCGAAAAGCTTCCGCCACTGCGTTAACTTTCCACCTAAAATCCCCCTTTTGACCTCGGTTATGTAACCCGAGCGAGCGAACGAGTAATATATCCCCATCGATACGGAAAAAAATATACGCGATTTCTGGTGTCGAGGCAAAATATCGAGATAGACAAACGTCTCTCTCTCTCTCTCTCTCTCTCTGTTCCGTGCGGCTTTCGATACGATGGCGTTGTAGGACGCCCGTGTCGTTTGGTGTATGCGTGTACATACGTACGCTGCCACGATCGCGGGACTCCCGACCTACGTCACGTCGCTTCCTACCGCGCGGCTACTACCGACGCGATGTACTCCACCTCCTCTTTGCTCTCTCGTTCTCCCCGCCCCTCTCTTCTTCTCCTCCTTCACCGTCGCTCGCTCGTTCCCTCGTTCTCTCTCTCGCTCATCGCGTCCCTCCCTCGAAACCTTCTCCACTACTTACGTGTTACACGTACAGTATTACGTAGAGACGAAGCTGTGTATGCGTGTGTATTTTAACATAGCCAACCGTATTCTGCTTTATTGGCAGTCCGAAGCGCCTGTGTGTGCCACCAAGCCTGACGGAAAGAGACAGACGGATGTGGGGGAGGGGGATCGAGAGCGGGCGGAGTGGAGGGGATGACAACGAGCCGCGAGAGGTAAGTTATATATACCGTATGGTTATTGATAGTCCTGATAGGGGGGCATTGAGGATCAAGGGGTAATCAAAGTCAGTCGTGTCGAAACAATAAAAACGAGTCGGCTAAAGACAAACCATTATCCCATCTCGCTCGAGACAATGTTGGAAAATCAAACGTCGGAGTTATAAACACGAATTTAAAGGGATATGCTGTGACAAATATGAGGCAAAAATTATTCCTTACTAGTCGAGTAATTTCGAGAGTAATTTCGAGAGTAATTTCATGACGGACGCGAGACGAGGGGATAATATTCTCGAAAGCTTCGTTAGACGATAGAAAAAAAAATCGAAACGTTTTTGTTTACGACGAAAAAATATGTGAATTCACCCTTAGGTGACTTCCATTCGCCCCGTGTTTCCGTCAGGTATATGTACTACTGACGAAGAGAGAGAGAGAGAGAGAGAGAGAGAGATAAAGAGAAAGACGCAGAAAGACTACGGGCACGAGCGAGCCGCGAGCATGACGAGAGACAGATGGAAATGAAGCAGCAGTGAGGAGAACCGCCTCCCTGTCTCGCTCTCTGCGTCGAGCAAACGAGTGTGACGAGGAAAGAGGCTCGTCGATGCGATAAGGAAGGAAAGATACACAAGCTAGCAGTTTACCGATACACAGAGGAGACGCAAATAAAGAGAGACACGCAAACACGAACGATCGTGAATATGTATATTAGTCGTGTCCGGTTAGTTCGTGTGTGCCAGAGCTAACTGCTAACGTCGTTTCGTGCGTCGAGTCAGCCTGACGAAGAAGGAGAGATAGAGAAAGACTATGCTCGGTATTAGTTGTGAAATGAGAAAACGCGATGGAACGAAAGAGAGGCGACGAAGTATAGGTGGGGGGGGGGGGGGGGGGGGGGCAGTTGCGAAGTCGCAAAGAGGGACGAAATGCAAGCGGAGGAGGGAGTTGAAGAGAGAGAGAGAGAAAAGAAAGAGAGAGAGAGAGAGAGAGAGAGAGAGAGATGGTAACACGGTAGTCGCGTCGAGCGCGACTACTGCGCCCCACCCCGCCGCGCCGGCGTCGCCCCACTCTCACCGACCAGTGGTGATGAACCGACCGAGCGTCGATCCGTGCCGCCGCACCATCCGTCCACAAGAGTTCTCCATGCTGCTACGTGTTACCCCCAGCGCACACGTTACATACTCTCCTGGTATTACACTCTATACTCTCGCACGGTACTCCGCGAGAATTGTATACATGTATATATATATATATTTCTGTGCAAATTCTACAATGCGTGCTGATTCTCTCTTTCTCTCTCTCTCTCTCTCTCTCTCTCTCTTACGGTACGAAACGCTTATATATAGCAACTGCACGATTGCGAGGACGAGATGTACGAACCAAGATGGCGCACGTGGTATAACACTTTGATGACCCCCACCCCCCTTCTGCTGCTTTGCGTGGGTGAGCGCGGGGGGCTATGAAATTGAGAGTAGCGGCTAAATGTACGATACATACTTGTTTTACATATATATACGCTATATAAATATATGTATATATATATATATATATATATATATATAAGTATCGAAAGTATCGAGAGATGCGTGCATGTTCCGCGCGTATTCGAGCACTGTAACGCAAATATGTCTGCGGAGATTCGACCGCGCTCGTACTACCCCGCAGCGCCTTCTCGCGGTCACGCGTACAACCTCTCTCTCACTCTCTCTCTCTCTCTCTTTCTATGTCCATGTATTGCGAGCTGAAACAATCTCGCCTACTGTTTACAAATTCGATAATCTTGTTATCGCATTTTTTCGATCGAATCTCTCTCTCTCATTGATTACACGTCGAGAAAATTGATTAAATCGAATTCTCGTTAATCCGCGCCTTCGATAAGACTAAAATACATCGATGACAATTTAAAGATTCGAAATAATCAAATGAAAAACAAAAACACTTTGTTTTGTTTTTTAACGAGAAAAACATGGTTTCAAGATTTCAGCGAATTTCAGGAAGATTCGAATGTCTCGGGAGAAACGAAATGGGATAATAAAAATAGGAATAGAGAGACCGTCGGAGTCGAAAGAGTCTCTCTCGGTGATGGGGGCGCGAGGGCGTAAATAGAAAGTCTCGCGGAGATGCGGAGACCGCGTGTGCATGAGCCCGGTGATCACGGTGTGCATTGAGCATAGCATCGATATATATATATATATATATATATACATGTAAACACATTAGAAGAGGGGAAGGGTCGCTGGTCCCGAGTGCCTCGTAATTAGTGCTACTCTTACGATTACGTTTTACGTAAGATGCCCGCGGAGAGCGCAGTCATTGCCTCGACGACTCGTGCTTCGCCACCAGTGTTAGTATTTCGTATCGGTAGAGCGAGAGAGAGAGAGAGAGAGAGAGAGACTCCTTCGTACTTACATAGAAAAAACCTTTTTTCTCGAAGTCGCGTTGTGTTGTGTGCGCGAGACTGTGACTGCATTTTGCCAGACGACGTAGGCGAGAGAGAAGAGAGGAAGAAGAAGGTGGGGTGGGGAGGGTGAGGGGGGAGAGACAAGGGAGCGAAAGCAAAGATGAAAGAGGCGGGGGAGGTTGTTCTATTGCCCTAGATAAAACGGGGGCCTTCCTCTCTCGCTCTCCATCTCCACCTCCCCTGCCCCTCTCACTCCCCCCTTTTCACTGTGTTTTTCTCTCTAGCACCTCTCACGTTCCCTGGCTTCCTCACTTCCCCTCCCTCTCTACACACTTTCCGCTCGACACCGTCGACGTCTCTTTACCGCGATGAGATATAAGAAGCGGAATAGCGCGCTCGAGTTCTCTAGCGTTAACTTGCTGTATACATATTATATATATATACACTAACCTCGCCTCTCTCTCTCTCTCTCTCGCTTGTACAGTCGAACCGCGAGAAGAGTTAACCTAGGCTACGAGATACGGTATGTACAAGGAGGAATACCTTGCGGTCTCTCGTTCTACCGTTTTCCTATAGTTAAGTATATATAACCGTGGCAATCTTGGCTTTCCTACCATCCTCCGACCGCTCGATCGTTTCCCTTATCCGTGTACCATAAATATTCTATATACACATATATAGATGCAACTTTATTCATAATTTTACTCCTGCGCTATAATATACAACGTGCAATCATTCCCTCTCGGTGATGATTACACTCTCCTCTTATTGCGCAATGAGACGAATTCCACGATTCGTAAAACTACTCATGGATGAAATCACACGAAAATCATTTCCTACGAACGGAATTTTAAACCAAGACATAAAGATATTCGTTAAAGATATACTACGGCAGTCGCGATATAAAATGAAAATTTGTGTACTTCATATTATCACACTCTCCTTATTTTGTTGCCCGTTTTAACCGTCGAATATAAACATCCCTTGTTTCCTACCTTTTGACCCGAAACCCGCACCTTCCTCTCTCGTCGTATACCTAATTTCTAGTGAGATTTATTCTCTTCTTTCTTCTTTTTTTCTTTCTCGCTCTTTCTCTATGTATTTCGAACGATTGTACGAAATTTTCTATGAGCCTCTCATATAGTTTTGCCTCATTTTCTTATTTTCACTACTCGCCTTCGTTCGTTCTCTCTCTCTCATTTACTCCCTGTCTTGTTTACTCGCACGCTCGGTGTGTCTCGGGGCTGACAGAACACGAGCAGGTATACGCCAGGCGGTGTGTATAACGAAGTCCGGTGGTGAGAGAAACGAGAAAAGGTGAATGGGGGATCGTGGATGGATAGCGAACGCCCTGCGGAGAACATCAGCGAGTGAACACGATCTATATATATGTGTATATATATATATATATATATATATATATATATATATATATATATACATATAAGTGTGTATATGTGTATGTGTGTGAGTATAGTAAAAGAAGGAAGAAGAAACATTTTGTTTGTAGAAGCGTATTCCATCGAGGGTTGGCATACGGTCTCTTGCCACCGCGTTCTCTTCTTCGTCCCTCGATTCACATTTTTTTTTCCTTCCCTGCTTCATTTTCATTCTCTCCTTCGTCAGGGATTTTTTTTTTCTTCTCTTTCACTCAAACACTTCCGCGCACACGCACGTGCACACACTCGCCTCATCATCTCTTTCGTCGACCCGCTTCCTGTCTTACTTCCCAGACGCGCACAGGGATCACACTCTTCATCCCCCCTCCGGACATCGCGCGCAGCCTTCTCTCCTCGTATCTCGTTTCCTTCTCCTCCGCCTCCTCCTTCCGACAGCACGAGCAATGTGTCCTAATACCCGGAGAAAAGCGAAGCTGAAACGACGACTATACGGACGCCCACCGTTCACTCCCAACTACTTTGCCAAAGAGTGAGAGAGTAAAAGAGAGAGAGAGAGAGAGGGAGGAAGGGAGGAAGAGAGAGAGAGAGAGAGAGAGACTTTGCTCGGTAGGTAGATGCTATATATAGGACGTATAAACTCTGGTAGAAACTTAACGAGGAAATTAAGGCGACGCTATGGAATGTAACGAATTATAGTCAGCTTTACTTTTCCTACTCTATTTCGTTCTTCTTCGCTCTATACGTTTATATGCATGTGCGTGTGTGTGTGTGTGTGTGTGTGGCAATATACTGACCTCGCTTCTCGCGAAACTATAATTATATCAACGAAGAATAATATCTTCGTTGATACAAATAACGAATTAAAAACATATAAACGACATAAACATTTTTACAACAAAATAGACTTCTCGTCGACGAGTCACGTGTGTTATAAATCCATTGCGTTAATACCCGTAAAAACTTTCATCGGCACTCTCATCACTCTCGTCGTGAAAATAAAAACATATTCAAGCGACACTTCGATACGCGCGATGTAAAGATCGTTCATTCGTGATCGACGAATTATGTTTATCAACGTAAATGCAAATAAAATAAACGATGTAAAAACGTATGTAAATACCGAAGCGTGGACCGTGAACGTGGATCGTTCGAAAAATTTTTGGGCAACTGGCGAGTTTTGTCGAGTGTACGTTTAGCGGGTGAATGCGGGGGTTCTGGGTAAGGACAAGAGCGAGAGACAGAGAGAGAGAGAGAGAGAGAAACGAAATAGGCAAAGTGAGGGTGGGGGAGTCGGATGAGCACCAGAGAACCAGCTTTAGGGGTCGGTGCACGTCGGGGTTGAAATTTTCTATTTCTCTCTCTCTCTCTCTCTCTTTTACTCGTTGGATTTACTCTCTCGTTTTCATCGTGAAAGTGAGAGAGAGAAAGACATGACAGTATTATAGCGGCCTCTGGCTGTAAAAATTGTGACCGGCGAGACCAATGCGATGGAAGCGTACTGAAACCAGAGTGAGGATGAGCGAGCGAACGGTGAATAGTCGATTTGTCGAATATCGGACGAGAGAGGTATTCTCGGTTCATGAATTTTTTTTCCGATTCTCGAACCTCTCTATCCCTCTCCTAGTTGATGTTATATCTATATATATTTATATGTATACAACTTTGGTTAAACCCTCGCAGTTGCCAGAGGCACGTGAGATAATGTGTGAATACGGTAGGAACGATATATATCTACGCGTATGAATAACGAGAGAGAGAGAGAGAGGGAGAAAGTGAGAGATAGAGTTAATTGCGAAAATAAAAGTTTGTCGAGCGTGCGATTCGATCTGGTCCGTTATAACTTTCGAAATTCATTTAAAACGCGCGTCTATTGGACGATGAACAAACAAAAGCATATGCACGAATTACCATCGTATGAACATATTGTTTACCTCGCGACGAGTCTCATATTTATTTGTTTTCTTTCTTACAGCACCAACGACAACGATTTTTGTTTTCACATTTGATTTTAAAAGGTCGCGTCTCGCTACTTTCTAAAAATAATATTTATCGGTTTATTTAATGCGTTGGCGGACGCGTCCGGCGAATCTCCCGCGAAATAAACGAAATCTAGATTAATTCTGGATTTAATTCCGGTAATTTGGACTGATTCATCGACAACGAGCCGAGCAATATTCCCGGGTTTTTCGGCTCGACTTTTTTTTTCCTTCTTTTCTTTTTTATTTCTTCTTCTTTCTTTTTCACGACTATAACCAGCGGGAAAAACCTTGCTAAGCCACCACAACGGAAGAGAATATGAGCAAGGGATCGCCGGCTTATGGACTGGTGTGGGTTCGAACGTGGGAGTGGAAACGCGCTCTCACACATACACACAGCGAAAAGAGAGGGCTGACACGGAAACAGCGTGAATAGAGGCTCGGTAGAGACCCATCGAACGATTTAAGAAGAACGAGAGGAAAATTTGTGTCTGTGTGTGTGTGTGTGTGTAAGTTCCAAGGGCCAAACTGTTGCGCTACGTATCGTCGGGGTACTTGTCCTTTGAGCGAAACGAAAATGAGACGTTCGCGCCTAAAAAGAAAAAAGAGAAAGAGACCAAAGATCTCAAAGAAAATATATAAAAATCAAGAAAATCGTCCAACGTTTGATTTTCATTTTGTTTTCATTCTCATTAAGAAAAAAAAGCTTGGTGGACGAATAAAAAGATACGCCGAGACCGCGATATAGGTATATGAAAAAAATTCGTCCGACGTCGAGTGTCCAATTAAATAATTATGCATCGTGTGACACACGTGAATGCGAGACTCGACGGGAGGGCGCAGGCGCGAGAGATAGAAAGACGAAAATATTACAGAAAGGCGGGATTTTCTCTTTTTCTCTCCATCCCTCGACCTTTTCTTCGCGGGAACTGGCGTGGAGAGAGAACCTTCGCTCACAAAGCACATCGAGATAGATAGAGATAGCGAGAGAACGTTGCGAATTTACTCGCGGAAGATGCATCCACTCTCTCTCTCGCTCTCTCTCTCTCTCTGCCCTTTTTTTCTTTATTTCGTACAGAATATACTCGCCTACTCTGAATACCGCCTTGATTTCACCTTCCCTTTTTTTTTTTTATTATTATTTCTCTATTTTCCCACCCGTAAAAGCAACGAATATTCGCGAGCTATGCATACAAATTAAATAAAACGAAGGACAACGAAAAGAAAAGAAAAAAATGTGAAAACGTCGAAAATGTCTGGACAAAAAATGACGAGAGTCAAAGGGTGTAAGAAACGAGAAGTAACGAGAAATGCGAAAAGTCGGGCGATCGTAGACGCTGATAAAACCCGAGACACGTGTACGCATCAACGAAGAAAAGAGCAAAGTGTATGTAGAGCAAGATCAAAATGACAATGGAATAAAATCGGTTCGAAGTTAAATAAATATAGGACGCGAGACTGCAAAGTTAGCGTGAACGAAAAATATAAAAAAAAAAACAAAAACTTTCGTAGATAATTAAAGCGATCTCGTTACTTTCTTTCTTGTTTTCTTTTAACCCTCCCGATGAAAATACGTAAGTACAAAGCGTCGTAACTTTCCGCGACTATAACAACGTCCTCCCTTGTTCTTACACGCTCGCGCGACTCGTTTCTTATGGATTTTTTTTCACGGTCTATAAAGTTGCGAGTTAGCTCGCGAGCCTGACGAACGTACGTATGTACGTCCGTCAGTACGTAACGTGAAATAATATTGTTCAACGTCCGACGTATATCGACCTACACACGATGGACGACGACACGTGCGCGACTCGAAGCTGCAACGCGGGACGATCACTCCTCTCACTCCTCTCTCTCTCTCTCCCTCTCTCCCCTCCCTCTCATCGAACGCCCGATACTATTGCGAGGGTGATACGTGGGTGGATACGAGAAGATTGAAGATATACGAGTGGGTGTTTTAGGTCCGGGTAGAAGGTCACGGGACTGAAAATTCATCCCTCGACGCGAGAGGGTTTTATATCGAGTTGGATGTCCCATCGATAGGTTCGCGAAGGCTTTTTTTCTCACCGCTTATGGACGTAAAAGGGCGCGATGTCCGCGCTGTTGGACATTTCGCGAACGCAACGTTCGACGAATGGCAGAGTTTTCGGCTCGTTCGACTTTCGGGAGGTTACGATGTGATTGATAAAAAATTTATCGTTATCGTTGACGATGTTTGTAGGTACGAAGAGAAGGATGAGAGAAGGAGAGGGGGGGGGAGCGAGGGAGAGAGAGAAGAACGTCGAGTGAGACGGATCGATGTCGAGCAAGGGCCTTGCGATCGTGTCGACTCATCGCTACTTTACCTCTCTGACATTTTACTCGTGCCACATTGAAATTCTTTTTCTACCTAAGAGTATGACCGATAACTATGAATATTGCATAAAGAAATATCCTCTCGAATCAGAAAAGCTCGTGACAATTTGTTCTTCGTTTATACGTATTATACATTGTTTCATGAATAAACGATCGTAAAAGTTATCGAAAATCATTCGCGTTTTCTCTATATACGGAATATTATTTTCCAACCCTCGATATTTGTACCGTGAATTATCGTATGACCGAAACATTCTGGGAGTAGACATTTTCTTTTGTTTTAATGAAAGACGCTTAAACGACAAAGGAATCGCTCGGTCGACAATTCTCCGCGATCAAACTCACCCCTGATGCAAATTCTCGACAGGCTACCCTCCCATAGAATTCAAGCTCGTTCGGACAAACAAATTATTTAGTCGTAATTCGCGCGAGACTATGAAACAAGAAACGCGAGGAGAAGGAGGAAGATGACTCTGTGAAAAGGACTCTTGCGATATTCGTATTCTCTCTCTCTCTCTCTCTCTCTGTCATGAAAACACAAAGTCTCGAAGTCTAGCGAGTTGAGCATCGAGGGTTTATTAACGTGCATCGAAGCACGTACGAATATAGCCGCGGGCACTGGTCCTCTTCTGAAATTGCAAACAACGGGACGCTCTCGCGCGAGCGAGACACTCGTCTCTCTCTCTCTCTTCTCGCTCTTTCTCGTCGTCGCTCTTGCTGTGCGCCAGGGTCGAGACAGGCCTTTATCAAAGTGGGTTGTCAGCCGCAGCCTTTATCGCCGGTACAGTGTTATCGGAGTGAGTGAGAGAACTCGTCGCGCTACGGAGACGGAGGACGGTCGCACGAGAAGCGCCACGGACCGTGCTGAACCCTCGACACACACACACATATATATATATATATATATACGGGCCGTTTCGACCCAAATCGACGTGTCCGTGACCCACACCCTCTGGGATTCGGTCCCTAATTTTTTATGTGCCTGTTACAACAAGCCCAAGGAGCATCCTCCATTTTTTACAGATTTTTTTGTCATGTCTCATCGGTGAACAGTACGTAAAAAATATAACGTAGGTACGTAAACCGTGAAGGTGAACGTAATTTTTTGTTATTCTTATCTCATTTACTCGTGTCTAAATCTAGAACAATAAATTGTTTGTTATTGTAACATAACATGGCATGTTCGTAATTGCTGTTTAAATCATATTTTTTCTGTTGATTATTATCGTAGAGGTAGAGGTCGGCCAAAAAAAAAGGTTTTTAGTTTAGAATTATAATGAGGATATGCAAAATTAGGGATGAAATTGGAGAGGTTAGCGGGTTTGTCCATTTGTTATCGGAACGCTCCATACAGCAGAAACACATGTATATAAGCACTCCATCGTGTAGCCTATGGGCTTTACTTCGGTGGAGAATAATATCACTAGGTTGTTGGCCCGGGAAGAGGATAATGGAGCGGAGGTGAGCACGAGGGATGCAAGACATCAATGCCCTGAGACGGAAATACTCACACAGACAGACACACACACATTTATATATATATATATATAGTTGGGATACAAATTATAGATGGAAGCAACAGAAATTCTGTAAAAGGGAAAGAGGGAGAGAGAGAGAGAGAGTATGTGTTTCATGCCCTTCGAGGGAGACCTCGATATACGTTCACGCATGTACGCATCCTCCTCGGTTAACAACACGAACGAATAAGAATCTGGATTATCCCGATGGTTCGTCTCAGAGACTTGCCGAGAAACTTGCACCCTCTAGTCTCCCGTTGTCTATAATACACGCACGCACACGCGCATAAACACGTATATAACATTTTGTCTTTTAGTACTCTCGGTTGAGAGATTCTCTTTTGTTCGACGAGAGAGTCTCGCGAGCTGCAAGAACGCACAAGAGAGAGAGAGAGAGAGAGAGAGAGAGAGAGAGAAATATGGGAGGATGGAACACGACGTGAAACGAACGAAGATGGGAGTAGAAAGTTTATACGTTTTGTGTGTTGACCTCGTCGTACCCGTGTATATATACCTGTGGCTGCTCTGCTGGATGCTTTATAGCCTTAGGTAGCTCGCCCGACTGTTTCGACTCGCTAACAGTAGGAACACAAACGACTGTACCAAGTATACCATTAACCTTCCCCCAAATTCCGATCTAAGTACGTATTTAAAGACCAAAAAACAACAAAAAAACCATCCCGTATGTTTTCGCAAGTGTTACGCTTCCTCGATCGTCGCGTTACGGGAACGTAGTTTCTATTTCTCGGATTTGGGCTGATAAAATTGTGTAATTCTATTATTATTATTATTATTATTATTATTATTATTATTATTTCTCGTATGAAAAAATGTACATTCGTAGCTACGAACGAAAGGAGGGAGCCACGGTACGATAATCGTTGTTCGAGAATCGGGGTTCTGTTTCGAATATCATCGCGAAGAGACAGTGGCGATATCGAGGAGAGAAAGAGATAAAGAGAGAAAGAGAGGATGAGGAGGAGGAGGAGGAGGAGGAGAGGGCAATCCGGAATCGTTCGTCCAATTCCCTCGGTTCTCCTATAGGTTCTCGCGGACCAGGCCCGACACGCCGCAACGTCAGAGTATCAATTTCTCTCGTCGCGTGCTCAGAGTGAGATAGCGCGGCCACTATAACGCCTCGCTCACGGATCTCGCATTAATACAAGCTCGAAAGAGACCGAGAGAGAGAGAAAGAGAGAGAGAGAGCTCTCGCCTTTCCATCTCTCTCCGTGGTCGCGTTCGTGTGGGTAACTCCGTAATCCAAGCGCTCGCACACACACACGTGCGCTCAAACGCAGAGAACTCCCCCGTCCCTTATCCCCGCCCCGAGCTTGACTGCTCGTCCCCCGGGCGGTTGTCGTGGTGGACGCGCCGAACGAAACTACACGCATACACGTAGAAGTAGTCGAGTCCGCGTGGGAGAGAGAGAGAGAGAGAGAGAGAGAGAGAGAGAGAGAGAGAGAGAGAGAAACATACAGCCGGTGTGTATAGGAGAGTTCTGGCTCACCCGCCGGCCTCTTGCCCGGTCAACCGAACGATATCTCTATCCTCCTCTAGCGTCTGGCACTATATACGTTTCTCTACCTATATATACATATATATGCAATATAGCCATAGTATACGCCTCGCAATCCTGGTGTTACCGCTGTTACTGCTGCTGGCTCCTCGTCGTCGGCCATCCGAGGCAAAACCGAGTGTGCGAGCGAATATTCTTGCTCTCTCTTTCTCGCACGCTCGTTCTTTCTCCCCCGCTCACTATCTATCTCCCTCTCTCTCTCTTTCTCTCTTTCTCTCCCTCACACCCGCTCTCTCTCGCTCTCTCTTGGTCCAGTACACGATCGGTGGTGGCTAGAAGGCACGGGGGAGGGTTCATCGGCACGCCGTACTCGCGGTTCGTGGTGTTTACGTTCGGTCTCGCTGTTTGCGATACAAAGGCCAGGTAATATACCCCGCGAGCTAAGCACATAAGCACGTTACATTGCATTACAAGTTGAGTGGAAACACACTCGGTCGGGGGTGTATGGAATGAAGAGAGCGATGCGGGTACGCACGCGTGCAAGAAAGAGGGAGAGAGAGAGAGAGAGAGAGAGAGAGAGAGAGAGAGAGAGAGAGAGAGAGAGAGAGAGAGAGAGAGAGAGAGAGAGAGAGAGAGAGAGAGAGGGGGGCAACGTTGGTCATCGGCGAACTGCGCGGTTAGAGTGCGAGAAGCGCGGTAATATGCATCTCTACATTTGGAATTCGGGACGGCCAAGGGGCACCACCAACAACGGTTAATATACGCGTACTACACGTTTTATATATATATATATATATAAATGTACACGTGTACCACTTCCTAGTACCGCATATCTGGATAGGTGGAGAGATAGATTAGCAAACAATAGCGAAGCGTATGCGAACGTATTATACACCCGGCGAGGTTGAACCGTGGAAACGTGAATGGTAGACAGTGCACAACTCGCACATGTGTATACAGTTTTGGTGAGATTTGGAGAGGATTTACTATATCCCGGAATATTTTCGGTATTCCCCGAGACTCGACGAGAATATCAGGGATCGGATAATTATCGGAACGAGCCGTTAATATATAATAGGACTGTAATAACTATTTATGGAAAAATCTTTCTACATACATCCTGAGAAATATTGATACGAGAGGGGATGACTGCGATATAGCGATGGTGAAAATTTGACGAAAAACGATTATTATAAGCTCGCAGGCAACATCAGGGGCCATGTGGCGATCGGACGAATTCTCGTCGATTTTTTTGCTCCTTGTCCGGTGCTCTGCAGGTATATATAGATATATAGTGTAATACTACGTGAAGCTCTTTGCTTATACATGGATATATATATATATATGTATGTGTGTGTGTATGTGCGTGTGCGAGAGAAGAGGAATATCGACCGCGACGAGACAGCAGCCTGTGGCGAAGGCGACGGAGAGAAGTGAAGAGAAGTTGGAGGAGGAAGAAAAAGGGAAAAAAACGACGAGGAGATACGCGGTAGCCACGCGAGACAAAACGTTTATGAACGTGAAACGAAAAACCATCTGGGGTGTATTATACCGATAGTCGTAATATTTACCTCGTGGCAACGATTTTTTTTATTATTATAACGTGTCAACGACTTTGATAATATCGATTCGACCACAATGAAAATCAATACGTAATGATTATTATGTTTCGTCACCGCGTATTTTGATTCTTTACTCACGCCCGGTTACGAAGGATTAAAATCGAGAGACGATATCGCGCGTATGACTTGGACAATGGAGTCAGTTTAACGTCGTTACGATCGATCGTACGACGAGAGAGGGAGAGAACGAAAAAGGGGAGATGTGCGAGAGAATGTAATGTTGAAAAAGAAAAAAGAAAAAAAAAACGAATCTAGAATACACGCAACGCGTGATAAAAATAACGAAATATGAATAGGTTCTCAATTAAGGGCAACACTCGAAACACCACACACGGGGGTGAGATTTTCACGCTCGGAAGAATTGTTATTTTTATTTTTAATTCCGACGCGCGACACTTCGAATACCTTTGGCTATTCATCATCCGCGAATATCGTTGCGCTTTCGTAAATTGCGTAATTCGAATCTGTACTAAAGCGTCACGGGGGAAAAAATTGCATCATGCATCGAACAAAAATTTGATTTGTGTACGAGGGAAAAAATTCGATATGATTCTAATACGTTTTATTCGACCCTGGGTCGAATGGATTTTACATACGTAATAAATGAAACGATATGAATATCGTTCTCTGATAAAAATAAAAATTGATGATGCACGAAACGTGCCTCGAATTTGAATCAACGATGTAAGAAAAATAATTGTCGTGATTGCCGTTTAAACCGCCTGTAAACAGCGCCACTGGTACTTTCGTCCGAGCGTCGTGGGGAGTTTGATAAAAATCTAAGAGCTGCCTTTTCATCTCTCTCTCTCTCTCTCTCTCTCTCTCTCTCTCTCTCTCTCTCTCTCTCTCTCTCTCTCTCTCTCTCTCTCCCTCCCTCTCTCTCTCTCTCTCGTCTCTCACGCACGCTCACTTCGTCTTCGTTTCTCGGTGGGTACCTCTTTCTCTCTTTCTCTCTATCTCACTTTTTTTTTCTGTTGTATCCCAGTAATTCAGCGAGTCGCTCGACTACAAAAGACCAAGGGGGATAAACGGGAGAGTAAAAGAGCGAGAGAGAGAGAATGAGAAAAATGCGAAGGAGAGGAAGAGAGAAAGAGAGAAAAGGGGCCCACCACCGGCGTGTCGGCGGCGGCGGTGGACTCGATCCACTCGTCGTTACCCGGAGAGACCCATCTGGTCGTTGCACCGCCGCCACCATCACCAACACTCCTATAGCATTAGTACACACTTATACACCTCGAATCTCTTTTTGCCTCTGCGGACGAATCTTGCCTTCACCTGCCTAGTTCCAGGACGCCCGGGGAGGCCCCTTCTATACAAGCTTCCACGACCCGATGTTAATGCTCCGAAACAATAATCCCTATTGTCACGTATTCATCGAATTATTTACGGAAACTAATAAATTATCATAAATCATTTAAAGATTCTTGTGAAAAGTCGTTTGAAAAATTATTAGCTATTATAAAAAAAAAAAGTAAGATACAATTTTTCAATCATTATAAAAAATTATCGAACCTTTTAAATGATTTAAAAAAATTATTTGCCGATCGTGGACATGTAGGCATTAAACTTTTTAGATAGCATAAAACATTATTTGAGAATGGGGGAAAAAAAAGGAGGATGATAAGTTTATTTTGTAATAAGAGGGTCTAAGAGAATAAACGAATATGGCGAACGAAAGAATAGTGAGCCAAAGGGGTTTAACTCTCTCATCCCCTTCCTATACCATCAGCCGCCAGACCTTCGGGTTCCCAGCGCCACCGGTGCGACATGTCAACGTTTATCGAGTTTCCAGACAATCCAGACGTCACGCGAGACACTCGAGCTGTCTCTCTTTCTCACTCTCGTATCGCCGTGGATAAAACTTTTTTAAAAAGTCGTAAGATGGAGAGGGAGAGAGAGAGGCTCGCTCGAAGCTGGCAATTCGAATCTATTGACCAACTTAAAAAATTCGGCCCATATGTAATATAATTCTACGCATATTTTATCATGCGGTAGAAGATATACATTTATGTGTAATTTCGCACTCGTGCGTGAGCCTGGTGGGCCAAGGCATAGACAAGGCGTCGAGCACGCGATAAAAAATACAACGCGAGAAGGGTCGAAGGGTCAGAGTGACAGACGTTACTTTAAACGCTGCTAAATTTCACGTCATAAATTTAATCTCCATAGTTAATGACTCAAAAATCGACCCCGTGTCGACGAAAATTGCTTTTCGTCCGTCCAAGAACGAATAAAAGAACGAATATTAAGAATTAAACAATGGAAAATTCTTGTTTGGAACGAAGGTAGAAAAAGCCCCGAGGGTTTTAAAAGCGCTGAAAAAAAAACGTGTACCTCGAACGAAACCGTGCGTAGAAAATGGGAAAACCAACGTTGCGGGCCATGAGAAAGGAATAAACTCGAATCTTCTGGCAACTTACCGAGGCTTCTTCATGGCGTTCGCGAGTCGCGTCAACTCGTGCTCGTAACTCGGTGTGTCACGTGTCGTCCGCGACCGTGTTGTCTCTCATGGCATCAGCAGTTTTCCGGTTACTCACGGATCACCGCAGAGCAGAGACTCCCGAAAATAATAAAATCGCCTCGTTACACGAGTCTCAAAGTCTCACGGAATCGTCCCGTAAAAAAACGAATCTTCCTTAATTTTATCACTTGGTTCACTTTGGATATTCGACGCTCGTCGACACGATCTCGTTCTCGTCTTTGTCGCGATGACTTTTCGCCAAGTCCGTTACCTTTTTCTTTATACGTTTTTCCCCTCGAACACCCAACTTTGTCACATTTCCGTTTGCTTTTTCTCTTATTCGTGTGTCTCTTGGTTAGAGCTGTGCACCTATAGTAGTATATCGAGTTCTTTTTTTTCCTCCACTCCTGCAGTATACGTACACGCGTAGATAATACACACTACACATAGGGCCATATACGCACGCAAACACACGCACACGCGGACACACACACACACTCACACGCGCGACGGCGGCGGCACGAGTTGTTCGCGGGGAAGTGGTGGTAGAGAGCGCTCCAGCAACGTCGCTCCCTCGCTCACTCGCTCCTTGGAACTCTTCTTCTTCTCTCGTACTGTCTCTCTTCCTCGCGTTTCATCGTTGCGCCTCGTCGAGCTTCTCGTGCACGGGACACACACACACACAGGCACACACAAAATCGACGACGAACCAGCACGCGAGTAGCACCGACTCTACTACTGTGGCCTCTCGCCCTCTTGTGCACACTCGGAACAATATATATATATATATATATATATTCTTTATCTTTCTCTTTCTCTCGCCATGGCGAGAAACCCTCTGCTTCGAGCCCGTGTTTCCCTTGCCTATGTATGAGAGAGAGTCCGTAGGTGCGCGCGATCGGAACGTTCTTTCGTATGCACACGCACGCACACACACACGCGCACACAAACACGTACTTATGAGCAAATCCTCGAGAACGATTATGTACGTAGTAGTGAGACAACACACGCTCGCACTTATGACGATAACGATACGATATTGCCGAGACTTTTGTATGTAGGAAATATATATGTATGTATATATATATATATATATTTATATATATATATATATATATTTATACGTATATAGGTGTATATGTAAACTCGAGGATAGCAATGTTTCTCAGAGAACGTGCGCCTCCACACGCTTTACGCGAACGACTAACAGAGACGGAAAATGAGTTCGAGTTGAGCGGCGGAGAAGGGGGGAAGAAGGGATAGAGAGAAGACGTTCTTTCCCACTCTCGCTCGCTCTCTTTCTCTATCGCGCACACTACTAACGTATTATAGTCACAGGGAGATCTCGGAGAAAATCACAAAACACGCGAAGTAACATTGGTTCTCGAGAGTTTCGCGAACCCGTTATGCAGACACTCGTAACACTCGTTTTTTAACTACCGATTAATGCTCGATGCAAGAAGATTCTAAGGATCATATATATATATATATCGAGAAGATTGATACACCACAATTCTAATGCCACAGCGTTCTTTTTTTGTTTTTTTTTTTCAATCGTGTTGTTTCCCCTCCGTCATGTGGCTGTGGAACAGCAGCGACAACGCCGTCCGTTCTTGCAATCTGCGAGACGCAAATTCGAGTTTAAAGCGCGTTCGAACGGACCCATCGACGGAATAGTAATAAACACGAACATACGCGAGACGTATTGCCGGACTTTTGCGTGTGCGAATATACGGAACGAAACCGAGACAACGGACACACACGACACGATCACGGCGAGCGCGTGTAAGCGGGATAGAAAAATGCCTATATGTATATTAAATATGTATGTATATGTACACACACGTACGTATATTTCACACACACACACGCACACACATACAACCATACAGAACGGCTGCTCTGGCGCGCGAGGTTTGTGTACCGATCGACGACACGACGACTACCGTGCCTCCTCTCTCAATCGGTCCCCTTGACCGCTCTTCATTCCTCTCTCGCTCACTCACGACAATCTCGAGATTTCAGAACGCTTGGAAAAGCCTTCGCGACGAGGAATCAAACGGAAAACGTGACACAGGTACGCCCGACGAGAGAACCGAGATTTTTTGACTCTTCGCGAATACTTTATGCCTCACGTTACCACAAATATTTCGACATGATCACGATTGTCACCTTGACTACTCTCACTTACTCACGGTGGCGGAAGCCATATTGCGATCGCTGTCCCGTAAGCCACACAGCACCGTAGAGCGGACAGCGCCGTAGGAGACGACGACGGCGGGCTCCCGAAACAAGGGGGACGCACACGGCTGACGCGCCTATCGGTCGGTTCGAACACTACTCTAAACCATCGTCGCGCCATCCCACGGTATCACGAGGAATTACGTATCGTGACGATTTTACCCGTCGCTCATAATACACATAGAAATGATAATTTTATCACTTCTGTATAGGAATACGATGTATTTCGAGGTATATATTTACCGTAACAGCCGTCATTGTAGTACATAATACGGTATACTTCGTAAACGAAATAGGCGATCAATTCAACGGAAATTTTTCCCGTTCGACGACGAATCGCCCGATGAAATCTTTAACGACTACGAACTTGATTCGATCATATTTAACTCACATATATTATTTTCTTATCTACCTGACTTGTAACTATCATCTTTTACTAATAAATTGAAGAACAAATTCTTTATTTCTCGATAAAGTGACATTGAAGATGCATTGAAAAAAATATATAATTGAATTCTCAATGAAACCTCGACATCACAAATCTTTCCTAACACACCAGAGTTTATCTGCATTATTATGTACTCAAGTGCGCGACAATCTTCAATTGTACGACACGTAGCGAGAGTTTAACGATGGAGAATCCTATCAGCAACGACCCACGATGCTATTATTAATCGCCACGTCTGAATTGTCCGTCTTGATTAGCCGGAACGTATATACGAGCTCTCGTCTAACACCCGCTTAGCTTGACTCTCTTTCTCTCGTCGATGCATCCTCGCTCGAGTAGGCACGCGTCAACCACTATTTAGAATAGACTTACAACGTAGTACTATGTAAGATAAGGAACTCGATATTCCGAGCTCTGGCTCCAGCTCTCTCTCTCTCTCTCTCTCGTTAATTGACGAAATTGAAATGATGCTCTTTTTCACGTGCTCTTCTATTCACCGCACAAAATTTATCGTTCCGTTCATGCTCGACTCCGATAAATAATATATAATAGTGTGAACCGGAAATAAAACTAATTATGTTCCTGAACACCCGCTAAGCTTTAGTTAATACGTTACAACAATAATAATAATTATAATACTAATAATGAAAACCGAAATAAAAATAAAACTCGATGAGCGACGAGTTCTCTATTCTCGAACTCTTCCGCATCCACGATGCGGACATTCTAAGACTGCCGTGACCCAGAAATAAAGGGTCTCTCTGTTTTACGGAAGCGCTTTAAAAATCGTTGCGATCTCTCGCCCGAAAGAAAAAAAAAAAGTAACTAATGGTCGGGCGACCGACCGTTAGTTATCTTTTTTTGACATTCTTAATTTATGTTTTTTTCTTTTTTACAAAGCACGTAAAAGTCCCCGCGATATACCGAAAAATATCATCAACGACGTTACATAGACTAGCCAGGTAGTTTCCGACAAATGTTCGCGACTGTTTAATAATCCAATCCTTATCACCGAGTAACTTCGAGGCCACGTATCCGCCCGTACTATCCGTCATGCGTATTCGTCGTCGATATTATTAATGATTTCTCAAAAGAGTCGGTATTGTGAAGAAAAAAAAAAAAAAAAAAAAAAACACACCCACAAACACATAAATAACACGTTATTTGCAAACATATATCAAAAATTCCGTGAATCGGATACAAAAGTAAACGCAACGACATATTTACTACACTACGCATATTTTCGTCGTCTTCGTCGAGCCTCGAATTCCTGCGCAACTGACCCAAATAAGCTAAGTAACAAAACCGGAAGTCGAACGTTTCGCGACAACGATAAACCTCCAGTCGTCGACTATTTACATCTCCCTATATATATATATATACCTGATTGGAATTTCGTGATTATTTTCCGCGTTTCGCACGCGCGTCCTTCCTCATCGTAACGACGAGCGTCGCATTGAATCGTTGCACCAGGCGGAACGACGAAAGAAAAGAAAAGAAAAAAAAAAGGAAAACGATAATAATAATGCCGTTAAATTATCGCGAATGAAAAAAAAAAGTGCTGCGAATATGAATTGTATAATTCGTCGACTGGTCTAGTCTGGACAATCCGTGAAACTCGATACGCTCGCGGGATACGGGATGACGAAATACACGATTACGTGTGTGTTTGTTTTTTGTTTACGTGTATCTCATGTACCGACGTAAAAGCCTTGCGGAGGGAATAATTCTCGAGACTGAAAACGCGCATCGGTTCTACCTTGACACGGGACGATGTGCGGTTAGGACGACGGAACGAGTGAGAGAACGAGCGGAAGGGTAGGAAGGAAAGGGGGGAGGGGGAGGGGGCACCGATTCGAGCGTACCGTGGCATCGGATGTGGATTTGGGAATCGTGCCAGCTCGACTTATCCTCCTGTCTGTTATATACCCCGTCCATATGCCTCGTGTCCTACTTCCGGTGGGCCCCGTTTACGATATACCACGTATCGCGGCGGTCTCTTTCGCGATGCAGCATATAGAAAATATATAAATGCCGTATCGCACGAAAAATAAAATCAATTTTCTTCCTCCTTTTATTTTTCATGAAAAACAAAAAAAGAAAAAAGGAAACGCTTCGTTATTGGGACGAAAAATATTGAATTCCGTTAAAAAAAAGTATTATATTTTTAAATAAATCAATAATTGCTTCGTTGAGAATAATATGATTAATAAAATTCATATAATTTTGTATAACGACAATTATAATATTGCGATTTGAATATTTTTCGTTCGTTCGTCAAAGTCAAATGTGACTCGAGTTGATATTTTTTTGTAAATTCTTGTTCGTTAAATTAGAAAAATGAGGATTACTAGAGTTACGCTCGAAATAATAAACGAGTCCCCGATGTAACGTAGTCGAGACCGTATAAGGCGAAAAGGGCGAGGTTTTTCCCGTGGGTTTTTCTCAATCGGAGAACTTTAATCCGCGTCGCAAAAGACAGGGAGGCGTACGAGATGTGCATTGGTCTTGTTACACGCGTATAGGAGATCTATATACCGTTCATGAGGAGAGAAAAAAGGGCGGGGAGAGGGAAGGAGAGAGAGAGAGAGAGAGGAATCTCCGATCGTGCAACAAGTATCGCGCGCGCGCTAGCCGCGTTTTCCTCCCGTCAACGAGACAAGAGTATTCCTATCGTACTTTGTCTCTCTCTCTCTCTCTCTCTCTCCCTCTCTCTCCCGCTCTCTCTCTCTCTCTCTGACGTCATCGTCAAACCGCCTCGTTGCAGGGTGACGCACGGCTATCCGCAACGTCACGCAGGCGCCAAAGAGAGCGGGTATACTCCCTATTATGTACTTCGGTACTCATCGATGACGTATATACGACGCGTCCATATTTTCCATCGCTCGTGCTCGTTTCGACGCGTGAAACCAGCCCGGTTCGCCAAACCCTCGACGGACAATAGTGAAGCTTTACGGAATCGTCGAGATGACGTCGAAACGCGGGATACGCGACGGGAAAAAATTGCGTCGAAAGTTAGAGGACGTGGCGGATCGGGGATGAGAAGAGAACAAAAAAAGACACGAGCCGATGAATATTTTCGCATCCATTCGTCGGATTATCGGTCGATTTTCCATTGTCTCGAGTGTCGACGCTCGTCCTCGAACGATAAATATTCGTCGAGTTTCACGACTTTGGTAGTATTTTCATTTATCAAAATTTCAACGAAATCATAATCGTTGAAAATGATCGATCGACGCACCGGGTTTGCTTTTCGGAATATTCGAATTACTCACTCGATTGTAAAACATTGAAATCTTTCGGTTCTCGATAGATCGTGATTCATTTTTAAGCTCGTACAATTCAACGGACCAAGCCGTGAATATAATTGAATATATCTAAATAAATAAATCATAAATATAAATAGATTGAAACGTATTTCGTTGGATGGCCAATCCAATGGACGTTCGTCGATATTTAATATTTATGACACGACCGCTCAAACGGTAATTAAACGGGACTTAAAGGGTCGGGTAACTGGCACTCTCACATCCCCGAAAGCCCAATCGCGGAACGATTAGTGCATTCGTTTATATTTCGTCGACTGTTATATATTAAATCGAGTTGAAAGAGCGAAAGGGATGAAGAATGAGTGAGCAGCAACATTTTCTTGCTTCATTGAAAAGAGAGAGAGAGAGCGAGAGAGCGAAAGAGGAGAGAGAAAAAGTGGTGGGCTGCGGCACACGTGGGTCTGTCTATTGATTTCCTTGAGGAAGGGTGGGCCGGAACAAAAGGAGAAAGAGCAGGAGAGAAAGAGAGAAAGAGAGAGAGAGAGAGAGAGAGAGAGAGAGGATTAAGTATTGCCCCGACTCTCTGTGTACGACCCTCGACGCCAACCCCCCACCACCATCGGGCACGGGAGAGTTCCGCGCGGAATCACCGACGGCACGAAGAGACAGGGTGAGATGAACGAACGCGAGTACGAACGAGCGAAAGAGAGAAAGAAAGATTGACAATAAAAGTAATGGGAAAGTATGTAAGAATTTGTGGCCACGCGAAAATTCACCGAGAGAAAAGCAACACGCGCTCTATACTCCGTTGTTATACATTCACGGGGTTAATACATAAATTCGCGGAGGCAAAAAAAGGAAGGAGGGGAAACACCTGCCTCGAATGTCTCTGCGAACGAGATAAATCTACTAGAGGGAAGCGTGATATATCGATAAGAAGAAAAACAAAGGAAATAAAACTCGCGTTAAATCACGCGATGAGATAAACATATTTATTATTTGTGTATTAAAGAATAATTACGAAATTTTCCCAATGGTCGAAATGTCGATCGAAGTTAATTCTTATTTCTCCCTTGACCCTTGAGAGAAACTGTTACGTTCGAATAAAACAAACCAAAAAATAAACAAACCGCGACTGTTGGGTCGGTGAAAAGATGAAAGAAGGCACGATGATTCTTTAATCACGAGACAATCAAATTGATCGTCGAACGAGCTCGTATCGAGTGATAATCGAGATGAAATAAGAGTGAGAACACGTTGAAATATTATTTATCGTTGCTCCGATACGAAGACCTCGAGACGGGGATATTTGAGAGACGAATAAGCTTTACTTTTACGCTCTCTATTGTGCACCATCGGTAGTATAGAATGCTTCTATATATAGATATATATATATATATATAGCATTATAATGGTATCGAAGTATCGACACGTGCGACCGAGGAAGGTCTATCACTCTCTCTCTCTCTCTCTCCTGCGTGCCCGGCTGGGGAGAAAAGCCTTCGGGACTCTCGTCGACAATACTCCTGCTTACTCGAGTTCCTGCTTTTTCCGATATGTACCAGCGTGAGAGAAAACCGAGACCGACTGCGCACATAAATACTCATTCATTCGTACCTATATATATGTTTATATATGTTTATATCGATAGATATAAATTCATAAGGGTGTATGTCACATCCCTTCGCAGCTTGAATCATGTGACGCGCGACCTTCTGACTTTCAGCAGTCGAGCTATATATATATATATATATATATATATATATATATATATATATATATAATGTGGGAGTGTGTATATTATGTAGGTATGTATGTCTTACTACCACAGGTATAATATCAACATCAGTTAACCGGTGCAAATAGAACCGCGCGAGCGACGAGCGGTGCAGTAGTAACGGCGAGTGTTGGCGTATACCAGCTGCTAGTAGTAGTATCGACTGGCGTCGACCAACCTCTGCCCTCTTTCTCGCTCATTTCGATCCGTCTTTCTCTCGGTCTTCACCTTCTCGCTCGTTCGCCAGAGTTCTTCGTGCCGTGAGAGACTCACGGGCATGGAACGAGAGGGAGAGAGAGAGAGGGAGAGAGAATGAGAGAGAAAGAGAACGAACTAAACGGGCGGACCGAACGACGAGCGCAATCCCTGAATCCTCGAGCGTGACACACCAACGCCCAGCAGCTTTCTACTGACTCGCTTCTGACTTCGTCGAGCTAACCCGTATACTGCATTATGTATATAGTTTTTTTGCCGTTATAGCACGTATACTTTTCTACCGCTACCGCTGTCTTGTTTTATTTAATTTTACTCGATTCTGATAAATGTAGATATTTTTTTGGTTTTTTTTGTTTTTTCATTCTTGTTGATAATCGATGAGAGTATCGAGTTCATGGATTTTTATTATTACAAACCCGTAGAGGCTTGTAAGATAGTCGATTAAAACGATCGTACGAAATCTGAACGTATTAGAAATCGGAGTCTCTCGGGAGGAAACAATCTCGCGAGGAAGAAATCGAGAGAGGGAGAGAGAGAGTGAGAGAGAAGGAAACGTTACGTGCTTCGTCGTTGCGGTACGCGATCGTTTCGCGTCACAAATTTCCGCATCGCACGCCTCATAATGCAATTGAGCAATTGACCGAATGCAATGACGTTTCGTTTTCAAGGACGTCGCGCAAGAAAAAAATGAAAAAAAGAAAACACGCTCGGAGAAGGGGAATAAAAAAGGAGACAGTTGTCAGAATTAAGATCACGATTTTGCTGAGTTATGCATAAATAAAATCGAGCCGAGAGAAATTCCGTCGCGTTATTTGCGAGCGATCGTTTTTTGTTTTGCTTGACGAATCTTGTTTTATTTTTGTTCATGAATCGAACGAAAAAGTACAAAAAATGCTTTATCGTCGGCTATTGCATTATTCGTTGAAAAAAATTCGAGTCGACACCGAATCGCGAACAACGATACGTATCGTTTATGATCGTCATTGAATCATCGACTATACGTAATGGCGGTGTTCGATTACAAATCAAACAAATATGAGTTTATGATGATTGGTGTATCGTTTGATCAGCGACAACCCGATTCTCGAATATATCTCTCCGTAACGCGGTGGAATACGCGATTGAGCAACGAGAAACGATTGCGTTACGACCAATTTTAATCAATCCCAGCAGCGAGTGTCGAATCCGACCGTTCTTTTTTTCCTCTTTCTCTCTCTCTCCCTCTCTCTGTCTTTTTCTCTTCGATGCGACTAAAATTATAATCGAAGTAAAGAGAAAAATTTCGTTAATTTCAAAAAGCCCAATTGGATTGCAAAATCTGTCGCGAGGACATTCTCTCTCCCCTCTCGGATTTCCTATTTCGCGCGCGTGCGACGCAACGTTGCGACATCTATAATGACTATTATTCTCGAGATAGAGAATAGATTCGAAGACAATTTGCTGACTTGCCTGGCGAGGAGATTGGAGGGGAGTTAATAATATCCCCGGTAATGAGTATTATCCACCAAAGAAATTGTCAATTATAATTTTCTTTTTTTCTTCTCTGCCGTATGACGCAAGACACGAAAATACTTTCGGACAAATTTGTTCAATGTTGAATCGACGCGTTTTAATTTTTCGCGGTACGCGCGACACGGAATAAATTTGCTATCGTATTTGGCAAAGTGGCGATATAAACATGTATTACGGGACGTTCGAGGCCGACACAAACGTGTCGAGAGCGTGATTATTATAAAGTTTTCAATACGTTTCCAATGGGAGAGAAATCCCGAAGTGCCTTTCAACGCCCGAGGGTCGTACGAGATGCTAATGTACGACTAAATTATATACACGCGAGAGGCCATTCCCTCTCTTCAACATTTATAATATTAATCGAGCGCTGGTCGACGTATTTTTATATTAAAATTTACGCGTTGGATATTTTGGAAACGGCTTTCATAAATTATTATCAATAATTCGATATAAATCGAATTGATTGAAATGAACCTCATCAATTATTAATTTCTTCGTATAATAAAAATATCTCGTCGACATCGCCGTGTGCGAGATTTTTTTGGTCTACGTACCGGGTGTTCCATTTAAAAATGAACAACAATAAAAAAAAGCCGGCTTTTTTGTTCTCTCGTCGCGGTCGAGGGAAAGACAAAAAATAAACGAGTATAGTTACAACGCCGACGACGAGCCATCAAGCCAGAAAAGTCGAGTCGTAGGAGAGAGAAAGAGAGAAAGGGAGCGAGAACCGATGGAAAAGAGAGAAATGGTCGTTGTGTTCTCCGCTCCCGGCTGACATCCACGCGTACCCACCGTGGTATGGATATATTTAGACAGTGCAGGTATTTCTCGACCCACATACACCCCAGAAGCCAGAATGTCACGTGTACGCGCGGGTTCATCCCGGTGTGTGTACGCTTCACGCTCGACAAAGGAGGAATTAATTTTGCATCCTCGAACAACGGGACGGAGGCAACGATTTAGTTTTTTCTCATATATTTTTTTTTCATCGTAACTCGTCATCGCAACGGCAATAGCCGAATTTCATGCCCAGATACGCATCGAGTACGTTAAAAAAAAAAGTAGAAAACAATGATTAAGCGAAAATGCATCGGAATTAATAAACTCGTACCGATAACTCGGAGCACCCTCGCGTCTGTTCGAATGCGCAGATGCGCGCGCGTGCGCGCATATTCTCTCAATTATATAATCCGTAGTGTTGCTTAATTGAAAGTTAATGGGTATTATGTGTACCTAGCTGCGAAGCGAGCGAGCGAGCGAGCGAGAGAGAGAGAGAGAGAGAGAGAGCGAGAGAGAGAGAGAGAGAGAGAGAGAGAGAAAGAGCGATGCGGATAGGAGGGAAGAGGGAGAAACTGCGTGACGGACGGGAAGATAAGCTATGACAACGTCCACGTGTGTGGCAGAAGGTCATAATAATCGAGCGGTTTTAAAAGTCAGCTCGTCGGGCTAATGTCGCAGGCTATACGAGCCGAAAGAGGGAATCCCGAAAGCCAGCTACGCGGGTTATTACAATAATATCATATCTGTGTATACGAAACTCGTAACTCTCGTAACTCTTCGGTGAGAAAATAAAAATTGACCGCCAACGAGTTCTACCTTACCGCTAGTCGTTAATAACGAGAACGACCTCTTATCGATTGATCAAGGATGGAAATAAGAACATTACGATCGAAGAAACGCTTTAAACCAGGATCTCGATGGAAATCACTTTAGCAGGATAAAATTTACGACTGTGAGATGCATCAAAGGTTCGACGAGGCAAACGCGACATTTCCCTTTACGATTCGAAAAATTTCCATTATTTCTATTTCTCTCTCTCTCTCTCTCTCTCTCTCTCTCTCTCTCTCTCTCTCTCTCTCTCTCTCTCTCTCTCTCTCTCTGTCGTGATTCGATCAATCTGTCCGCGGACTTATCGTAATAAATGACGATAATAAAATTAACAGTCGGCGAATTTCTTCTCCCGCAATTAACGTCAATTGGCAAGGATCGGTCAATAACGAGACAGAAGCCGTCTAAGAATTGTATGGCGAATTATGCGTGTCTGCGCATTACAAAGAAAGAAAGGAAGAAAGAGAGAGAGAGAGAGAGAGAGAGAGAGAGAGAGAGAGAGAAAGAGAGCGAACGATGATACTGGTTGTAGAAAAGCGTGATAACATCGCGAAGAGTCGAACTGGTGAGGACGCGGTCAAGTGCGACGCGCGAGAATAAAGACGCCCGTAAACGCACTCTTATGCTCCAACACATTCTTCGTGTGTGTATTGCGAAAGCGAAGATTCAACGTCTCTCGTAGGGAAGAAAACAAAAACTCGCACGTGATGATCGAGAAACGACTTCCTCGTCCGTCTCACTGTTGACGAGAGATAAAAAATGACAAGAGAGAGAGAGAGAGAGAGAAGGGCAAGAAGTGGGACGAGAGAAGAAGAGAGAGCAAATATGTTGGACACGTGTGTATTGTTTACGGATGATGGCTGAACGTATTTCTATCGATAAACGAGAAGACGCGTGTAAAAACGGGAGAATGTGGATTTCCGTGTATCGCCGCTCGTACGAACCGTTCTATGTCGAAGCGACTCACTCTTTTTTCAAATGTCTTTCAGAAAATTCATCAACTGGTAAGATTCCATCGAATTAATTGAAACGTCTTGTATTTTTTTTTTTCGAAATCTTCTCGACACGAAACCAACGCGACATATTTTCGAAACGAATGCGCTTTAAAAAATGTAAAATAATTCACAGAAAGTTCTTTTCAATTAGTTCTACAAACTGGCAAAGTTTCAAAAATGTACAAAGGGGGTATCGAAAAAAGAGTGGCTGGATCGGTAGAGAATGCTTCGTGTTATATATATGCGTATATGCTACGATGTATTTCTATACGTATAGATACATCCCGGGAGTGCGCGTCTCCGCGGTTCATTGGCCAGGCAACTTGTCGCCTTGAAGGCAATCGTGCGGGAGAGAGAAGGAGAGAAATCGCTGGTGTGCTCTCGCGCCACGGCTCTTTTCGCATTCCAATGGGCTCGCTCACGATATATACCTATCCACCGTAGACGTTACTTTATTTACGTGTAAACACGTATGCATCTCTATCTATATCTATATCTACATATATATATATATATATATAGCTATGTGTAAAAGACACTCTTGTATTATACATAAGCCACGAGTATTTTGTATGAAAGATGGATTTCCCATTGGCATAAATTAACTATGCGCGTCGCCGGATCGACGATATTAATTTCATGGATCTAATTTTGTATTTACGTTGGGTCGATCGCCAGGAACATTTCGCGAAGGAAAACTAGGTTTCCAAATATTAAAACAACAAAATAGTAAATCTTTCGTTTGAGTTTTTATTTAAATCGTAAATATCTATATTCTACTGGACGATAACGAGCGAAATATCAACAACAATAAAATGTCGTCTTCGAGCGAACGTCGAGTCTAGCCGGAGGAATCTTTTAGCGAAGATTTTTTGTTTTTATCGATCGATCGTCCCGTAAATGCTTTGAAACAACGCGGTATTTTAATGATCCACATTTCATCGTTTATTACAACGTCTAAATATAGAAGAAGAACGTATTCGTCGACCCATTTTAATACGCGAATGAAAGTTTCGAACATTTCGTCGCCTCGATCGTCGGAGTATAACATTTAAAAATAACGACAGCGTATACATAATCCCGACCTTCGAATTCAATTAATCAATTTTCAAGGCGTAGAAGCGAGTACAGAAGACGAAGATGAGCAAGAAAGAATCAGAAGAAGAAGAAGAAGAAGAAGAAGAAAAATGAAGACTTAATTCTCGAGGACGCGAGACGTCAAAGAAAACTTGATAAATCGTTTCTTAATCAGGTAGAGAGTGTCAACGACTGCGTGAAATCCCCACTTGTCCAACGACGGTGTTCAAGTGCAATTCAATAGACACGTCCCTATGTGTAAACATATACGTAGATATATGAATACAAAGAAAATTGAAAGAAGGGTCGAAATCATTTACTTAAGCGAAGAGACACTAGTGTGTCCTGTGTGGTTTGGCACTCGATGCGTGAGTCGTGCGTGATTGCATATATACGTGTACGTGTGTGTATAACGTAATGCGTCGCCAAGCGACTCGTTTCAACGACGAGAGAAACGTCGGTGGTGGCGTCGACCCGACGGCGTCACCAAACTCTCTCTCTCTCTCTCTCTCTCTCCTCTCCTTCTTTCTCTCTCTCTCTCTCTCTCTCTCTCTCTCTCCCTCTCTGTCTTTCAGGTTGTCGCGACAAAGTGCCGAGGACCGACACGGCGTCGACGTCGACGTCGACGCGGGTGGTGGTGCACGGTAGGAAACGCGGATGAGAGGGTGGAGGGTACACCGACTGAACGATGGAGAAGTAGTATATCCGCAATCGCGAGGGCTTCGCTAATCGACTCACCTTTCTCGACTCACAATGAGACTTCCATCTCTCTCATTGTCTCTCTCTCTCTCTCTCTCTCTCTCGCTCACTGCGTCTATCGAAAAATCGCTACACACACGCTGAACGACCCAAGGCAAGAGGGCTATTAACTACGTATATATCTATATAGCATGGTGAAAATCGAGGGACAGGGTCGCTAGTAAAGACCGAGAGAACGAATATAGGCCGAGGGATTAGGGGTAAGGTATAACGAACTGCGAGAGGAAAAAGAACAACCTGTTTTGAAATAATAGCCTCGTTACGAGGGTTTAAAAAAGAAAACACTGAACATGCTTTCGACTTTCGTTCATATATAATACACACATTAAAAAAAAGAAAATTTCAAACCGATGATCGGTCGTTACTTAATTTTAATTCGTTTACTCAATGCTTACGATAATAAATAATAAAATAAATAAAACAGCTCCGACAACAGTGAATACAAAAATATTTCATAATAAATTTTTAAAATTCATCTAATTTCATCAATTAACGCGATTATCATCAAGCCTTATCGGCGAATTATTATAACGGAAAAAGTTATATAAACAGAAATATAAACACGACACTTTGAATTAATCGTCGTTATGCGATGATATTTTTGTTTTCCACGCTTTAATTATTTCTTCACGGGTATATGATACCCGAGAGTTTGTATTCGTAAGGAACTGTCGAATTATCGCACTTCCGGGAGAATGTAAGCGCTCTCGACTAAGGCCTGTGGTCGCCGAGTTGGTCGGTGCATCCAACGAATCGAAATGGGCCGACCTAAACTCTCTAAGTCCTTCGCCGTCGTCGTCGTCGTCGTCGTCGTCGTCGTCGTCGTCGTCGTCGTCGTCGTCGTCGTCGTCGTCGTCGTTGTCGTTGTCGTTGTCCTGTACCGGTCTTCGTCACGTCTACGAGAAACGCCGCTGCCCGACTTTATCCGCACACAACTATTACGATAGTGTACTATCCTTGTACTCTATTACCACCATATACAACATCGGCGCAAGTAGTTATACACACGCCTCTCGCGGAAACTTTCACTCCACGCGAGCAGCTCCCGCGGGGAAAAGGTGGAAAGAGGCGAAGAGGACACGGGGGAAGAAGAGAAGGAGAAGGAGAAGTAGGGGGGGTGAACTCTCGTGGAGCTAGTACGACGTAAACAAAACGAGCGTGCACGTGACGCCTTTATTGCGTCGCTTATTTCGCAGTTACGAAGAAGGGGGCTGTTGGTAGTCGCGGTACTACGGGCACGGGTGTCGAGAGTCTCTAATGTAGCTTCTTCGTTGCCATTTCCATATTACGTTATTTTATCGTACCGAGGGAAATTGAATTCTTTATTGAAATAATAAATATCACGATAATTTATCGTTATCGATAAATACGACGATAAATTTTATTGAAATTTATTTATCGTCTTTATCGTTGAGATATTTTTATTTGTTCAATTATTATCATTTTTTTTTTTTTCGTTTCAAAGCTGAAATAATAAATCGAAGTGAAATTTTCTGTTCGATATATTTTCACGCGACGTCTCAAGTTTTCCCTTTAGTTAGAGGCCGAGGATACCCGCTGCGAATTTTGATGTGTGTTCGGGTCACTGTCAGGCCTGTCTTTTTCTCTTTCTCTCTCCCTCTATCTCTCTCTCTCTCTCACACACGTCGACGTCAGCAACCAGAACCGAAGCTCTACGATGGTCGGCTTGGCTCGGCGCACGGTTGACGAGTTTAATAGGCGGGTACATAGGCAAACTCGGGACGCAAGTGTATATATGTTCATCGCTGCTTTGGTTGTCGTTGTAAGCCATCTCTCCGTCTCTCTCCCTCTTTCCGGAGATATCTCTGTAGATATCGCCGGCCTCGACGGTAATGTTCCCCGTGGTGAAGGCGGACACGAGAGAACCCCGAAGAACACATGAAGACCTCTCCTCTGTCTCTTTCTCACTCTCTCTCTCTCTCTTTCTTTCTTTCTCTCTGTCTCCCTCCCTCTCTCTCTCTCTCTCTCTCCTTCTCACTCTCGCTATCGTACGGTATTTCCGTCGGCGGCAAACCGAAATATCTTTACTCGCCCCGTGAATTTATTGTGGATGCCACAGTTAAATTTAGAGGACTTTTCGACGAAACTCCGAAGGCACACCCGATCGGCTCAGACCGGCGGCCAACAAACGAAGAGTACACTCATCGTCACACGCGTCAGAGATATTTATCGGATACGACGAAATCGGACGTGAAAAGAAGAAAAGAAAAAAAGAAAATTTCAAATTCTTCAAAATTATTCCTTCTTTTTTTAACCGTACCGGCCCTACCGACTGCCATTAGACTTCGTTGAATTTCAAACTACGATACGGATTCTAATTAATTCTAATAAAATACTTCATCGGTTCGCAAAGAAATTATTTCGAAAAAGAAGGAAAAAAGAAAACATTTCGCTCATTACTCGGCGCGAAGAATGCTCCGGTACCTCACGCCCAGAAGTGTATATAACTATATATATATATACGTGCATGTTCACATCAATCTTGCTCTCTCTCTCTCTCTCTCATTCTTTCTCTTTCTCTCACTCCCTGGTTTCTCTCGTCCTCCGAGCGATTCCCACGGACCTTCTGCCGTGGAGTGTGCCTACCTCTCTCGTTGTAGCAACCTAACGGTAATTCTTATATCCACGGGATTGTGTGACGTCACGAAGCTCAAGAGAATCGATCACCACGGCAACAGAAGAGTCTCGAAGCGCCAGTGAAATTATTGACTCAGGAATTCCCTTCTTCAAAATCCGTCTCAAGTAGGTATTAAATATATCTATGTAGGTAAATATATTCTATCCGGCGATTTGCTTATCCGGATTTTCCAATAATTCGAACTATCGAGATTGCGAATATTCTCACAGGATTTTCATAAGTCCCTGTTCGTTCATTCCATTATCTCGTTTCCCCGTCCTTCCTTTTGTTTCGCGTTCTACATAGTTATATGTTTTTTTACCAATGTTACAAAGTTTCTATCTCTCTCTCTCTCTCTCTCCTGTATTTTTTCGTTCGTACAAAAATTCGCGCTTATTTAATTTCATCCAAATTAAAATCATTCGCTTCGACGAGTCGACTCGTTCGAGATATTTCGTGAATCGGTTGCACATTCTTTTCTTATTATTTTTTTTTTTCAACAAAAATCTACCACATATGTGCTTGTGATGATAAAGAATTTAACGACCCACTTGAATTTTTTTCGACGCGAAGAGATATCCGCGACGGATGAAAACATCACGGGAGCTATAATTATACACGCGAGCTCGAAACAAGTAGCTTTCCCTCTCCCTCTCTCCCACCCCCCCCCCCCCCCCCTGTCTCTCGTTCTCTCTGTATCCTGTGTGATCTCGAGCCGTGTGTGTTCTCGATCGCTCGCGAATTCCTAATCTCGCGAAACGTCGGGGCGAAACGATGCAGCTGCAACAGCGAGATCGAATAATTCGTGAATTTTTAAACTTTCGATGTGTCCCGTTCGTCGCCCGGCGACGAAACGTCGTTACGACGACGAAACATATGCGCGACCTTGGGTACCGTGTCGCTTTGACTGATTGCAGCTTGATGGACATTTCGACACCGATAGCGATTATCGAGAAAGATTAATTCTCTTCATTTTCGAATATTTTTCGTCTCGCAATATTATCATTTCGAATTATCGCAGCCTTGTGGACTCGTGCGAAAGCGCATCGCGGCGAACGCGACAGATTCTCCAAATAAAAATAAAAACGTACGTAATCCGAGAAAACGGACTTCGTCGAATAAAAAAAAAGAGAGAAAAAAAAACAACGAGAGGCGAAAACGCAAATAAAATTAATCTTCTTAAAGTGCACTTGCATAAAATTGCACGCGTGTCTGGATGAATCTCGTGCCACGAGATCCTCTCGAATTATCTTTCGGAATTTATTCACCGGCGATAACGTCAAACGTTCGAAAAATAATACGAGAAGAAAAAAACGAAAAAGACAATGTTCATCGCGTTATCGAGTTTCGCGTCTCTCGTTGAATCTCGGACAAAAGTGGATCCAGATCCAGCGAGTGCATCGACACCGTATCGCGCGCGTATGCGTCGTCGCATCGAAAGATATATAGACACGTGCTTTTCGTTATATATATACGCGTATAGTGTTCCTGTTTGGTACTGCTGGACGTTCGTCAAGTCTCTCTCGCACACGGCGGTGCGCGAACCGAGGAGAGTAAACGGTCTCCGCGGCCATTGGACTTCAAGGGGCATTCACACGGTGTAACGCGTAGCTCGACAACCCTAGAGCGCGTTAAAAACGTTCGATTATTTCGTTCTTTCGTTTTTTTTCGTTTCCTCGTTGTTTCTATTTTTTCTTCTCTTTCTTTTTTTCATTGTTTTCCGACAATTTCGTTTTTCCTCCCTTTTCTCGAATATATGTATATATATATATATACATATATATACATAGGTATGCGCGAACGAGGCCACCGTACGCGCGCGCCTCCGACGACGATTCCGATTCCTCACCTCTGCAGTTTCTGTTGCTGCTGCAACTTTCACCTGCGTATGTTCGCGCATACACGTGTATTCACATGAATATATATATATATATATATATATGTGTGTGTATATTGATGTGAATATATAGTATATATAATATATATAGGCACATAGGTAATCGCATACCTTCGTCGCGTCTGCCTTCAACGTCTCGTCGCGCCTCGTACGGCTAATTTTTCATTTTTGCTCGTGCATTGGTCAGAAAGAAGAAAAAATAAATTAAACAAAAAAAAAAAGAAATACACTAATGAATCGTGAAATAAACGCCATCGTAAGTAAAAGACGCGTGCGTAGTTAACATCGGTTAACGTCGATACGTTCATTGCCGTTTCGCAAATATTATTTCCATCTAAGAGCTGGCTGTATATTCTCGCCGAGATCGTAAATCATACGCGAGACCCTCGCGAGCGATAATCGAACGTCGACCCGAGAGCGACAAAATAAATAGAAAAAAAGCAAAAAAAATAAGAAAAACGAAGAAAAAAGAACGTCGCGATCGCACGCACGTGTTGATAGAACGGTGTACAGGCTCGACGACGAAACACGATTGAAACAGCCGTTATCTTATCGTCCCGCTAAACGCGCTTTTTCTACGTTCTTCTTTACTTTTGTCTAACGAGTAAAATTACCGAAAACGAAACAATCGCGAATAGTTGGAATTTCACGTTGGACGAATCACGGTCGGAAACGTTTATATCGCAATGACAACGGCGAGAACCGGGGGATAAGGATAAAAAGGTGAACGACAAAAATCCTTAACTAGCTCGGTCTTTCTTGCATTACGAACGTTTTGTTTTCGTCGCTTCTTCGTGGTTCGAACGAGTTTGACGATTTAATGTATTTTCTTCGTGCGGTCGCGTCGTTACGTAGAAAGAAGCTCGCGATACGAGCCCCGTTGCAAAGTAACGTAAGAGACGTATAACGACGTGGTATATGAGAAACGTTGTGAACGATGCCAAAGCTCGTGCCAGCAGTTAGAAATCCGTCGGTGAAAGTGTTGGCTCTGAGAGCTCGGGCACTCGGCAGCATCAAGCTATCCTAAGCAAGTACTGGCGAAAGAGCGTTGTATATATACATGTATGCATGAAGAAGAAGGAGGAGGGAGGGAGGGGGAGGGAGAAGGTAATATACTCAACCGAGTATATTACCGGCACTATAGCTGATAATCGAGTGTGCCCTCGACGTTGTGTAGGAAACTCGCCACTCGCGCCGATACGTTATTACTTATGACGTTTCTATCCCGAGGCTGACTAATCTTGCCTCGAAATCTTGGTTCGACGAAAAGAAACAAAAAAAAACGCGAAACTATAATCATAATGCAACATTCGTATTACGATTTTCATTTTCCATTGTTTTTGTTTTGTTTCTTATGCAGACGGGAGAACAATGATGAACGTAACGGAGATTATAATTTTAAAAACGACACGGTTATATATTTTCGTGTTTGTGTTATTAAATTTGTAAGCCATCGATCGTTTCACAGTGAGAAGCGTTGAAACAACGATATGGTACGTAGCTTATCGGACTTTGGGTAAAAAATCTCGGTGGGTGGATAAACGAGACGAGATTATCTGGATTAATTCGATGCCACGGAAGAGAGGAGATTGATAAATTTGTGATAGATAAATAAATCGAAGGATAAAAGAAAATGCGAAGGTTTTTGTGAATTTTAACGAATATTCGGGAAACGACGAAATGGCTCTTGGGGTCGTGGCGAATCTTGCGTTTTATCGCGGCTTTTACGGAACTTATTATGAACGAGCACGTACGTCCCTTCGCTTTTCGATTCTTCTCTACTCTCTCTCTCTCTCTCTCTCTCTCTCTCTCTCTCGTTCTCTTCGATTCGTCTCTTCTCACTCTCGCCTCTCGAGCTCTCGCTCGTTTCACGAGAAAAAAAAGAACCGTACGTCGATTCGTTCGGCGCGACTTTTTCCGTATTTTGCACGGATTTAATACGTGCATGTGCCTATAATTTTCGACGGCGACGGTCGAGACGATAATGAGAGAAAAAGCTCGAAAGCTCGAATTGGTGAAGGAGGAGAGAAGGACAGAGTCGAGGGAATAAAAGGGAAAATTTGTCGTAGAAGGGGGATGAAAAAAAGAAGAAAAAAAAAAACAAAAAAAGGAGGGTTGGTACAACCCGTAGTCGTCTCACCGTAGCGTTCGTTTCGTGCTTTATCCTTAACCTAATGTCTATAGATATATGTTTATCGGGGAAAATTTCGTCGGGACAAACGCGGTTTCGCGAGTGCGTGGGCTCGTTAGCCGCGAAGAATACCGCGACGAAAATACTCGAAGAGTCGTGCATTACCGGCACGTTGCGAGCAACGCGAAGGGTTTAATTCCACGCTCGCGCTGCCATTACGCCATTACAGAAGCTCCGCTGCGAACCCTCTCGTACTTTTCCTCTCTCTCTCTCTCTCTCTCTCTCTCTCTCTCTCTCTCTCTCTCTCTCTCTCTCTTCGTAGCTTTTCGATTCTACGCCTTTTCCCGGTGAGCGACGAATAAAACCGCGGTTAACGAGAGTGTCTCATCGAGACACGCGAATTAAAAGGAGAAAAGAGAAAGAAAAAAAGATATATATGTATATATATATATATATATATACGTCTATCTACCACTATATATAGGTATACGCAGGCGGCATATCGAACGTTCGTTCCCAACATTCCCCCTTCGCGCAAACCTTTTACGTCGCACTAATGGAACAATAAAACTTTTAATGAGAATTAAATAGCCGAGGAGGCTCGACGAAGTGTGATAAACTGTTCTCGATTTTCGTGCCTGATGAGCTTTGTTTTATCTTCGACTAATGGGTGACTCTCTGTTATTAAGAAACGTCTATTCGAGGACGATCGCATTTTCGTGCACGAGCCTCGTTAATCCTATAAACAATATTTCTCTACGAAATTACAAAAAAAAACATTGTAATATGTATTTCCCCGCATTTTATTTAACACGTAATTAAAAGTAAAAAGATTTATTAAATTCGTTATCAAATAAATATAGCTAAACAAAATTATGATTTATTCGAAATATAAGAATGAAAATTGTATACGAGTACATATTTCACGGTCGGCAATTACATTTTCGAGTGTATACATTCTCACGGTGATAATTCGAAGTACGCCCGAGGTGTTTTATCGATACACTACGAGCGTTCTCGTTTGCGTATATTATCGCGAATATATAGGTACGTGAGCGTTAAGGAATATAAGACGGGGGGGGGGGGGGGGGGGGAGAGATCGGGTAACAGGCTAACGAGCCCCGAGCGCAGCGATTTTCGTACACGACTCGACCCTGTCCTACATTTATATACCGGTGAGTATACACCTAATAACGAAACGCGGACGCGGGCGTCACACCGCGACGAGAGACACAAATATCGTTGTATCGCTATTTTTTTCGCGAACATTATTGTTTTGTTGTTGTTGTTGTTGTTATAATTGACGTATCGAGAGTTACTCCCGAGATAAGCCAAAGAGGCAACGAGCGTGAACGTACGTTCGATACCGTCGTACGTGTCCGTATGCGCGTTCACCGTACAACCCGCTCTCGCGTTTCAACGTGTCCGTGATTTTCTCGTGTCGAGAGAGCGAGGGGAACGCGAGCGTGGAGTTGCTCCTGCGCTGCACGGAGGTCAAACGTCGACCCAGTAAAGCCAACCTCTTACGGTCGCGGGGTAGCCTCTAAAACGGCCACTCCCCTCTTCTCTCTCTCTCTCTCTCTCTCTCTCTCTCTCTCTCTCTCTCTCTCTCTTTTTCTCTTGCTCATTCCCATCTACGTCAAGGCGATCCAAGAGCATCTTCTCATTCATACGTATATCGTGTTCGAAGATGTTATCACACCCGGAGTGAATCTTCGAAGAAATAATTTTTATTTAAATTTAACAGGCGGAACAATAAACATACGTTGTTTTTTATTGCAATTTGAATAGTAGGATGGAATAAAATAAGGCGTAATAAAGGTAAAAGAAAGTAAGGAGTGTGAAAAATTGAGAAATATTTGTAGCAGTTGCGAAAACGGTGGTAAGCATAAAATTTTAATAATCCGGGTCACCATTTAGCCAATAAGTAGGGTTGTCTGGTCTAGCAATGATACAGAAGAGGAAGAGAGAGGGAGATAGAGAAAGAGAGAGAGAGAGAGAAATAAATAAGAGTAGAAGGAAGAAAGAGAGAGGAGGCGGTCAGCGAGCGACAGAGAGTTCTTGGAAAGTTTGATTTCGAATATCGAGGTCGAGAGATCGAATGCTCGTCGCGTGGTTCGCGAGAAAGAGAGAGAGAGAGAGAGAGACCGTTTCACTTTTTCGTGATCGTGTGTATGCCGTATGACGTGTATATAATATATGACGCGTGTGAGAGGTGAAAAGAGATTCGTGGATCGATCTGTTGTACGTTGAATGAGAAACGAAGAGGAAAAAATGGGTAAAGGCCATCGGTGTGTCTTGAGAAAGGTGGAGCTCGAAACTATCGACTATTATACTCCTCTCTCTCTCTCTCTCTCTCCCTTACTCCTCTACCTTCTTCCAACGCCTTTCGCTTCATTTTCCCTTTCCAACATACTTTTATTTCTGCATAATTATTTATTTTCACGTACGATCGATCTTCGTTCAAAGCCACGATATTTTTCTTACAAAAACCTACTTCTACCTAAATATCTCTACGTGGAAAGTTGCTCAACATTATCAAGTTGGAAATGTGATAACAGAACGAAACAAAAAAAAACTAAAACACGACGAAGATATCGAATGGTTTGAAATTCATAAAAGAACCTTCGATCGTCGAACTCAATTCGATTTTTAAAAATTACAACGATAAGTACTCGAGTATCGGCGGAAATCGCGACACTTTCTTTCGACTCGATCGAGACGAAACGATACAGAAACCATGCGAAAAATAACGCGAATCGCTATGATACATTCGCCAATCAGCTCGCGCCCTCAAGGAGAGACCCTTGCGCGCAAAAAACTGCAGTAATTCTCGCGTGACTCAACGAGAGCACAATGCGATTTTTATGTGTACCCGCGCGGCGAACGCTCGATCCGTCAGTTAGCCGTTTCTGCCGTGTGCGACCAACCTGGCTTCTAGTCAATTACGCGTATGTCGTGTATGTATGTGTGTTTGTGTACGCGAAACGTCGAGAGGGGTTCTCGTGCGACGAGTGCAAAAGCGAGTACGCGGTGACGTCGACAGAATCGATGAAACCATCCCCCTCCTCCTCCTCCTCCTCCTCCTCCTCCTCCTCCTCCTCCTTCTTCTTCTCCTCGTCCTGCCTCGACATAATAGAATTTTGTCAACCGGGAAAACGAATTTTAACCGGTACGAAGTCTCTTCACAACTTCACATCTTTTTTGTGTTCGAAAATACAATTTTAAAAATATAATTTCTGTCTTTCGAATAAGAAAACGTTAAAGCGAAGCGTTATTATCCGCGAGACATTCGCGAGAGATTCTTCGGGGATATAAAGCTGCTAGACTGGTTACCGGATGACCTTGAAATGTTTGCAAGTGGGACGTAAAGTCTGTCCACTTAAGCGTATCAAAAATTCCCTATTTTCTTATTCAGCTGACATTGGCAATGCAACAATTGGCCGAGAACCAGATTGATAACGAGGAAAAATTATAAAAATAATAATTCAACGATTAAAATATCGTATGATATTAAAATTCTCACGAAATTCGTTTTTACGAATGATTCGTTTACAAATTTGTCGACTCGTGTAACGAAATAAGCCTCGTGATCGAAAAATTGGCATAAAAATACGAATAAAAATTTCGGTGTTTGTTAATAATTTGTAAATCGCGTGACCAAGAGCTTACGTTTTACAACCCTCTTGCGGAGGGTTGAATAAAAGAAGAAACCAGAAAAAGGACGTATATGCGCTCGCCCGAAGACTATGCCAACGGTGTTGTGTAGTCGCGTTCCTAAAAACATCGCACACGCGATCGCAACTCGTTCAGCGACACACTGGCCTAGTGACTGGCCGACCCAGGCGAGAGAGAAAGAGAGAGAGAAAGAGAGAGAGAGAGAATGACGAACTAAACGAACAACCTCGACACCTAGACTACGGGTAGAGATGGCTTTATAGAAACCATACGTGATTGCTCAGACACGGAAATTCCTCAGCATCGTGCGGTACACGGTGTGTTTATTGCTTTTATGCCTGCGTTCGCGCAAGCTCATTTTCTCGATCCGGTAACCGGACATAGTTTGCACAATATATAAATAGCAATAGTGGCTCGTGCATATGTTCAACTACATGTAACTCGGTAAACGTGGCAGTTGTTACAGTCGCATGACTGCTCAAACTTTTGAGAATGTCCCTCTCCCCGCGGCGTAAAAAAAAACTCTGGTATTTCGCGAGCGTGTCGAATGCTTTTTTTTTTGTTTTTTTTTTTTTTTCGATATCGATTTTTACCATTGTACAAATATCAGAGCTGACTGCTTCAAATTGATAATGGTGCCAGGGGTTTTTATTCGGTGACAATCAGTAATATTTACTTTTCAATGCGTTATCTATACACATGCCACGAGAAAGAGAGAAAAAAAAAGGTGTCGCGTTCAACACGATGTAAAACATTAAGAATGATCCGCTCGACAGGTGAATTTCTATTTCTCGGAGAATTTACAGCTTTGCGCGAAAAAAAGAAAATGAATCATGACCCCAAAAAGTTGAAAATAAAGCAGTTTTAATCGCTATTTGACCTTGAGTGAACGGGCTCAAAGACGTCCGACATTTGAATTACCGTGAAAAAGAAATGAGAGATACAAAATTGTGGAAAGATATTAAAAGTAGTTAACGAAAATAATTTTAATATGTACAACCGAATAAATTTCTTATTTCGGATGAATAGTCTTCGAATTCCGCGAGTTTACAAATTTAAACGATGTTTTAGTTTAGGAAATTCTTCGCGGTTATTAAGAGCGTTGAAAAATGGCGTGTATGTCAAAAAAACGTCGAGAAATGTCAGAAAAAAGTCGAGACGGTAAACCAGCACATATGGATACACAATGCGTGTACACACAAAATATAATATTGATGCATGCAAGGTGAGTGGAATAACCATATATATATATATAATATATACAATATATATATATATATATGTAATATATACAATATATATATAACGAGTAGAATGCAAAAACTCACCTCGATAATGTGCCCTTGAGCAGTGGATTCCTGTCGTCATAATATCCCGTCGACGAGGGCATCTTCAAGTAATCCAAGGCTTCTGCACGGGGCACTTGGCACTCACACTACGGCACTGCATCACTGTGTACGCGGGCGCGATCTCTCCTATGGCTCTCCATTCACCGTCTCTGCTTATGCCCGTTGCTACTGCCGCCGCTGCTGGTGTTGCTGTTGATTCTTCGCGTCGTCTTACGATCGTAGTTCGCGATACACATCGCGGCCACACGCGGGGCCAACGACTACTACCTCGATGATACCCTCATCGCGCCACTTGGCATATAGCACTTTTTCGACTAAACCAAACAAAAAAAAAGAAATACGAACGATTGTTTATTTTTTCTTCCACGCGGTTCACACACGCAAAGACACACAATTCGTTCGCGAAGAAACTCGAACGGTCTACGCGTTGAGCCTCGGATGGTAAAAAAGAAACAAGAAGAATAAAAAATATAATCGACGATTACAATATATCACCGTCTCGAGGCCTGAGAGAAACCGTTCGAGAATTTAGCCGGCGACGAGCGAAAGAAAAAAAAACGTCTTCCCGTCGGGTCTCGTCGAGCTCTCTCGCTCCCTTTCTCCGTGTGTCCGGCAAACGCGCCCGCGCGCGCGAGAGAGTTTCTTCGATAACCCGTTATTAAAATCCACTTCGATACAGCGCTAAGCTCCTCTCCCGTTCGACAAGTTTGTTTTCGCCGTTTCACGACAAAAATTTATCCGTATGAAGGAACGTTCGCAAGTGTATTTCACACGCTCCAACGAATCACGCGCAGTTCAACACACATTGTCTCGACGTATCGAGGTAACACTTTGTTCCGTTCGATCTAACCTCACTATCCGCGGCACCGACGATTCGTCTTTTTACGCGACTCTGTCTCTTTACGTCATAACCTCCGCGCTATTGTCACTGTAATGGTTGGCACACCTGTATGTCTCCGCCTCGAGCTCGCATACCTCGGAAACACAAGAACATTCGTAAAGCCTCTTTATGTTTATCTCATTTTCGAGTGACTGTTATTTTTAAAAAATGTTTGTCTCTTTGTCACTCCGTGTTTCACGGAAATCCGCGCTGCGGCGCTCGCGTCACTTGTCGCCGCGCACCAGCGAGCCGAGTACGAGAAAGACGGAGAGATACGCGCGCGCACACACACACACGCACGCACGCACGCGCGCGGGTAAAACTTACCCGGAACAGCTGAGCGAGCCGTTGCCCGCGTACTTTTCTCAAATACCTTGCACGAACTTTCGACGCGTTCGATCAAATCTCCCTCGTTATATTCGTCTCGTTACTTTCTTCGCGATTTGTCCGACGCTTCGTGTCCTACAACACAAAATAATAATAAAACACGTTTGAGAAGATTGCTCAATGGTATAACGATTGTGTCGAAGTCGTAATGACGAATAAAAATTATAGCTTTTCCGTCGATAATTGAAATTAGCGAAATTTTGAGGTTATGTACGATAATAATAAAAATAACGCAAATAATTGTGTCATATATATATATAGATTTTGAGCGTACACACCTAAAGAGCGATCGCGATAGAACGTCCGAGAACTATAGTCCCGAGGTTCGATAACCCGTTATTAAAACCCACTTGGAAAGAGTCTCGCGCGCCTGAGAGAGATCGCCCCCTACCCCGTTCTGCACGGTTCCGGTCCGTTTGCGATTGAACCGCGTGACACTGGTCTCTCTCTCTCTCTCTCTCTCACTCTTTCTCTGACGCCGAAGCATACACGATGGTCGCTGGCGCGAGTTCTCGAAGCAATCACATACACTGGACACTCCGTTTCCTCTTTCCTTTCTTCTCCCTCCACAATCCACAACTTCTTAGTGGTTGTTGTATTTTCTATTTACTATCTCCGTCTTCTATGCGCGAATGCGTGTGCGCAATTTTCGACGCTCGAACGCCGTAGTGAAACAGCTGAGTGTAATGGCGCGCACGCGTTCGACCACGTTCGACTGTTCGACCAAGGCTCGAAGAGTCCGATCGCAAAATTGAATTCGCGTTGACGCGTTAAGGGGGAGTGTCTTGCTTATTTTTTTTTCTTCTCGGCCTCTCGGAATTATTCAACCGTCTTATCTTCCACTCTGCGACGCTACAGATGGCACTGTAGCTTTGATACTCGACGGGGATTCACAAAAACCAATTCACAAGAGAAAAACTTATACGGCACAGTATATACATATATATGGATAATAAGGAACCTCGTATCACGTGACCATGACTGTCACGAGTACAAAATATGTATCGCGTATAATTAACAAGTGTTTTTCGCGTTCTTCTCGTCCATGTGTGAAACAAACACAGCGTCGATCTATTCTCAGCACTATCTCACTCCGTTATGGAAAAACGAAAAATATAGATAGACACGTAACCACGATTCCGCGGTGGACTTCTCGCGAACTCGGAAGAAAAACACGCGAATGTAAAAAAGAAACGAAACGTCGGTTCAATTCCGGGCAAAATACCGCACGATTCGTATCCGCGTGTGGGTATCCGTGTGCTGATAATATCCTGAACGTGTATTATGTGTATTGTTTTCAAAGATTAAAAGGTACCCGCATCGCGCCACGACCACCTCTCTCCGGCGACTGACAGCGGCTCGTGTAGCGTTGAAGCACGTGCGATCTTGGTTTCTGACATGGCCGCCGTCGCCGATCCTCCCCTCCCTCGCTCCCGTACTCCACCGACCGCGTACGACACGACTCTCTCGAGCGCTCGCGCTGTGTACATATGGATACACACAACCACAAAGACACCGCGTGAAGAACCGTTTCTCCCCTCGGACGAACGAGCGGGAGAAAAAAAACGAAATAAAAAATTAAAAAAATAAAAACCGAGAGAAATCCTTCGAATCTCTTTCCTCTTCTTTTATTCTCTTCACTCTCCGCGTCTTCGGACCCGTTTCAGTCAAAGACTTTCCTCGTTATTCGGTTTACTTTTTGCGCATCAGGATCGACTCGTGATAAATATTTTCGATTGATAACACCCGCTCATCGACGTGTACGTAATTGTGAATCTTTAACAGCGAGCTGGAATTGAAAGAAGAAAAAAACGCCGAGGAGAAGCTCGAGACGCGCAAAAACGGGAGAAAAAAAATCGAGGTCGACTGTTGACAGCGAACCGGGCGGTGAGGAGAGAACACGTGCGAACTCTCTGTCGAAATACACACACGCGTACACAACGACTATGCGCACGACGGTTCTCCCCCCTCCTGTTCGAGGTTGGCTAAACGCGCGTCACAATGAACGCGAAAAGACTTCTGCTGGTCTCTCTGTTTACTATGTGAATCGTTTCGGCGTAATAAAATACGTTCGGATATTCAATGGCTATTGGAAGAAAGGGAGGGTCGTTTGACGGACTAAACGAGCCTTGTTGCTCTTGCCAGTGGCAAAAGAACGTGCATGAACGAGGAAAATTGTCTCGTGTGCAAGGCTCGCGTTTATGTTGGGCAACAATGGATGATAATAATGTTTTCAAATAGCTTGTCGTTTCTGATTTTCATGAAAGCGATGGAACATCATAGGAGGATGGATATATATATAAATATACGCGTGTATTTGTATAGGTAGGCAATACACTTATACTAAATAACCTGTTTATACGACAGTCGCATACGTACTTATAGCACATACTTCAGGCGTCATGTCTCCTCATCGAGAGTGCATTGGCACACGATAAGACGTACATTTTGTTTCATGAGATAACCCTTGAACGCGGTTCTCCGCGACTTGCATAGCGCAATATTTTCGACTTAGATTACTGGGTTACGACGCTCTATCCATATGGTACAGTGGTAACACACGCACACAGATGCGGAGAAAAAAAGAGAGAGAGAGAGAGAAAGAGTGTCGACTCTCGTGGGAGGTTAAGGGAGACGAGCGAGCAAGCGAGCGAGCGCATGCGCAGGCGCTCGGGAGATAGATCCGCGGGAGAGGGAGCGAGAGAGAAAAGTCGGAAAGTAAGAGTGTTCGCGACCCAAGGACGTTCGCGAAGCGGGAATCACGATCATACGATAAGCTGGGATACCGCGAGCCGCTAGGTGGCAACGATCCCCCTACCGTTGCACCGAACCACACTCGCTTCGCTCTCCAGCTCCGTGCCCGGTGCTTCCCCCTACCGTTTTTTCTCAATGGCGGAGGAACGCTCGCCTACCGACAAATTGAGAGAGGCTACGCTGGGTGCCGCCACTGTTGCCTCCCACAGCAGCCGGTTCGCGGTGGAAATAGCAGCGCGAGATCGAACGAACGGACGTCGATGGCTATGTGTGTTTGCCCACTCACCTCCTCGTACACAACTCGTCTCCTCGATGGAAAATAATGGTACCGTAAGCGTTCCACTTCTCGAAGAAAACGCTCCGGAATCCGTGTCTCGGAATGCGTGCGCGACTTTGTTAGCAGTGGCGCACAAGCTCGTTGGCGCGCGAGCGCTTCTCTCTGCGACGCGACACTAACACTCTGCGACAATCTTTATCTATCCGATACCTCCTAATCCCTGCCACCTCGCATTTATTCACCCTAATTTTTACAAGTATAACAATTAATATGACCCGATTTCGTTCCATCGTTGCCCGAAATTCTCGATGAAAGCTTGGCTCGTATCGCACGTTTCAATTCGATCGGTCGAAAATTCAAAAAGTTTAAACCCCGATATTCTTAAATAGAATATTTCAAAGCGTATTAAAATAACGAAAATGATAAAAAAAATGTAATATCTTCTCAAGTTTGATGTATCATCGACTTGTAAAATAATTAATACGAATTAATATGTACTTCACCAATTTGGTAAATCTCGTATGAACTATGTAATTTTAATTGATGTATATGCCCTTCTGTTAATGGTCCATCCCTCATACTCCCATGTACATAATCATTAACCTCACTAAACGCACCACACTGGCGCCGCTCCACGCATCGATGCTATTTCGAATCTCTAACCGAAAACGTATTATCGGCGTCGAGTGTTTTATATTTAGCCGATAGGCTGAGCTGTGATAATAATACACGTAATACTGCACTGGCCTAAGCGATAATATAAGGTAGCGATTATACGTATGCATACGTTCTATCCTATCCCGCGTTCAAAATTTTCGTTAAGCACTTTGTTGCGACGCGCAACGGCCTATGATCGACGTTTACGGACCTGCTTCGTTTCTGACGAAAAGAAATGACTGAAAGATTCGTTCGAGGATGATAGTACGAAGGCGAGAAGGTACGAGAGAGAAAGAAATGAAATATTATCAGCTAAAGTCGTAAAATGATTGGAACGTACAAGTTCGAATTGTTATGATTATTCGAATCACTTCGTTTCTCCGACCGTTGAAAGGCCACTTCTCCTCGGCTCTACGGAACCCGCCGTTCGACAACTTCACAACTCGAACTGTCCGCCGTCTTTTTCTCCCACCACCGCTCTCGTCTTCTCTCTTCCTTCGCAACAGCCGGCTACTTATTCACTCCGACGATACGTCGTGTTTCTTTTTTTTCTTTTTCTTTCGTACATCGAGTCAATACTGATAAATTCTTTCTTACCTCCCCCTCGTTGATCCGTCGACTCGTTCATTATTATGTTTCACGCTCTTTTGGCTCTCTCGTTCGTCTCTCCGTCCCGCGGACGTAATGTATTTACTACGTTGACACTGAGAGATTGCTGGGTCGAAGGTGGGTAGAGAGGGCGCCACAGTGACCAAAGATTGACATTAATGCGAGGTAGCGCGCGCGAACCAAACTGCGAACAATAATAAAAGAAAAGCTAACACGGCTACGAGGGACGAGTGAAAAAAAGATGTGTTATCCATATGATAGTGTGTATAAGGATCGATGTCATTACGATGTCATACGAAGATGTCATTAATGAATATCGACGAAGTGACGAACGTCGCAGTTGCAACGGATTATAGCATAGAAATAAACGGGCTTCTACGTCGTCGCGCGTTACCGCGCAAAGAGACCGTGCAGTATAGTATCCTCCCGCGCTTGCCTCACGGCCAGGCACAACATTTTCATCCACAAGGTTTTCTATGCTGCATTTTATATATCTATATGTGTAACGAACCTCTACCGTATTTCTTTCGCGAGAAAACTCTCGACTTGCGCAACAGACGTAAATAATAACAGAGAGATAGAAAGAACGTGTCAAGCGCGTCCGAGATACCCGGCGTATTATCAAGCCTATACGGCCGGGTATACCATACGCCATATAATAATCTCACTAACATAGTCATGTTCGAATGCTCGAACGAACTCCCTGAAAAAAAAAATATATAAAGACGACAGGGAGCAGCGGATTTGAATTAAAAATAAAAGAGACGTTGATAAAGAATGTTGAAAAAAAGACAGATACGACAATAAACAGGGTCATTATACATACATAGTAGCCATGTACTGTAATAAAAAGACGTAACGAAAAATAATAATATCGTGAATACTCTCGACAACGTACAAGGTCGTAAGAGCGGACGATCCGGGAAGACCTTGGCGTGACGTTGAACGTTTCGCCGGAACAAGTAGGTACGATTAATATCGACGACGTTTACGGTGCGACGTTCTATGTGCCGGTGCCGAATGTCACCAAGAGAGAGAAAGCGAGAGAGAGAGAGAGAGAGAGAGAGAGAGAGAGAGAGAGAGAGAGAGAGAGAGAGAGAGAGAGAGAGAGAGGGAGGGAGAGAGAGAGATATGAAGGGAAAGAACGAGTGAGAGCACTGCCGTTTGACAGAACAGGTGTTGGAAAGAATCACTTGGGGCTAACCATTCGTATGTTTATTGTGTCCGTCGTCGTCGTTGTCGTCTACGATGTTCGTCGTTCAGTCACGTGGTACAAAACGGTTTAAACGATTTGTATGTTTTACTATACAGACGCGAGTGGACAGCCGCGACGGGACTGATCGAGACGCTCGAGCCACAGGTGTCATCAGTCCGAGCTGTATCCCCGCCATTTCGCCTCCCTCATTGACCGGAGCTCTCACTCGACACTCCGTCTCACTCTCTCCCTCGCTTGCGCAGCTCGCGCACGCGATGGACAACGCGTTCAAATAACATATTTCTCTTCTTTTTCCTACCAATGTTCGAGAGTGAGATACCGCTCTCACTCGCGTATACCCAACCGTTTATTTCTTGTTACGCTCTTTCACCGCCACTCTGGATATATAAATGCAACATTTTTCCGTTTCTCACCTCTCTTCACCCGACGAAACCTGCACACACACGATTATCTTCGGCCCATTAAAGCGTGTGTGTACGTTTTCGTCCGTACGATTTCACTCGGGCATCTCCGATTTGGGAGTTTTTATACTAACCAAACTCTCGTGGATGTTCATCCAGGGAATCTACAAAATTTGGTTTTGCCTCTGTTCGTATCGATATAATGATCAGTTTCTTTGACTTCTTTCGGCCATCTACGCGACCTCCTTGTTTTCGGCCATCTTCATTTGTATCGTAAAAAACGCATATATATGTATAGTGAGTTAGTCATGCTCTAAATGTACCCGGCCACACTTTTGTACCTAGTAGTATTTTTTTATTATCTTATACTTCGGCGGGTAAAATATGAATGTATTTGTCGCTATAATATGTACATTATAAGTACAACCTATATCCGTGTCGCCGTGTTTTTTTTTAATTCAAATAGATATTTATTCAAAAACCAGTGTATTTTCGTGACAAAACATATAACGCGTATCGTAGATGCAGCGTATTTATAACGTGCACTTTCACTCACATTCATTAGTTAACCCTTATTATCATCATCCTCATCGAAGTTTTATAATATAGTAATATTTATCTCCTTATCTCTTTCTCTCGTCCTTTCTCACCAGATTCTCACCTGTTACATCTATTACGTTATAATTCGTATGTATGTTATCATTATATTGTATTTAATTATATATAATATATATGCATATATACTATATATAATTATTTTTTGTGTATCGTGTTATCTCTGCCTCCTGCCACGTCAAACGTGCGCAAAATTGATCAATTATAATGTTATCTATAACTGCGTCGATAGTTTACATGGGGGTACGTGATATGGGCGAGTAGCCGATAAGCAGCAACTCATAATCGCTAATTATTATTTCAATCTTCTTTCTTTTAAACAATTTTTTGTTGTTATTTTCCCTCTTTTTATATTATGCGTCTATAATAGAAAATATATCTCCATGATGGTTTCCATCACATATTTTGTCCGTCCACGTCGTCGGTCCGTCTATAGTCGAGGCAGGTTTTACAGAAAAAAAATTAAATCTATTTAAAGAAAAAGAAAAGAAATATATTTGTATTTTTACGCAGGGACACGTAGCCGCAAATGAAACGGCTTCATTGATAGTTTCCCATCTTCTAAACTTCTCTCTTATAAACGTCGTAGAGTTGAAATTTTACCTACTCTAAGCATGAACTTTTACCGTCGAAAAATTGTTGGATTATTGAATGAAACAGTTTACCGATATACAATGGGTCTAGGGAGACTAACTTCGCCAACTTTTTCTTCCATTTTTCACGTAGTCGTCGATGATTGCATCTTGAATTTCCGTGTTCAGCTTTGAACAGACGGCCAGGTATCGCGATATATTCGACGAAACACTCTAACCCATCGGAAATAGATGAATTTCGTGAGGCAAATAAGATTCAATTGATTTGTCGAATATATATATATATATATATGTATATATATATATATAGTTATTGGATGGACAGATTGATCGCGTAAGTTGATAAATCATTTATCAAGGCTGTACTTACGGGACAATAAAAACTTGAAATATTTCGTCTTGATGCGAGACCTTTGTTGTAGATCACACATAATTTTACATTTCACACACAGATTTGATATCCATCAGAATAATCACGTTATTTTGATGAACATCTTCGTTGCTGGAGACAAACAGTTTGTTATCATCGCATAAAAGTGGAGATCCAGAATGGAGATCCAGTCTCCTTGCCTCCGCAAACCGATTTCAATAGAAACTGATAGGAATGTTTGTGAATCAGTATTTAAAACAACACTCGACTGCCAATTCACAGCAGAGCATCCCCCCTTAAAAATTCAGACTGTAAAGTTGATCATCAGCCGGAACGATATAGATGAAATATATTTCACTACATGCAAATTCGTTTCATGGAATTCACGCAGAGGAAAAAATTATACGAAGTACAGGGGGGACCTCCGTATCTTTTTGATTATTTTGTTTTCGTTTTTTTTTTTTTGCGATGATAGCGAGTCTATCTGGAATCGTTCCATCATCGCTATTTATTAATAGAATCCATCTGTCTAACAATCTCTATCATCGAGCAGTATCGTAAGGCACATTCTCAAAACGAGCCGACGATGCATGTTCCTTCTGCTGAGCACGAACCCAACAACGTGGAGTTTTCATTTTTTCAAAATATTTTCCGTTATTCCTCTCAGACGACGAGAGAATATTAGGGGGACATGTTTTGTCGTTAAAAAAAAAAAAAAAAAAAAAAAAAAAAAAAATTATGGAAAAGTTCTACTTACAGGGCAGTTCAACATCTCAGCCAACGTGACCTGCGTAAAGTTAAAAATTAACAAACAAAAAAATGTATAGTCTCAGGAGCTTTTCCGGCCCCGGCGTTTTACGATCGATAGGAGACATCGTCGATTATCCTCAGACATTTTTCCTTTGCGAACGTCCTTTTTTTTCTATCATTATGTCCAATTATTTCTTTTTTCTTTCGTCACTAATTCTTCTATCAATTCTGCCCTATATACGTGTCTATCTCATTTGTCCGCAGCGTCCTGGGTGGGAAACAATGTTTAGGTATTGCAATAAATATTGTATAGCAAAAGCCCATTTGTTTGTTGGCGTGGTTAGAACCTAGCCCTGATGTATACGGCAGAAGCGTCGTGTTCACCGTAGCCAAGGCGCTTGGCGTGCTTATAAACCTCGTTTGCTGCTGCCGCAAGTGGCAGGGGTTGTTCAAGTTGGTCGCTCATACCGAGCGACAGTCTAAGGTCTTTCTGCATGTGCTGAAGAGGCAATTGTGTCGGAAAACCTCCCTCGATAATTGCTAAACACAAATACAATAGGAAATATCAGTAAAATTCGTGTTTGTTGTTAAAAATCAATCAATATTCATTAATTGGCGTGGCAAATTCCCTGCTTACCTCGTCCTTTGTCGAGAATCGCTGGACAAGCCAACGATGTCAGTTCCAAAACTTCGAGAACATCTTTTTGTTGAAGACCAGCTCGATCGGCGAGAGCCATGCTTTCCGCAAGCCCGGCCAATGTTACACCAGCCATCAATTGAAGCACTAGATTCATCTTGGTCGCATTGCCAACTTCCCCGAGATAAAAACTGTTTTTACCCATCGCCTCGAAGCACGATTGACAATCGTCGAAAAGCGTTCGATCACCAGCAGCTAGAATAACCAGAGTGCCCTCCTGCGCGTGTGTTTTGCTTCCCTGCACTTGCGCTTCGAGATAACGTCCACCCTTGGCATTTATCGCCTCCGCGATGTCCTGCGACGTTTCTGCATCTATGCCAGTCATTTCGACATAGCCTTTATCAGCTGCAATTTCCATTAGTACCCCACAGTTGCCAAACACCATCTGTAATTATTCGTCGAGATTAATATTCGAAACATAAATTATTTATAACGATACGTTTTATCAAACGAGAATACTGACGTGTTTTGCGGCTTGGGGATCAGCAACACAGGAGAAGGTTATGTCGGCGGCGAGTACTACATCGGAAGGTGTAAGCCCCTGCTCCGCGCCTGCCTTCACGAAGTCCGTACACTGCAGCAAAAAGAACAAGAAATATTGTTTAAAAATGATACAATTTTAGTTTTATGTGAAAATAGCGAGTCGCGCCGAAGAATCGACATGTTTTACACAAAATTTTGAACACAACACTACTGGTTCCGTGTTTTTCCGACTCCGTGGCGCCATCTCTCGAATATCGGGAGAGTTTGTAACTCATTCGGAAAGTAGCTGTAAGATGGCGCTAGAGACGAAGTCGTGCGCCGCGCCATTCCTTCTCCTCGTTTCGTCACGTAGCGGGTTGCCCGCCAAGCCGCGTAACAGGCTTGTGAAACGAGCAAGATGGTTACGGCGCATTCGCCACATCAGCAATGGACGCCATTATACGAACGAACTTGGCTTTTTCCAGCGAAGGTTCGAGATCGCGTTAGATATGAACGAGTGTTTGTGGACATAACGAAACAACCTACTTCTAAATAAGGAACGTCTAGCTGGAGAAAAAAATCGATGGGAATTGATTCGAGCGTGCATTAATGTACGAGAGAAGAAACAACGATTCGCTGGATTCTTCGGAAAAATTCATAACGTCTCTACAACTCTTTGTACAAAGATGGCCGACCAGGAGCAACGAGTTTTTTAACGACGGATTAAAACAAATGGGCTAGTTAAATTTAATGTCTCTCGTTGCGTTACTCGGCTGTAATTTCGTAATATTTTCTGCTGCTTTGTGTATGTATAACAATACGAACAAAGCCAGACTGCAGTTGCGAATGAGCGAGCGTCGGAATCATTACGAAATGTAAGCTAGATTTTGTACATTTTCTTCGTCCCCTCCTTCCACTTTTGCCACTCCCCGATCAAAATGAGAACGGATATTGGAGTGTGCGGTGAATGGCAATTTTGTGAAGCTCTGGACAATCTGTATGTCATGTGGCCTTGGATCGAAGATTAGCCTTTGATAAAATTCTCATTTGTGGAAAATGATCGCTTACGCTATTACCGTTTAGATAATATATAAAATACTCGGGGACGAATAATTTTTCTGGGAATAACACATTTTTAACAATAGATTCAACGTCATTTGCCTCCATTTGGGTTCCAGACGTAGATTAATTTGACGTTATTGTCGAGAGCTCGCAAAGATGCTAACGTGTAACAGAAGCCGAGTTGTCGGATTAGAATGAGACCCCGTGTGTTTAACTCCCACTATATCCGTTCGTTGCTTTGGTAAACGAGCAACCTCGTTCGGATAACAAACCGGCAACGGAGGAATAACTGCGGCCAACCGACAGCTGTTCTCTGTTGGCAACACGAACGAAGGCACATCGGATGAATTGCCACTTCCACCCGACCCGGAACAACTTCAGCACCCGTTTTACCGTAGCAACGCAGAGCGGTTGATCGCCTCTTTATCCACAATATTGCCATTTAACGCATTACGTTGTTGAATTGCGAGAAAGAAGGACGATGAAAATTATTAAGAATTTGTATCGTCGTCTGAAGACTCGAGTCGAACAAAGAAATTGCGAAATAGAAAATTCAGGTCTTTGCAAGAATTTAACGTATTGCGCCAGGTCTAGACGCGGCTAATTAAAACCGAGATTGCTAGTACATTTCTCGAATGCATTTGAGATTTGAGAGCGTGACGAATAAGCGATGCATGCCTCGGTAACTTTCCGAACTTTTCCAAAGAGATGGCACACTGTACGTACGAGATACGTAGGTGTAAAATTTATAGGGAAACAAGAAATTGGACTGTACACTTCTCGTGTAATACGAGAAAGAGAACGGAAGTCGAGGGAGGGGTAGGGAGCTCGGATTGCCAACCGGTAGAGTCGAGTCGGATGCACGAAGTCGTTGATGCATACACGGATGTATACCATCGTGAAGCGACGAGAAACGCTGAACACACTGTACATTCGGTGTCCGATAACGTGGCATCGTTGCCAGATCCTCTCTTTTTGTCGCAAACGGTCGACGCAGGACGGATGAAAACGTAAGGTTTTCTCTACGGGCGATTCTTGTTTATGCTCAGCGTCCATTATAAGCGGCAAACGCACATTTCTCTAGAGAACTCAATGGCCGATAATGCACCGCCGCAGTTAAATTCTCGTCAACGGCCAATGTATTGACTAATTTTAGCTGGCCATCATTTTCGTTTTATCTATGTATTTGGTAACATTGGGGTTTGGAGGAAATTACTTGTGGTTTAACTTAACTAGTCCAATTAAAATGACTATTATTTTGCTTTTTTTTTAAACCTCTTATACACTTCAGCGACCTTTACAAATCGACAATTTGAAAGTAACTTTTTTTTATGAATCGAGTCAGTATTAACCTTAGACAAGCTTTTGCTGTACGAATAAAATCTTTGGAGAACGGAGATGTGGCTGGCGGTGCATCAGTGTCAATATACGTATTGCCACGTGTACCGAGAACTGAATGTAATTGTCGATGGGTTTCGCTTTTGTCGCGTAACAAAGCAACCCGAGTAACCGAGTGGTATACAAAACCACGTTCATTCGCAATGTGGGTTAGGAATGCAGCGAGTCCAACAGTAATATAAGCTTCGTATCGTCAGCATCAACACGGACGGCCCACCCAGATTATGCCAGATCTGTTGACTGGCAGTGGAGAACATTCGTTTTAAAACGCTTTCGGCGACTTAAACTCTGGACTATCTGTTAAATAAGCGCACAATGTACAAATATCTCGAATATTATTCCAACTGTTCAGTGTCCTATGCTTCTGTTGGTTGATATACACTGTTATTCTTCGATTGTAAGAGACAATCCGAAAAGCTCCTTTCATCGAATAATAAACAAAATCCCCGTGTTATCCGGTGCTCGAACGTTCGACTCGAACCAAATCAGTCTATTGGGCTTATATTCTCGGCTGGATCTGAAATTCTGTTGCTTCTTTTCCTCAAGCTTCTCTATATCACCTCGTTTTTTTCCCTATGGCTTCCGTTCGATCGATTCAAGTCGACGAGATCAGGGGCGAGTAATACACGTTAATGGCGTTTGGCCTTGGACTAAACAACATTTTCCCCGAGCCGTTAGGGCTTCTTCGAATGCAGCTAATCGGTATCCTAACGCACACTATTTTACGCGTGATTATCAAAAACGAGGTATGAACACGTGAACCGCATGTGCATTGGCTCGAAGCGAAAATGAAATAAGCAAACAAACTCGGTAGAACAAGAAAAAAAAAAAGTTTTTTCCTTAGTATTCCTCGAATTGAAAAGAAAATTAAAGAGTAGGTATAATGGCTGAAAAGATATTTAATGAACGTGAGAACCGTGTGAAACGAGTCGATGATTTTATCAAGGAGAGGGGCTCCGTCAATTCGATGCGAGCGAAGTCAAAAATGCTTTGTCACTTAAGTTGCGACAGAGGCAATGATTTAACGATAACGTACGGAACGATAGGCGAGAGTCAGACGTTCTCGCGCAATGGCACGTAAGGGTATATCGATCTCGTGGAGGTCGTGAGGGCGATGAACGTGTACGGGACAGCTATTTCAAGTCAGAAAACTATGCCTACCAGAAACGACGCGGCTTTGAAAAGATTGAAAGGCACACCGCTCTATTTATAGGAGCAAAGTACGTTGCGAATAAAGAAAAACGAGAAAGAAGCCAAAGATAACGTACTGCTGAGGCCTGCGTGTGAATAAAAACATGAACGTTATATCGAAAAAAAAAAAGTTTATTTATAGATTGAAGATGTCGATAAGATAGTTCCGAAAGTCTCCTCGCCGGAAATGAATTCGGACCGCATTTTCAACTCAACAAAAATACTCTCAGTATCAAAAACTTCTCTAATCTGCATATTTCAACGACCTCGTTCAAACTTAGAGTTCGCTCGGCTGCATAGAAGTGTTCGCGTTGCCGAGAATTTCAAGAGACTAGTGCGAGTTAACCGAAGCTTCGGGCTAGAACCGTCGTCAGTAGCAACGCATCGTGTGGGATGTGAGACCTCAAAACGAAGAACGAGCTTGATGAGTGGATTTATCAGGCCACGAGCAAAATCTCCATACAAACCTTGCCATAGAGTTTCGTCTCGGTCGTTCGACAACGACGATGACGACCACGACTACGACAACGACGACGACTACGACGATACATTTGGCCAAACTTTGAAAATCGAGTTTCGTGAACGATCGAACGCGAATCAGTCGGTGTGCTCGTGGTTATGGTAGGAAATCAAGAATGGGGTGGTTGGTTCAGCTCGTTCCGCGCATGCCACGAGAATACGCTCTATAAGCGCGACCTTCAACGACCGATGGAACTCGACCCTGAATTTCGCTCGTCTTTCTTCCCTTTTAGCGGCGTCACGGTCTGCAACATCGAGGGAGGAAAAGAGGGAGAATCCATTGCCAAATACCACGACCGTCCGTACGAAATTTGCGACGTGGCGAAATTATTGAGCTGCACACACACATATACAAATACCCAGTAGCAATAGCCTGGTACAAAATCGGCGCATTAGCATGTAAAGCTTGGGGGCCCGTTATTTTTACGACTTCGTCGACAAACGCGGTTTGCAATTTCGTAGATTTGCTTCGATAGTATTTTTTTCCCCTGAACTTCCCACGGAATTTCCTCGATAACGCGAAAAGAGAAATAAAAAGCAAAAGTGTCGTGTAAAATGCCGCGAGGAAGGGGAAAAATATAGTAGGCGTGAAGAAATAAAGAATATCTCTTGGCATTTCTAGAATGTCGCAACGAAAGCTGAGACGCTTATATTTTATGCACGTGCCTGTACTATTTTTGTCGGCAGACAACGTGGGGGATGGTCGGACGTTGAGCGAGGTACTCAATACCCTCTATTCCTCTCCCTCTCTCTCTTTTTCTCTGTGAAGCCTCTTCTAGCATATTTTTTCTTCCCCATCTTCATTTTGCTCTGTGGAACAAGCCTCGATGATTATTGCTCACGAGGTAAGCCCACACGACAGGGCACAAAAGCATAAATAATACGGATAAGCTTGCCATCATCTCTGAAATTCAGTTCATACACGCGCTCTACAAATAAACGTCCATTCGGGCTCGCTTAGCCTCGGGAATGTTTAGAGACCGCAAAAATTACTCAGACGCGTCGAGACTCTCCCTTCGGTTCAAGATGTACCACTGCGTGAAGAGTTGAGAAAGTCTCGGGATGGGAGAACATTTTGCAGAACGGGAGGTAGTTTCGCCTGGAAGGAGGGTTTACAGTCGTACTACAAACTTGATACAAACAGGAAGAGAGGGTCGAGAATGTGCAAGAGAGAGCGAGAGAGAGAGAGAGAGAGAGAGAGAGAGAGAGAGAGAGAGAGAAATATGCGGGGTGAGAGATAGCGCGAGGAAGACAAAGAGGGATCTCAAAGCCCAGGGAGGGGAAGGCGACGAAAGAATAAAAGAGAATGAGAAAGTGAGTGAGAGAGGGAGAGAGGGAGAGGGAGGGAGAGAGAAAGAGAGAGAGAAAGAGAGAGACGAGGTCGGGCTTGAGGTACCCACCAGCAGAAACGGCCTTTATTTATCCTCCTGCGATGTTGCCGGCTTGCAGTCGGTGACCCGGGCCTGACTACCGAGCCAGATCAATATTCGCTGAGCTGGCAACAGAGCTCGGAGCCCAGCTGATCGGAGAGAGACTCTTATCATTCCCTCTTTCTGTCGCACTCTCGCCGGTTTGTGATATGCTCAAAGCACCCGGCGAGAATAGTGGTAGGTGCGCCGCGACGCTTTTGCCCGTTGAGCTCTCCGGACAACTCTCCGGAGGTCTTTCTTCGTGGTCGAAACTACACGCTGCTGCTACGCCTCCTCACGGCCACCCAATAGACATTGGCCGGACTATGCTACTGGCTTGTCACGGAAGCACGAGAGAATTTATAGTTATTTTTACATCGTGTCCCGACATTTTCACATTCCTACTGGAAATGTTCTTCGTTACTTTATCAAAAGTGATACAAAATTAACAGTGCTACCCTTTCAGGTACTTGGGGTAGATTAAATTTTCGAAAGACTCGACACGCTCCAGGGCACTTTCGTAGATCAAGTAAAATTAATAAGACATTTATGAAAATGGTTTTATAATTCAGGATAATTCTGTATTGTTCTTTTTTTTGTAATGAATAAATTAATCAACATTATTTTGTTCTCTCGTACAAGCTTAAAGCACTCCTTTTCGTTAGTTCACGAATCATGAATGTTCCTTCTCTTGAAGAATCAACCATCGATTTTGACCAACTCCCTATCTCCCACTCTTTCCTCGAGACATACTTCATTGTCTTGGATGACTGTCTTTGTCCGTGCTATTGACGTCAAAAAAGGATGTCAGACTCTCGCCCTTTGTCCGTTCCGCAAGTGTTTGCATTCAAAAGGGCAAATGCCGACAAGCTCGTAGTGATAATAAGACCAACTATTTTCGTATACTACAATAACGATACGCGTGGACAGACTGTCGAGAGCGAGAGTAGTAGTTTCAAGATCGATAAGAGACCTTATCGACAAACTCTCTGACTCGACCAAAGGGTAAAGTTCGATCGGACATCAAAGTGACGGTCACGTTTTCTTTCCTTTCCCGATGCGACGAATCGTTGACAAGCATTATTTTTATTCTTGCATTTGCGTATAAACAAAGGAATTGCCATTGACAATGATATCAGTTTGAAACGAGGATTTAGATAAAAATGCATGAATTCCTTGAACTTTCGAACACACGTGTTCGACATTCGTCCCAGAAATAAGACAAAAATTCTGAACGCTCTTTGTCGTCCCTCGCTCGAGGAAAAGGGCAATCTTTGATCCTCCCACTCTTTCGCAACTTGGCTCTTCCTGACCATGACCAACCGTGGTAGGAAAAGCCTTTTCCTGCGGCCTCGAGATCTAGCCCGGAGAACAGTCGGTACCGAGAGGCGGAAGGGGATGTAATTTGCTCTGCGTGTGAATTCACCTCTCCTCCCCTATTTCAACGCCACCCCCCGTGGGAGATCTCGGCGATGGTACACTCCGCCCCAGAGCTTTTTGTGAGATTCTAGCGAACGTGAGTCCTTCGTACAACCTTGCCAAGTTTACATAGAGGTCGCAAAGGAAGAGGAGGAGGATGAGGGAATGGAGGAGAGGTCTTCTATATCCGGACCTAATGATTCTTCGTTAAATTGAAATTTTCAGGTCCGTCGTTCGCACTGTAGCGACGGTCTCGGGGAGAATAATAGAATGGTTCGTTCCACGACCACCGAGCTAAGTGTTATAACGAAAAACACCCACGCTGTTCGACGCTGACTCCGAGAGATTTATGAGAAGTAAGAAACGCGTAGAGACGGAAGGCGGAAAGAGATTAAAAAGCGCGAGGCCTTGGTCCAATCTACTTCCGTCAACGGAACGTCTCTTTGATCGACTTTCTCTCTCTCTCTCTCTCTTTCTCTCTCGGCGAATCATGGCTGTTCCAAGAACTCGAATTGAGAAAAACTATCTTAGATAGTACAAATTTTTTAACATGACGAAGAGACGATTTCATTTTTATATCGCGTCATTGGAATTTGCAAGGTGACCCGTTGTTGCACTTGAACAATTATACGCGATACATGTTGATTCGTTCGCTTAAACGTTTCTCGAGAGGGAAACAAGTACAAGCTGGCCGTGTGGCTTTGAAATAACAAGACGATAATCGGTTGTGTACAAACACACGCGTGTCTATCTTTATATTTCGCAAACTCCGACTAGTAGCAATAATCGCCAGTAAAGAGCCACTCGAGGGAATTACAGAAAAACAAAATCATATTCTCTATTTATCTTGGCCACTATAAAACGAGATATAGTTGAATTTTTGTTGTAAAAGCCAGAAGAAATCTGTGGTCGATTTATCGCGGTTCAGCCGACGAGCAGTTATCGTTTTTTCAGCCTCGTGTTATTATGTTATCGGCGAGGGTCAGTGAGAGGGGGAAAAGAGAGCCGAGCCAAAGAATTCGAGCCACTCGAATTGTTCGCAGGTCGGTTGTAACGGAACATATTTGTGTTGTGTGAAATACAGCGAGAACAGACCTTGTACCGTGCGTAGCAACGCAAATATTTATTCAATACTGAAACGATTAAATAAGAATCCTCGATATAAGACTTATACGTGAAAATACGACGCGCGAGAACGACAATGCGATTTATGTTGTCGCTGAAAAATGGGGATTTTTCATGAATCGTTCGACGTTCCAAAAAAATGCAAAAATTTCACAAGCGTTTCGTTGATAACGTCGTCAATTAAATTCTAACATTGATAGAATGTCGCTTTTGCGACCGATCAATTTATCGAACAATTTCTTATGTAAATCTAATATGAACGATGAGTAATACAAAAAAGCGTTAACGGTTTTTACTCATCTGATCGTAAAGGCCTCGCGAAACCAAGATGATACAGCTACCTTGTACTTTAACGCGATATTATATATAGCTTTGCTTTCAAGACACGATCGCGTCTCGTGGGAGCTCATTTCAATTTTCCTATTTATTATACTGTCACGAGAGATTGAACGGCCACCGTGAAAGATCCTATACGTATATTCTCTCGAGAGTAAATCTTTCAATATTGAATAACTACTTTAGCCAACTCCACAGAATATTTCTACGTATGTTCGCCTCGGTAGTGTCACGAGTCAATGTCAAAAACTGACAATGTTTGCTCGCTCTGACCGACTTTGCGCCATTCTTTTATCCACCATTATACCTAGCACGACTACTGGAAGTCAGAGTTTTACGAGCGAAAGAAATCTCGTCGGGCTTTTTTTGCTCGTCTTTGATCAGCCATCGACGAGATAGCGCCGAGTCAAAGACGAAACGCGTGTGTCTTCGGCTAAACCACGACATGTGTCTATGTGTGGGTTTTATTTATAGAATAGACGAGGGTCAAAATGGTGCTCGTATACGCGCACGTGTGACAAACGATTCGACGTCCCACGTCCCGACTGACCGAGTTTGTAATCGATAGCCAATATCGAGTTTGTCCTTCTATGCACAAATGCGGTCTGTTTGTGTTGGCACATACCCGTTTCACGCAGAAAGGATTAACGTGATTCATATGGCGTGTTTGAAGTGGACGACATACTTGTAATATTGCAGAGTACACGGAGCGTACGAGAGCATGAAAAAAAATAATACGTGTGAGAGATAGTGCGAGAAAGTGAAAGTTACGAAAAAAAAAAAGAAAAATGAAAAGATATTCGCTACTTTCATACGAGAATCCTTCGAAATATCGTGACGAGAGCGCCACAAAATATTGAAACGACAGTTTTTCTAAAACAAATGTTAAGTGGATAGATAGAGTCACGAGAAAGTGAAAGTTCCCGATCGAAATTTCATCGAGATAAGGGAGAAAATTATTTTCACGCGACAGCTAAGAATTTTTGAATGAAACGTTCGACGAGGGTTCAAGTGCATTTTGGTGCACTCGGCTTGCAGAGGGTTTCGGCGAGACACTGCGAGATGCTGGCCTCGACCCCGAGGACACGGTTAACAGCTGCTCGTCGGGCGAGCTCGACGAGTTCTAGCGGAACAAAGCGTCGTAAAGTTATAAGAGGTTGAATCGAACCTGAGGACAAGGGTGGGAGCCAGCGCAGACTGAAATTCGCTCTATACCTGCCTGGGTAGAATATGTGGACGAATTATATCGAAATTACGTACTGAGTAAACGTTGTACATCCTAAGACTACGACCCTTATCGAAAAAATATCAGCGATTTTTCATTATTATTCAAAAGGGCGGCAAGCAGTAACATCAGGTGTGAGAATTTTTTATTGGCCGAATATTGTTGCTGAAACATCTGCGATGAAATCTTACAGTGGATTACCACAGAATTAGGAGCAAGGTCGATCGAATAATTATGGTAGAAAATAATCTCAGACACGTTTATTCGTTACAAACGAATCAACACCCTCGCGAATTTAACCCCTCGATCTGTAAGATCGGTCAAGGATTATAAAATATATTCCTAGTAACGAGCGTCGTAAATAAAGCATGCTGATAATTGGTTAATTAGCTAGAAAAATTAATGATCGTGGTGATTACTCTAGTTGACCTCAAATTGTACATGCGCTGAAAAATTCGCGAGAAAGCCCACGAGGTTTCCTCGCATGTCTAATGTAAGGGTTGGAAAATGGGGTTCGTCATATATACCACAGTACCATGCGCCGGTACTAGAAACATGTGAACTTATGATACATGCTCCAGCAATACCCAGGAGAGAGAGACGGAGCGAGAGAGAAAAGAAAGAGAAAGAGAGCTCTGTGAAAGGAAGTTCCACGAGGGATTGAGTGGCTCAGGTACGAGGTTCTCATAACGCCGTACCTCTCACCGGAGTCTAGAGCGTGTGGGCCTTCCCAGCTCTTAGCAGTTTTTATTATTCTTTCCGTTTTCAACCTTCCCCCTTCGTTTTCGCTGCTCGAAACGGTCGAGGAAGCCGAGAACCGAGAACCGAGGCGAACTTCTCAACTCGCCCCATGCCCGATGCGCGCGCGGACGCCCGGGGGATTGCGACGTTGCCTATTGGGCGTCTGTGCAATCCGCCTAGGCGGCGTGCGCGATTCCAACGTTGCCATTTAGTCAAACTGGTGGGGGGGTTTGTGAGGCGCTGAGCAAGAGGGAGAAAGAGAGGGAGAGAGAGAGAGAGAGAGAGAGAGAGAGAGAGAGAGAGAGAGAGAGAGAGAGAGAGAGAGAGAGAGAGAGACAGAGAGGAGAGAGAAGCCACGAGGAGGCCGGGTTTTCCTCGACGTTAGCCAGTCAGTTTTTGTGTCTGCTGCGTGGCGGTTACACGCAGAAATCGCGTCGCCTCGAGAGCACGTTTTGAGGCAGCGACATAAACGTATCTCGAGTTTGAGGCAACAGCGAGATATAATCTTCTACCGTGATATGTGACGAAACACACGGCGGATATCAAAAGAGATCTCCGTCTCCCTCTCCAACTGGCTTGTCGCACATTAACCGACGGAAGGTTGCCGAGAAAAGATAATTTTGGCGCGCACAAGCGTCAAGAGGAGCGAAAGAGGAGAGAGACGCAGTAAGACGAGCTTATTCCTTCGAATTTAAAAATTTAATTAAACACGCGGGAGTGATCGATCCGTTCGACGACGAGGATTTTAATCGAAAACGCGAGGAAGCCTCGAGACAGTGTCTCAGTCGCGGCCCGGTCGTTGCTCCCGTCGGCTCCGCGATTTATCGTTATTAATTTTATAATAATACGAATCCGTACGACGCGACGAGAACGGACAACGGGAAGCAACGATCACGCGGTCTCGCTATGTCGTCTTCGAAGGCGGGAGCCGGTAGCGACGATTACCCCGGCAGACCTAGTGAATATTTAGCAAATGGTTAACAACGAATTATCGCACGACGCGACTTCTTTTTTTTCCCTAATAAAAAACGTGCCAATGTTATTCGTTTAGAGAAAGAAACTGATGTACTACTTCGGTTGTATTGTCGTTCGGTACAAAGGATTACAAATAAAAGTGAACGATGTATAGATGAATTTTTATTTTTTAACGTAGAGTAACGTGAATAATAATTGAAAAATAATATTTATTCGTTATTTGGAACGGTTGACGTGAAATTTGGTACCGAGAGTCGACGAAGTTATAGGAGATAAAGAAGAATTAAGAAAGGAGAGAAAGTTGATACCGGTGGACTGGCCGAGATCGCCCACTGGCGAAATTCGGGAAAAGGTATCCGAGCCCACCGGGAGATGGGTGGTAGTTCGTGCCGAAAAAACGGACGATATCACGTTTCATGTATCAGCAGGGATGAGTGTAAGATTGATACTCGGCTCGTCGTCGAGATTCTACGTAACGATCGTTCTGCAGCTCGCGCTGCTGATCGGTCTGGCGATCGTGTCGAACGATGCGGCATCGTCAACGACGCTTACGAGAGAAAATCATCATGCACAAGAGGAGCAGGAGGAGAGCGAGAACGACGACGACGGGCCGATACGAGATTGTTCGGCCGGTTGTCGTTGCGACGGTTGGAACTTTTATTGCGAGGAGAGAAGCTTTCTCGGTCTCGGTTTACCGTCGCAGGCGCGAGACGTCGTCCTAAGAGAAGTGAGAGCGGCTACGTTGACGATAGCGAGTCTCGAGACGTCGTCGAAATTGCGAAGCCTCGCTTGGATCTCGAGCGATATAGAGCGCGTCGAAACAGGCGCTTTTCGTTCGACGCCCTTTCTCGAGACTCTCAATCTAGGTTTCAATCGTCTCGTCGAATTACCGACGGACTTGTTGAGCCCATTGCGACGTTTGAAACATTTGAATCTGACGAACAATCGCATCGTCAGTCTGCCCCGTGCATTGTTTCTTGGCCTGGACTCTCTCGAGGAATTGTCAGTGGCTGGAAATCGTCTGAGCGTATTGCCTTATCAGGCATTCGCGGCGGCGAGAGCGCTCAATCGTTTGGACTTGTCGAGAAATTTCTTGGTCTCTCTGCCCGATCATACGTTCAAACCGAATCGCGAATTGCTCGTGCTACGTTTGTCGTCGAATCGTCTGACGAAGTTACCCGGTCGTTTGTTCGCCGGATTGCAGAAGCTCCAACGTCTCGAGCTCAACGACAACGAGATCGATAGTTTGCCACGTGGTTTCTTCGTCGAACTCGGGACTCTCGAGTATCTCGATCTTGCCGGTAATCCGATAGTAAATCTGACCAACGTCGCGTTTCAGGGCCTCGGTAGTCTGACCTGGCTCGATCTTGGACGAACGCGAATAGCCCGTCTTACTCACGATCTTTGGCGACCCGTTTCCTCCCTCCGAAGCTTGAGCCTGGAGAAAACGAGCATCGAGATTCTCGGTAACGGGGATTTTACGGGTCTTCGTCGTCTCGAGAGTCTGACGATAAAGAACACTCCGTTGAGAGAAATTGGCAGCAGGACCCTCGACGATTTGCCGTATCTTCGTAATCTCGATCTTCGCAACAACGATCTTGCCTTTTTACCGGCCAATCTCGCGCATTTGACGCGAATGTCTCAGCTACAGTTGCAGGGAAATCCTTGGGCCTGCGACTGTCGGATGTTTTGGTTCGTTAAATGGGCCGAGAGTCACGCTCATCGTACGGCCTTCGACAGTGGTCTTCGTTGCGGTCACGAGTCCGCCACGGTCGACACTCTTCAGGCTCTGAGGTACTTGAATTGCACCGCTCCGTTTCTCACTTACGTTTCCGGCGAATCGACTCTCCATCGTCTTCACGGGACCGTTCTCCTCGAGTGCGAGTTCAACGGTAATCCATCGCCCTCGTTGACCTGGGTCACCCCGAGTCTCGAGGTATTTCATTGGAACCCGGATCCGTCGTTTCCCGACGTATTTCACGATCATCCCGGTCGCCACAAGGACAATATCAAATCACCGGTGATCGTCAAGAACAACGACGAATATCCGTATCATCGTCATCAACAGGAACAACAGCAGCAGCAACAACAACAACAACAACAACAACAGCTGAACGGTTACGAGCCCCATAGAATACATCTTTTGGACAATGGATCTTTGCTCATCACTAATCTAATGCGAAAAGACGTTGGGCTATACAAATGTTTCGCCATCAATCCAATCGCCAATCGCACGACTTACGTCTCCCTCAGAATGGATCCCGTTACTTATCAACGCATCAAATTATTCAGCCTTGCGGTCGGAGCTGCCAGCGCCACCGGATTTCTTCTGATAACGCTTTTCGTTCAGTTTCTACGTTACCTCATCGGCAGGTGAGTATATCGCGCGTATATATGAACAACGCGTTCGTCAATACGCGCGTTTGTTCATATATACACATTCATCTCCATGATTTAATCATGTTACTCTTCGTCATCTATCGTTGTCGCATGTTATTACAATACCCGATGCTAAAATGCACATGGAAATTCTTATTATTTATTTTCATTCGTTTTTCCATTCTGTGTCACATACGCGTCGATGTCGCTACCGATCGCGACATCATCGATGTTTGTCAATTGTATAAATTTACCGGCACCGTGTCTATTTCTCTCTCTCCGTACTCTCTGTTCCGTTGACTGCTGCTCGACGCTAATCGGGTGATCAACGAACGATCGAAAATCAACTGGGCTCGATCCACCGAAACTCTGATACCCGGAGGGACATGAAACCGGAGGACGATCCCGAGATACAAAAAATTCAACGGAATTTCAAAGAAAGAAACTACGCAAATTCTCCCCCTGGCACAGATCTCATTAACTTCATCATAAAATTATTGTAGGTGCGGCTGTGGCAGATGGTGTTTATGCTGCAGACGCGTTGGGGTCACGCCGCGAGCCAAGCAGATCTATCAGATGTTGGACAACATTGAACACTACAAGAGCCAACAGCTCGAGCGTCTTCGAGAAAATTATACGCAGCAGGTACACAGGATCAAGGACAATTGCGCCGAGCAGGTCGAATGGATACGCGACAGCTATGAGGGACAGATGAGGCACATCAGAGACATCAGGGACTACGGAACGAATCATCTAACATCCCTCAGAGATCAGTATTACGATCAGGTAAAACAAATCCCTCTAGGATGTTTCGTAAGCGAGAAACGATAAGAGAAAACTGATAGAACAAACGTGACTCGAATTAATTGTGAGAGTTCGAGGTGCATTGTACTTATCGTATCAGAGTTTTTTTTAACACGAGTCGAACGCTGAATTCCGAACACAACGAATATAAGATTTTATAATTCGAACGACTTATTCTTTATCGTCAAAATCTTGTTCTAACGTGACTATTTGCTCGAATAATCGATCAGACGATGTTTTCCAAAAGATATGAGTTTTTACGATGATTAGGGCGAGTATTATGTTCAAAGTTCGTTCGTACACAATGTCGTGACGACACTCGTGATGATCCCAATTAACGATGCTCACGAGGTGATAATTTTACTCTCGACAGGTGAAAAGGGTACGAGACTATTCCACAGGACAATTGAACTGGGTTCGAGAGAATTACGTCTTCCAGAGGAACAAGATTCGTAAGTTCAGCGCTCATCAGGTATTGCGTCTACGGGAGAGTTACAAGTATCAGCAACAAACGTTGAACAAGGTATTGGAAAATCTGCCCAATTTATATTTCGACAATTGTCGAAGCGGTTCTTGCGGCAAGAGCGACTCAGCCGTCTTCGATCCGAAGGACATGACCTCGGCCGGCATCGACACGTATTTCAAAGCAAAATTGCACGATCTCGTGGCTTGCGACAACAGTATGGAGGACCTTAACAGCGAGTATTACACCCCAACGGATTTCTCGGGTACGAGTCCAAACGGTCTTGGTTTCATCGATGGTATTCACATAAATTACATCGAGGATGGTCCACCGCCGCCCCTCGATCCTCCATTGGGACCGAATTGTGCTATACTGCAGAGAATCGAGGAATTCGGGAGCAACTCGACGCTTGGAAAAAGCTACGAGTACATTGTACCGGTTTATCGTGGTATAAGCGCCGAGGTGCTTGCTCGCGAAGCTCCTGGAACACCGGAAGTTCTTGGTCTTCTCGGACCTAGCACCAGTTTACCGGACTTGCCTCATGAGACCCGGCTGTAACTGGCCTAATACGGATATAGAGCGATAGAAGGAGAGACGGAATGAAAGAGACAAATGGGGAGATTTATTATTCTCCTCGCTCGGTCGTCAGGCACGAAGAATTTCGCGAGTGATCACGATGATGATGATGATGATTGACTCTTGGACTCTAACCGTAATGCTTTGAATAATGTGATTGGTGAATGGTGAATGACAAAGAAAAATGTATTTGTGAACTGAAACGTCTCTTGAACGTGTTTTTTTTTCACCGGTCGATCGAGAGATCGTGGGAGCGTTTTTATTCTCATCGGGTTTTGTTTTTAAACCTCCAATCGAGACCCGAGATTGTACCTGAAACGCGTTGTATACGAGTGTTGATCGAGGAACAGCTCGAACGAAGCTAGTGGTGGCCACGAACGTAAGAGCAACGAAAAAAAAAAAAAAAAAAAAAAAAAAAAGTAAGGGACATTCGCGAAACGACCAAGTGCGAGATATAAAATTCTCGAGAGAGTTTTTTCCTCACGGTGATTTCGAACCAAGGGCTGAGCTTTTGTTTTGTGTGCTACAGGACCGTCTTCCTACGACTCTGGCAAAAGCCACGGCGATTCCTTTGCCTCGAAATATATCCTGAGAATTCTACGTCGTTCGACGTGAGACAATTACATTGATCGAAGATTTAAAAAAAGAAAAGAAGAAACGGTAGAACGACGTTGAAATTACGAGGATGAAAATGGCGACGCGAACTTCAATATCCCCGTTCCTACTTCGGATCTGGCATAAATACACGATATTAAGGGACAAGTTTGTAATTGCCTAGGCGTCAATTGAAATAAGGTCAAAGATTCCTAATTAATTTCAAATGTAAATAAGAGACGTGACTGTGTGGGAGTTCGAATTCGTCCGAAACGGGCTTTACTTCGAACTCCCTGGGTACGAGGAGGTTTGAACGATCTTCCCGCTAAACCCTCCCTCCTGTTCGCGATCGCGCGTGTATCGTTAGTCTCGTTTTTTGCCCAGCTCATTCTCGATCCTCGAACGATCCCTCTCGACAGAATTAAAATGATCTTCCACGGTTACAACGCGTGTATTATCCGAGTCGATGTTCGAACGCTCCTCGTGCCTTTTCTTAGACCATAAGTTGTTCCAAGGCATGAAAACAAATATATAATTATCGATAAAGAAAACAATGGTAAAGAGAAATCAACCTTTTTTGTTTGTTTGTGTGGCGTATGACTTTTAAAAAACGTGGTCGTTCGCACATTCGTCATTAAAAAAAAAAAAAAAACAAGAATTAAAATAAACACAATCCTTAAACGAAAATTCTCAACGTCATCTGGATAATCTTGGAGATTTTGCGATCGAGGTGCGAAACCGAGTCTGTGAGAAGAGAGATATTATAAAACGAGCGACGGTTTAACATAATTTAGGGTAACGAAGCAAACTGATGCGCTTACGCGGTGACGCGACTTAAAGCAAGATTTTAAATGTAGTGAGAAAATTCTGTGATCTCTTGGGCGAGTCGCATCGAGATTAAGTCGAACGGCGACTTTCATTAAATTTCGTGTGTCGAAAAAGGAAAAGAATGCAAAAAAAGGTAAAAAGGGGAAAAAAGATACATACTTGCCCCAAGAAAAAAAGTGTTTGGCTAGATCGGGTAAAACTCGATAAATTCAATTGGGGAAGCGAGAAGCGAGAAACAGGGAGTCGTAATAAATCAATCGACAGAGTTCGTCCAGTCTGTTGATCGGGGGGAGGGTTTAACGCGTGCAATTTGCTTATAGGAATTTGTGTTATTTTTTCGTTACGATGCAGATGAAAAATAATAAAGTAGTTGTAAAAAATAAAAATAAAAATATGCTCAAAACGGCAGGAGCCCCGTCGAATTTTGACTGGATTCGATGCGACTGGCTCGGCAAAGATGACTGGTCTAGCAATGGTGCAATTTTATGATCGATCGGCCGCGTGCCTTGTACGGTAGGGAACGTACGCAATAAATGTGGAAGAGATTGCGATTGTTTCTTTTTTCTTCCATGAATTAAAAAATTGAACGAGTTGATTTGCCGCGAGTGACGATGATCGTGACAATTGTTTTTTTTTCGAACGAGAGCTCACTGGATACGTGTATTGAAACAAAAATAATCTAACGAATCCTCCAGTCAATAATACGTATCGTTCTACGTGAACAATAAAAAGAGAACAAAAATATCGCTATCAAGCCCTTCATTCGAACGATCCTCGTGCGTCGATACATCTATTTATTTCATTACTTTTTTCTTGTCTCTGTTTTCAGCCTATTTTACCATAAATTTCACACGTTTTATCTAGTCGATCTTTACGACGATAAATGAGTTTTTACAAAATTCGATTATGAAATTAAAATCGTTTAAGAAGAAAAAAACAAAACAAGAGAATGGAAACGGTAATTCGCTGTTTACTTTAAGAGGCAGGAAAATAAGAATGGAACTCCAAAGCGAGACTTCGCTCTGACAACATATACGAATAAATTGGCGACCGATGAAACGCTCTGCGACACCCGAACATTATCATAATTGTTTGTCAAAGCGTTTAGCTACCGTACCATCGTATCAATTCACCGACGCATAGGTGTGTGCGCGCGCACGCGCGTGCTTGTCTATATATATATATATGAATATAGATAGACACACGTGTATACATATATCTGTATTGTAATAACAAATTATCCATCGAAATTTCATGAAATGATTGATCTTCGGTATCTCGTGATAACATTTAAGAGAACAAAACAAAAATGTCCGTAGCTTTCGCAAAAGAAACAAAGAAAAATTAGCGTAAAGCACGGGTGTCTGTGTGTTTACATTTGTTTCGCATAAATAACGAAATTGCATTATGACGGATGTCGTCGCGAGTTTCGCCAGCCGATTAGAAAAACGACGATCGAACAAAAATTCTTGAGGCATCCGTGGTCGTTGAACGGAATGGTCAAGATATTAATAGAGGGAGAGAGAGAGAAAGAGAGGGCCATTTCCGGGGCCGTGATGGGTATACGTAAGACTGCTCTGAACGGAACTGTGAACGCAACTATTGCTACTGGACTTTATAGGAAATAGCTAATCATGATTGGGGTTTGAATAAAGAGAAAACAAAAAATACAGTAAAATGTGTCAATCGATTATCCGACTTCGTACAGTGTACCATAAATACCCTCGGCTCCGTGCGGACCCGTTCGGTTGCAAATGGAGCGTCCGTACTGAACAAAGCAAATAAAGAACGAAGAGGAAGGATGGTGGGAAGCAACAGGGCTAATTGAGCATCTGACCAAGAGTGTCGGGTATTTGGATAAATCATTCGAGAAATTTCTGAATTAGAAGAAAAAAAAATCATTTGGAGGAAGCGTTCGAGCTAAATGCTCGCGATACGCGAAGATCATGCGATTCTTTTGTACGAAAACCTCCAATAATCATTATTATTCGCCTATATTTTCATAAGAGGAAGAGAGAAACGATTGTAAGACGAGAAAAAAAAAATAAAACCAAAAAACAAAAAACAAGTAATTCATTCGAATATCGGAAAATGATACGATGAACGATCGATTCTTCCGACTGTTATGTAAAACGAATAAAAGGAAATTGATTAAATAAATGAATATAACGTCCGGAAAACATATTTAATATCCCCCTTCCGTTATATTTTTGTAATTCTTGAAGATAGAACGAGAGACAAAATATTGAAGTACGTGAAAATTTTGAACTTTTGTTAACGTAGACTCGGGAGAAACTGGAGTGACTGCGGTGTACCGGATGACGCGAGAAAGCGAAGCGTCATCAGTGACGTCATCAGTGTCAGGGGGAAGTGCGTGGACTTACGTCTTCGGCTCACGTATCTCGACAGGAGTCGAGACACCGAGGGTGGGGGAAATTACGAGGCTAGCGGGAGATTTACGAAGCTCCGTAAATATTGGTGCAAATTGTATCGCCTCGACTCGTTTATTTCGTTGTTCTGATAAGTTCGCGGTAAGAATTGAAATTGAGAAAAGGGATCGTCGAATTCGTCCTTCCGGTAGTACACGCGAGGGTCGTTTTTATCGCATCGTAGAGTCAATCTCTTATCACCTTTATGGGAGATACATAATCGTCTTTCTACCGACAGAGGGGCTTGGTAACGATTCAAGTTTCTCCACGTCCTGTATAGCACAACGTGCAGAATATATCGTAGGTCGAGAGTTTCGAGGACTCGATGAAGCGAGGCAGCTTGGTGAAGAAAAACTCTACTTTTTCTCTTTTCTTCATCATTTGTGACATTTTTTCCCTAGGTCGTTATCGAAGGAGAAAACGTTTTGTTTTTCTTTTACAGAATTTCGAAAGTATACCTGCATCTGGTTGTGTATCGCTAACGATGATAATGAAAGGAGTGCATCGATTTTTTTTAGTCTGATGCAAGAGTAAGCGAAATGAGAGAGAGTGGATATTAACCCTAGAACATCACGTGCACTTTTCTTCGATTCTTCAATTTTTTATTACACCAATTGTGAAAGAAAATTCATTATTTATTTAGGATATTTCTTAGGCTTGGACAAATTTATAATTTCGGTGTTGTGGTAAGGGCTAAAAGCACATGGGACGTTCTAGGGTCGAACCGAGATCATGCATACTTGTTGATTGAAAAATAAATGGGATATCGTCCGTACCCCGTTTTCGACACCGAATCGAATAACGTGTCTTATTGAGATAAACTTTGATCATTGTACGATTCACATACCTTCTCCTGAGTCCTGTTCCAAACGATAACACTGTGGCCACTGTTGATCAAGTTCTTAACGATTCCACTGCCCATTATTCCGAGACCGAGGAAACCAAACTTCAGCGTCGACGGAAGTATATTCTTCTCCTTGAGAGTCTGAGACAGTGTCTCCACGTCCAGAGGTGGCGTGACCTTTGTCATTGGAGAAACAGAAATGTCGCGCTTGAAGGACGAGTAAAGAGATCTTTATTGGAGGACAAGATGTTTAATAGGAATCGTTAGAAGCCCATTCGCATGAGATTCCCGATTAAGCGACAGACGTTGTATGATTTACGTCATGGATTTTAGATAGGGCGAATTATATTATAGTCGTGACCTTGAAATGAACTTTCAGAACTAATAACTTTAAACAATTGGAGTAATAAATAAATTGTTATATCTTGGAGGAACTTTAAGTAAATCTGAGTTATCACAATTCTCAAATAAAACATTCCAACTCTTTAAATAATTTAAATAATTAGACGGTGTAAAGAAAATTTTAACACATCCTGGTAAAAAAAAAGGACGTTACTATTGTCAAAATCAATGTGGGAACCGTATCGACCGTACGGCAATCGATCATATTCATGTTATCGGTAAAGAAATGTCGCGGCAGTGAAGCTCATTCTATTCTCGAGTAGACAATGAGAACCACTGCATACGTCGCGTGAAAGATAGCATCGTTTCACCGCCATCCGGCGCTCATGGAACGCGAAATTTGAAGCTTAAACGGTGACGATGATTTGAAGAACACTCGATTAAAATAAGTGAAGAAATACAAAAAAATAAAAAATTGTTCGCATCGGGAGATTTCCGAAAAATTAAGATAGCAACGGATAAAGATCAATATCAATATATTCAACGATCCCAACGCGTTATAAACTCATCAATATGAATAAAAAAAATAAAATCCTCGATATAGGAAAATAATTGATATCGAGCTATTGATTATTCGAAGTGTTTTTGTAAATGTACTTACAGGTCTAGCGACGTTGGCGGGTCTGTTGAGAAGAGTGGATCCCGATTTTCTCGGAGGACTCGAGTGATTGAGCGCGGGACTTAGGCTACCAACACGATTGCTGTTGCTGGTGCTAGACTCCCGTCTCTGCTTTTTGGCAGGACGACGAGCCGAATCGCCACCACCGTCGATTCTCTTAGCTTTTGGTGTTTCCTGAGATTTAATATTTCGGAAATCATCATTATTATCTCGTTAATCTTTATCGACTTTTTATTCGAGACATAAATACGTATAATACAGACTTGGTAACGATGAAAAATAGTTTATGGAAGAAAATACTGACCTTTCGAGGCTTGGGCACCTTCGGACTCTTCTTCTCAATGCTGATCGAGTCTTCTTTGAGTCTATCGAAGAGAGAATCGGGATCTAGGCCATCTTCGAATACCTGAGAAACGAGAGACCATTCTTCATTGATGTAACGTTCATGGTACAGGATGAGAAATAGTCAACGAAGATATGTATCTAATAAAGCCTACCTCGCCTTTGGTGATAAAATCCTCGATAGCCTCTACGGCGTCTCTGAAAGCACCCGATTTGCTGGATTTTACAAGAGTGTCTTTGAACTCGTGATACGACTTGATGTTGGACTCCTCTATCCATGCACTGAAAGATATTTTTTTTATAAGTATTCCAAATCGTGTTTTACAAAATGTTTATGACATGTCGTTTGCGCAAACACTTACTAATTATTTGATCCAAAGAAGAATATACATTGCATTGGGCCCTTCTTCGTATTCGGCTTCTTCAAGTCTTTGGAAGGGTTGGAGACCTTGGAGTTCCAAGGTTGTATTAGTTGGTTCAATTCATTGATAATTTTGAAAAAACGTTTGATTTTTCGTGTCGTAAATAATAATAGGGAACGGGATGAAGTGTAATTTTTTATGAGAAGTAAATATAAACGACGTTAATTTTGAATATTTGCTTTCTTTCGTAACGAAGAGCGATCTGTGTTCTTTCTTTCTGGTAACCAAAAAGTCAACTTCGAAATGGTTTAGCTATATTTATGAGTAATATTCAATAAATGTTGGTACGTCGGAGCATAATTGCCGGATACCATTTTCAAGGATAAGTGAGTGAAAATTGTGAATAATTAATTGTTAGTAAATAACATTATTTTTCCAATTAAATAAAGTTTATAGCCTCGGGGAATATTTCCCGCCTAGACGTATATTTGGCACGGAAAGATTTGTTCATTTAGGTTATATTTTCGATAGCTCCGCGAGAATTCCATTTCGAATTAAAGATTGGCGTTAATATAATTTACGTATTTGCGATCGAAGATTCGCATAAATCGTGAAAAATGCAATGTTTTGAGGTCTAATGGGTGAGTGAATCGATGTGTAGAAAAGTCCCGCCAAAATGAACGGCGGGAGGCGACGGACGGCGGAGACAGACCAAAGTAAAGTGTGCGAAGGAACCGTTAGTAGGTGCGTAACTTACCCGACCAGGCCACGGCGAAAATCCCTTCATTTTCGCCCTGAAATCACACAAATATCAACGATCAAATGCAATTGTTGTTTATTTGACACTATTGCCGAAGTATTAACACGTAATCGGTATACACACCATACAAGATCGCCCAGTTTGAATACCTCGCGTGTCTCAGACATTTTCACGAAAGTACACTCTTCACTAACGAACGGCAAGCGACTGACTGACGAACGGCGGCGCCGACGAGCAAGCGTCGTTTGTGTACGACGGCGTGATCCAAAACACTCACTCCCACTACTCGACGAGACTACGCTCGTCAGGCGCGACTTTTTACTCCACAAATTTTGTAATGCACTCCAATAATCTAATAAACTCATACTCTAAAAGCCACGAGGTGCTACGAGCAACAGTCGATAATTCTACGCTAATCCAACAAACGGTCTCGTGCAAACATGAAAAATGACGAAAGTTAATTTCCGGTTACGTTTGAAGCGCCGGGATCGTAGCCAGAATGGAATCATCTCCCTGAAGTTAGCGCATCCGCGCAACGAGTCATGTGAAGTTGCGACACAACAAATGTGTGTAAAACATGATGAATTCTGAATTTTGAATGTTATTTTCACATTGTTATCAGCACCATACATTGTCGGCTGATATGATTTCTCACGATCAACATGATATTATCGTCTCTTATCCTGAGTATTTTTGCTGATAGCTTTGCCAATAAAAACTTGCAGGTGCTGAGATGGTAAAGAATGTACAACGAACACAAATTTTGACAATTAAGATTGCCACATTTTATCACTGCTTATTACTAATATTGCTTATTACTAGTACAACATTACCTTTAATCTTGCAACTATGGAGACTATCGAATCTTCGTCAAATGAAAAGATCAGTAATATATGGAAATCTTAAATAATACGAACAAAGTCGGAGCAAGTGTTGCTACGAGTCTTCGAGTAGAATACTGTTCTCGTTCTTGCTTCGAGTCGAATAAGCCGATAAAGAATTTTGAAATACATGGGACGTGAACGCAGCTATTACCGACAGACCCACGGCGCAGCAATTTTACCAGCTGTCAGCCATCGATTGTATTAAAACTGTTACTGCATTGACGAAGGAGACACATTTGTGGGATAGCGATTAAGCAATTTTCAAGGGTATGAGACTCTTGGCTCAACAAATAGAAACAAATTACGAGGATAACAACATTAACATGGTACGTCATGAAATCGCAATGATTGTTCGTAAGCGTTTCGGTTCAATAAAGGTCCGTTCGCTGAGTTGGATATTTCCTCACAGTTTCTCCTTTCTATCGTGTTGATATTATTCGTAATTGTCCACCACTTTTCACGACTGCTCATGTTTTAATAAGAATTTTCATGCGCCAAGATTCTCACTTCGTATCGTCTTGTTTTCAGTCCTTCCACCCCTAATGTTCCATAATTAATGACGATATTTGGGATCACTTATCGAATGACCTCGGTGCAAATTCATTGAATTCGTTGATTGTTATTGTTCAAATGACCTATAAATTGTCTGTTATTAATCTATTAGTCAGTTAATGAATAGCGCAGGATAATCAAGTCTTTATACGTGTTGTATTTGTTCTTCGAGAATAAGTAGTACTATATATGCGATTGAATCTGTAGATATTCAGGATGAATCATTCGAGATACAATTTTGTCTATAGGCACAAACAAATAATGGGAGTAATAACAACGCGGGCATTCCTCCTACCGTTATGCCACTGACGGTTGCTTTACCGGACATTGACAGTGATTTACCTGGGCGTTCAGGAGCAGTTGGTATAAATTCAAGCTTACACGGAGGATCAATGGTAATTATGTTTTGTATATTGTACGCATTATCGCTTCTTTTACTACGCTTTACTTTTATTTATTAATATCGGGTCTTTCTATATCGCGATAGAAAAGTCTGTAATTTTAGACAAAATCAAAGGGGCCATGTTGCGTGTGGTTGTTGAATTTACATGGAATGAATATATCAAATTAGTCCTTAGAGCAGCATACTAGATGTATCAAATTCTCATATGTCTTTCCTGCGCCCTGAATTTTCAAGCAACACAGTTTCTGAAACGTCCATTTTTATTCATGTTGCCAAGTTTTGAACATTATTAAAAGTAGTATTGCATTGTAAACATAAAAGAATCAGAATTAATGGCAGAAATGTATCATCGCAGGGTTTATATGAAATATATTTGGTTTATGATATAAACCAGAGAGGTGAGTAACCAGGGTTATTACCATATGCCTAATGTTTTTTTCTTCCTAGATGGACAGTTCGGAATTACCACCTCCTAAACCAGACTTTTCAGCTCCTCCCCCGTACGAAGTAGCAACGAAATTGCCGAGTTATGAGGAAGTACAGCGCGAGAAAACACTGCAAGGCGAACCGATGCCCCATCCACATATTCATCTGGTAGTAACTCATTCATTAAACAGGGAAATAATAGACAAGCTTAATGAGCATTTTATGATATCAATCGTCTTTTGACAGCCTACAGGAGGACTTAGAGGTCAGCCTCCATTGACGATTCTTGCTATTGATGCTGACGCGACCGATGCTGATCCAGAAAGTGCATTGCTCGGCACAGATTTCACATTCTTTACTGCTTTTTTGCGTAAGGAGTACTTTTTGAAACGACAAAAAAGAAGGAGTTATGTTATACGAATAATATTTGTTTTTCTCAGTCGCATTCTTTTTCAACTGGATTGGATTTTTGCTGCTGATGTGCTTCTGCCACACAATTGCCTCTCGATACGGTGCTCTCGCTGGCTTCGGACTATCCCTGACTAAATGGACGCTCATAGTTAAACATTCCACAGATCTGGGCTCTCGTGAAAACTCGTGGCTATGGTGGTTGATCATGGCTTTTGGTGCGTGTTTTTGCACTTTTGTTGCAACATTCGTCATTGATTTGGTGTCCATAACGATCGTTTTCCTTTTCAGGTGTTCTCATTTGCATACGCGCCATAATCCAGTACTTGAACATCAAACGTGGCTGGAAACTCTTGTCCGGTAGTGCTCAGGAGCGTCTCCTCTTTTTCCATTGGGATTAAACTCGGGATATTCCAATGAAAAAAATAACAACAAGCAAAACAGAAAATCAATTACGCTCTAGAGCGCCTGGCATTTCTATCGGGAAGGGGAGCTGTAACTTGCACGATATAATACGCAAACCACCCGTAAACAATATTACTTTACCTTAGATCATTCTATAAAGAATCGTGAGTGATGCAACGACAAACAATGAGGAGTAACATGTTTAAAGAAAAATGAAAATCAACCAGAGCACACGTTAATGTAACGGGGGTTTGCCAAAATTATTTACTCACCAAACACGAAGAGACAACAGCAAAAAAGGAACGATAATCGCATTTTTCAAGGAAAGAATGTCTCACGCGGAAAGCACTCGTTCACTAAACATGATTATAAATTATTGAAAATTTATCGCTTGAAACAAAGGCACCCAATATTCTCGCAGCAATCGCTTGATATTTATTTTTCGCTTTCCGTCGAAAAACGAAATACTCGGTGCCACTGGACACGTAAATTATTTGGACTTTGCACACAAAAATTCAATACTCCTCGTTTCAGAATTTTAACCCGATTTTTAACGCGTGAATTTGCACATCGACGTACGACGTTATATATATTGTTTCCCCATAAGTATTAAATTATGAAATTTCACGTTATAGACATGTACGAGTAATAATTGTGTACGATACATGTTAGTGTTCTACACCACATAGCGGGATTTATTTTAGAAACTCTACTATTATACGGATACCATTTGTATCAATATATATCCCCAAGAATCGCTTGTTTTTACAATTTAATTTATAATATGTATACAGAATTTATAGAACTATAAGTTAATTATATTCAAAACAAATATATATGTATATACATGTAACGGAAAGAGCACGTTATTGCGAAATGCGTATTCCGTGTTTGCATCGATACGTGACAGTTTGTCGAAAAAGGCTCATTGTTATAATATAATTACCAATTGCGGTTAATACGACTGTAGTAGTCATGCAGATCAAACAATAAGACACGTCCTATGTGACGTATCTTGCACTCCGTCGTCTTGTTGATACGACATTGCTGTATTCGGTAAGAGACATTTTACTTCGAAAACAATTCGAATAAATTACAAGAGGCTCAGGCGATAAGAAAATTTGGTCGGATCACAGATTGTTCAAGATATGATTGTTCCGTTTTAACATGCATCCGTCCGTGAATCGATGCCCTCGTGGAGAGTACCGATTAAAGTTGTGCCATGTATCGATTGCCATAGCGGATTTTTAGTTTACGGCACTTTCATGCTCTTCAACTGAGAAAAACCAATGACGGTTATCGAAGGTGTGAGAAATATAGTTCTGTCGATGGGTACTTTGGGGCTAATAAAAAATGTGTGTAACAATCATAGCGTAAGAACTTACCAACTTCGCCTCGGTATTAATTCGTTAAAATCTAATTTATTTCAAACTAACGGTTACCATATCGGTAATAAAGAACGTATTTTTTTCAGCAAAATCTCTGCGCGCGTAGAACATTTAAACCCTTTTTATTAGCTGTTGTTCACTATACCAACAATCGATCTTATATTATCCTCGGGAATTTGCCACGTGGTAGCAGACGACAACTGAGAGACGGAAAGACTTTCTCCATCATCGACAAAATTACATTACTATTTTGTTATATAGAGAGTAGCGTCATCCGTGAAGGGGAGACCATTCCTCAAACCGGAAGAAGATCAGAGTCTGCTGCGTCTGCTGCCTGCAGAACATGACATAAAAAAAGATCACAGCGCGGCGGCTTAAGCTTGTACATGAAAAGCGTACGAAAAGAGAGAGAGAAAAGAGCTCTCGTGTTTCTTTGTACGTAATTCAGCCTCGATAGTTTAGTGAAGAGCGAGAATGAGGGAGAAAGGAAAACGAACGGTGTAGGTAACACGCTGAATAGGAAACGAAAACTGGCGGCCACGGAAAGAAGGGAGGTTATCTGGTTATTCGCAAGGAGTGAGTGAGAGAACCGCTGGGTGTGCGCGTAAGAGAGAGAGAGAGAGAGAGAGAGAGAGTCAGAGACAGGAAAACTGAGTGAGACTGGTTGCTCCCCCTTGCGCAGTGATTGATCCTCTCGGTAAACAGGTGCATTTCGATCGGACGCCGATTAGTTGGCGTTGTTGGTGCGCGCCGAGTACGTTACGAGTGTGTCGAATGTAAACCTTTCTTCGATTCCGTGTGATGTGGTGTGTGCACTCGTGTGCACGATGTTGAACCGCACGTTGCCTCAAACACGCCTGTTCCTTCTCTAATATCGGAGAGAAAAATAAAAATTACCTCGTGCGCGTTCCGGCCGATAATCGACGATCACATATATCCGTCGTTTCCGACGCTCGCTTTTTCTACTTTCTTCTTCCATCCCTTCTTCTCCTTCTGGCTCCTGTGTCTCTCAGCCCTTTTCTCGTATCATCCACAATTGTTCATTCATTAACATTGTAACGTGGTGTGTGACGACATGAGTGTTTACAACGCGGCGTCGGCCGCTGCGTCGGTTGCGGCTGCTGCGGGGACGCCCGAGGGTGCCGACGACTGGGTTGAGTTCTGTAACAGACACGCCCGCGCCTCCGCCTCCGACTTTGCCAAGGCCTTCTGTACCTACGTCAGCCTGAACCTTCCCGAAAGCGCACGGGCCACGTTATCACATCGTGACTTTTTGAGAAAGTTCGTCGACACATTCTGTGAACATTTCGAAAGCGAATACCTCAGACGAAGCGCAAGGTCTGTTGTGAATTGTTATTTATCAATGACCTCACTATTATTATCGTCCCTCCTCTTTACATCCATGCTCCTTGTGCCACGCTCTATGTTTTTCTTGACTCTAATATCGTTATCGAGATGCACCAGCTGTGACGTTGCCGAGGATCATACGATTTCAGAGCACCTCGTCGATTGACCCGTGGTGCTAATCATGTGTCACTTGTCAATTGTGCATTTACCCCGCTGATGCCGCTTTCCAGCTTTCAGTTTTCTTTTCGATTTTGTACAATTTGTAAGCAGTAGAGAAAATTAAATGTTTGGTTCAAATTATCCTTATTCTGGAACTTGAATCAAAATTCGTACACTGAAAATTTTCGAACGTATCAATGACGGTACTAATGAAAATATATCTTGCATATAATGCGAACGTTTTAACTTTTGCATGTTTTCGAAATGCTTAGTAACTCTATGCAGAATGAATCTAGTCCATCTGTTTCTACTTGCAAAGATCTTTCCGAGTCTTGCCTATGGCGATGATATTGGACTAAGTTGCTGATCTTGTAGTTGTCTTAGGACACGGATAGAAATAATGTTTGGAAAATATTACACGGTACTGGCAAGACTTTTGTCTATTTCCGGAGTTAAAAAGTATTGCTTGAGTGGAACTGCTTTGTACATAATTATTGAAGGGTAAGGCTTGAAGTACTTTAAAGTACGAATAATAGAGCAAGGAGCATATCCCACATTCATTTCTTTCCTAACTTTTATTCGGTATGATTCTACTCATCCAAATTGATAAATTGCTTGCTTTTACGCTTGATTTTAAAAACCACACTTGTTACAGATCTCCGTCGTTCCACGATACTCGACATCCAGCCTCGAACGATCGTGAAAATAGCAATTCCATAAGCCAGAACAATAGAGTTCCCATACGAGCCGCATCGCACGAGGAATTCAGCGATTACTCGGAACAGGATGGCGAGACTGTGTCGCCCAAGCCCGTGCACAAGCCCTTCTTTAGACGACTGTCCTTTAAGGGTCTCAAAAAAGGCAAGGGATTCTTTCACAAGCAGCAGAGCGATGAGGTCGAGCTTTCGCACAGTGAGCATCGTCGAGATAAGCACTCGAAAGCGAAGCTCTCGAAGATCGTCGTTGAGTGCCGAAAAGAGGGTATAGTGAATTCATTGATGGGCGAAAACGCAGACGGGACGCAAAAATGGGAAAAGTCGCGTCTCGCACTTATCAAAGCCATAGGTGGTTACATGTTGGAATTTTATTCGCCACCAAAAGCCGTTAAACCGCGGGACGGTGTATTCTGCTCAGCCATTACCGAAGCGAGAGAGACAACGGCACTCGAGATGCCCGATCACGAAAATACGTTTGTATTGAAAACCCAGAATGCCGAATTCGTGATCGAGGCTCACGACTCGAACGATATGAGATCGTGGCTTGCCACGATCAAATATTGTATGAGGTCGGTGCATCAGACTTCTATGACCTCGGGGACGGCCAACAATGACGTCACGAATGACGGTTTGACCCATGGAACAACAGGAGCCGGCGACAGCGATCGTTTAAGGGCAAATTCGGCGAGCAAAAGTTCTCGAACGGGTCACGATCACGTCGACGAGCTCGGAAATCCTCCGGAATTGCCACCGAGACTTCGTACACGTAGCAACAGCAATCTCGAGTTGTGCTCGTCGCAACAGGAGATTGAGCAAAGTGAGTGGTTAAACATTTATTAACGTCGCTGTATTATCGTTGCATATTTATGCAGTATCTTGTTTCCCTCTTTTTAGTGGCAGCCAACGAGGCAGAGATGGATTTGTCGATTGGTTTAGGAGAGTATGCGTGGTTTCACGGCACTCTACCAAGATCGGACGCTGCTCAGCTCGTTTTGCACAATGCGGCAAACGGTCACGGAGTCTTTCTCGTCAGGCAGAGCGAGACGAGAAAAGGAGAGTTTGTTCTTACGTTTAATTTTCAAGGAAGAGCGAAGGTAATTTTTTTTATCCAATTGGGAGAGTTTGTTCCATCCAAAGAACACTGCCGTTATCTTTCATCGTAATTTATCGATTAACCTTCGTTCTTTCCCTTGCAGCATCTGAGGATGACGCTAAACGATCAGGGCCATTGTCGCGTACAGCATCTCTGTTTTCCCGCGATTCTCGATATGCTAGATCACTTTCGTGAAAATGCCATACCTCTAGAATCCGGTGGTACCGCTGATGTCATGCTGACGGAATTCGTAGTCGCTAGCCAGGCAATGAGATCCGCTCATCCGACAGTAGCGAGTGCTAATGCTCAGCAACTGCAGGAGAGAAGGCCAGCCGCAGCCCCGGAGCCCAGAGAAGTAAGAGCCAGCACCGGAAGTCTCACTCCTCTCGAGTGAGCGCGAGTGGCCGACTCCCCACAGTCTGAAGTCTAAACTGCAGACAGTGAGTAGATAAAAGAAAAAAAACGCTAAAGCGATGATCCCTTTGTTTGAAATAACGAGAATTCGTAGTAAAAATATTAATTCACAAATTAGATAAAATAGCATCATGTCCCGAGAATATTTTCCGATAATTGAGACATGTTTTTCGCGTCGGTGAAAAAAGAAGAGACAAAAATAACGAGTATAACGCGTCGAGATTATTGCGATCGAAGAAATTGTATATGAAACGTTGGACCGTGGGTGAAGGGGCTCGCCTTCACACAAACGTTCCCTCAACTTTTTCCAACGATGACCAATTTCTCTCATTTTGACTTTCTTTGTCTGTATTTTCGATTCTCGATGTCTTTTCCTTTGAGTGTGTGTACGTGTGTGTGGTTGTATGTGTTTTTTTCATTGTTTTTCGTTCGTTGTTTCTGGTTTTACATTTTGCAGTAAAATACAGACGATGCGAGCATGTAAAAAGAGTTTAGTATCCTGAATAATGTGCAGGTACAGACGTACGGAGGTTCGATAAGGATCAGGGCCGAATCGTTGGAGCCGCTTGCGCAGCAGCAGAGCTCCAACACGGAACAGCAACCGACGACGACAGCGGCTTCTTCGTCCAGCGGTAGGGCGGTACAGAACGCTTACAGTTTTCTTTGACGCTGGATTCGCAGCACTTTGCCGACTGGCTATCGGCTGGTCAGCCCGCCGGATTGAGAACGCGGTGTTGTCGATCTACCACGTGCGTATTCATAAAAACCAAAAGTGCGAGTCTTCCGATTGTTGTAACATGCAAATCACATGGGGGAAAACACGCACACTTTGCGTGTTGAAAAAAAAAAAACAAAAAAACTCGCAGTGCTTGATCTGACAAGTTCGTTCACTTGGATATTTGGTACTAAAAAGGTGGTCTGACCTCCTCCTTTCATACCAGAAGCTTTATAACTGTATACGAGCCCCACTTACTTCCTAAGGTTTATTATTTTTGAAGCTGCCACCCTTATTCTTGAAACGTGCGATATCTTGAGAAATTTAGATTTGTGAAGAAAAAAAAATCGCTTTGCAAGAGATAAGCGAATGCAATTGAAGATGAATGTCGCGTATTAAAATACGAATCCAGATCTTGCACAAATTAGTATATTTTCGCGACGATAGTAGATCGTCGTGAATACTTGTAAATATTTAATACTTTTACAAGTAGTAACTACAACGATACGGATTGCGACAATTATTGCCCCGCGAGAACTCTTCTATCTGTTGTGAAACATTTTTTTTTCGGAAGTATCACTCGTGTCCCTAATCCAACGCGATTGTTGTCTATTATCGTTTACCCGAACTCTGGTGAATTTTAGGACGCTCGCGCGTTACCCTTGGCGTAATGAATTCGATTCTTCGCCACGTAAGAAAAAAATGCAGAACGTTCTGCATTTCCTTATAAGACTGGACCCAAATATCTTTTTCAGGTTTCGCGACGCTTGTAGATTCTTGTAGCGACTCTACCAATAACTTTCTTTGGTAACAAAAACAATAATGCTGGATTTTGTTTGTGTGTGTTGTCGGTGCTAAAAGGAATGTGTCTGCGACAAGAATGAAACGAAGAGTGACTTGCCGCGGTTTCCAAATATACATATATATATATTTTTTTCTATATCTGAAAATACTCAGATTTGTTTGTTAGTAAATTTGTTTGGTCAATTGTGACAATTTTCACGTCGAAATCAAAAGTTACGGTCGTCACACGTACTTAAGTCTCTGAGTAACGATTTAACGACTGTTTCCGCGAGTGTAAAAAATAAAACGAATGAAGATAACGTAATTTTACGATCGATCGAAGCCAACGAAGCTCTCTGTGTCTTCAACTTTGCGTCTACCTGCTAGTCTCCTCAGTCTGATTTTCACTCGACATCTTCATACGATTTTTCCTAATGCCGTACGATAATGAAAGATCAGAGAGCTCAACTCTTCCGTGACTCGCATTTTTGTTTGTTTTGTTTAAATCTGTAAATACTGCAATTATGTATGTCGTTTTTTTTATGTTTAGAGAATATATGCACATGCGAATTATATTGTATTGAAATTTTGTACTATTTTTTTTTCATCATCGACGATATTGTGTGGATTGTACGAAATCCAATGTACAACTGAGAAAAAAAGAGTATTTATATGTTGTGTAATGTACTCAAGCCGATCGCTAAATTGACTGTTGAATGGAATAAACGAATTTGCTTTTTGAGCGATGGTGTGACGAAGCAAGAAAACACGAGAAAACAAAATTAGCAAATTGTGAGAACATATCTCACGCATGATTATGATTTCAAGGCTTTCCCAATGTCTGAGACTTTCCTCATGCGACGCGATCGCACGCGGACTGTATCCGTTCGTATACAATGATAATTATAAAATGTACGTCCCTTTCTGCAAGTCGCACAAAACTCGCGATAACTGTTGTTCGTCCTATGTCTCAGCGAATAAAATAAGAGCGAGGAAAGTTGAAAGAACGAAAAAAAACCGACCAGTGTACTCGAGCTTTGTATCGTCTTAACCGCTGAATTGTAACAAAGATTCCATCGTGATGTGTTCCATGAGGCGCGCCTCCACGGAATATCGTAATTACCGTGGTTTTTATGCCAGAATTAAATACGTGAGAATTCATGTACAGTACTCTCTAGTCTAAATAAAAATAAGCTCTGAATGAAATCAGTCATCTCGTACAATCATTATTTAATGTCATTATTATTTAATACAATTCTATTTTATGTGTGTACTCTAATCGTCATCGTCTATAATCGGTGATATCTGCAAAAAGACGAAGACCGAATATAAATTGTTTAAAAACAGGCGGGGCATCGGTTAATTCGTACGATTCAATCCTTACGTAATATTCAATATAACAGGGTGTACCCTCGTCAGTCTTGACCATGTACTGAAAGCATAACAATCCGTATTCATCCGTTCTCAGAGACACTTTGGTCGCGCAGCCAAGTGCTTTCATGGCTGGTTTGATGTGAGAAAATTTGTAGCAAAATGTCGAGGGTGCTGTGCACTGAAAATTATCGACCATCTTGCTGTCGTGTGGTAATTCCATTCGACAAAGACCTCCAAGACTCTGAGTACTGATTCTGAAATAGGGTGACTCGGGCGAGAGATGCAACTGACCGAAAGAGATATTAGTTTATGTATCCCAGATGACCGAGGATGAGCCTAAATTTTCTGCTTTCCATTTTGTATACCTCCATAATCTCACTAGTTGGATCGATCTCGTTCAAAAAGTCTTTTAACAATTCCGTTTGGAGTACAACTTTGTTTAATACCGTTTCGGGATCTAAATGAAAGTCTACCAATTCATCCGGCTGCTGCGTCTTTAACGAACAGTCTGTTATCGTACCGTCTTCTTCTATCAGTACAGATACAGGATGGCCTGCACCCTGGGAGAAATAGCAGATGAAAATATTATCTATAGATTTTTCAACTATAGTGTACTTATATACTGTATACAAAAGTATATGAGATTGTTGTTACCTTGTAAAACAGCTGAAGAGCTACGTTTGTATTCTGGCCAGATGACATACTGCCCCAAAACATTCCAAGGCATTCTACCAACATTATTAAGTTTATTTTGAACCTCACATCCTCTTTGATACTGAATTCTTCAAAAACATTGTTGGGTATGTAACAACTTCCTTGCATACATTTTGAATCTTCCACCGTGACCTTGAGACCATTTTCTGTAGCCGAGCATGTTGCACTCTGAGTGTAGTAGAGTAAAATTCGATTTACAGAAAGAATTTGGTAAAAATTGTCTGGCTATCTTTGGATTAGCTACCTACCGTTTGAAAGTTAACGGATCTCAAGAGTTGAATGAAAGTTTTGGGATTACCCAATTTCGCCACAAACACATGGTCGTTAGAGACAGGGGTCATCTTGTTTATAGGAAATTTGATGTAGTGACAAGCTTCTGAATTGAGCCGGAGTTATCGTCCTAGAAGACAATTTTTGAGTATCTATAGTAGCTAGCCAGGCTGCAAGAACATGTTTGCAAGTATACTCGGAGAATTCTCCTAAGACTTGGTATCTGGATAATTAAAAACGTGTATGTCGTAAGTAAGGTCATTGACTCGAATAAATTATGGAAAGCCATAATAATGAGATGTATAATCAAGACCTAAATGCAGCACAGGGACAAAAATTTAATTCTGGATAAATCATGTAAGTTTTGCCAGAGAGGCCCCGAATCTGCAAGAGCCAACGAGCACAGTTTCTATCCTCCTTTGATCCAACTTGTCCTGTCTCGGCCACAGAAATACGAGTTACTCTGCCTGCTTCGTACAATTCTAAGGCACGTTCAAGTGTTCCGCCAAAGACTTTGTATAGCGTCAGCAAATTTGTTAGAGAAACTGTAAAATGAGTTACAAGGAAAACGATTTGTAGTGATGTAAAGGGTTTTGATCGTATATACATACACTTGTTTTCCTTTTCAAAATCGGTGGCGAGTTTTTCAAGCACGCACTTAGCAATATCTTCCTCAATTTTATCAAATTTTCTTGATAAATTTGTACTGGTAGACGCCTCGTCGTGATTCATGTGAATATCTTTAAAATAATGTTTGCCTCAAAAATATCGTGACCATGATGTAAACACTTTGGAGTTCTTTGCTGGAGCGCTGTCGATGCCGACAAGAATTGATAATAGAGACCGGGCTTGCCATCTCGTTGCTAATAAAGGAATTCATTACGGAGGCTTATCATGCGAGCTTTCATGCCGGTAACAGAGAATCTACTGGTTGCGTTCATATCAGTTAAAAATATATTCTAATGTTTATATTTTATAGCAAAAGCGGCGCTTTTTTCCTCCAAAAAGGCTTCAATTGAAGGTTACGGAATTGGAAATCTCCCGCGCAACACCATTATAATTTTTATATATTGTAATTTACGGAAAAATTCAGTTTTTCGTCATTTTAACCGCCCGTTTTTTGCAACGTAAATTAACTTTAATCTTCGTTCAATTTACTTTTCATCTTTTTTTAATTTTTGGAACTAGAAAAAGATGAAAAGTAAATTGAACCAAGATTAAAGTTAATCTACGTTGGAGAAAACGGGTGAAATTCGGGTGCCAACAAAAAACAACCCATTCATTCGTCATCGGTGACGATTATCTGATCGACAAAAGTTCTTACAGCTTTTGAAACCATCAAAATTCACTGAAATGCGATATATCGTCAATTTCTATAGAGTATCGCGAAACCTCTAAAAATCGACTTTTCGCGATGCTGTGTCTCGGTTCTCGTTCGTCCGACAGAAAATTTCACGAGTAATTTTTTCAAGGGCTCACACTGAATACGATGCAGAACGGCCTCTGCGCACTACGCGCAATCAGCGATGTACAATATCCAATACGAGCTCTCTTTTGGAGCTGCGACTGATGAGATCTTCGGAGAAGCAGAGCGCTCATTGGATATCGCTCATCGCTTAATGCGTGCAGTGTGTACAGGCCAGAACGTAGAGGCATAGAATCGATTCTGGCATAGAAAATCAATTCTCAAAAAAATCGGTTGCCAGAGAATCGATACGAAAAATCGATTTTTCTCGTAAAAAAGATCGATTCACATCGAACCTCACTTGTGTAAAGGGTGGTTCAGTCGTGACAAGGTGTTGAAGAGCACGTTGATGTAAAAACAACTCCTGAAAACAATCCACACCAATTTCCTTAATTTTGAACGCTTGCTCATTCTCGAAACTATTCCAAAATCATTGTCCGCCACTGGGTGAACACTTATACACTATTGGTGAAAGTTTCTCAAGTATAAATTTATTCTTAAGTACAATACGTGATTAATGTTTCCACGCCTTGTCGGTATATTCTATCCATAACCACATTTATGAATTCCGATTTGTATGCTGTATATGTATATGAACGCATGCTTAGGGTCGTATACATGGAATACCATTCAACGACACATTTTTATTTAGACTGTATCGACGTGAATTCCATGAGTTCCTGTGTAGTGAGAGTTCTTCTTTACCGTGGCTGGATGTCGCTAGTCTTAAATTCCAAAGTAGCGAGCATTCTTCTTTGCCGTGGCTAGATTTTCAGTTCCATGGTCGCAGATCATCTTCTCTCTGTTATTGTGTATTCTTGTATACTGTCTTTGTCAATTTTCGACATTTCTTTTTGTCCATCAAGTTATCCATGGTTTCACGATAAATAATTGCAACAATTATCAATACTTCCAGTCAGATAGTCCAGTATGAAACATAGATTTGGCCAAAAATAACTTTTTTCTCAAAACCAAACATATTCTTTAACGTTTTATAAAAGAGAGGTTAAACGTTGTAATTGTGATCACGATTGAGGCACGGAAAGAAAATGTCTGTAGTCCAGGACATATCCGAGGTAAAAAAGGATAGCGATGGAAAGAACGTAAATACCATATCGTGCACTTTTTGTCCTTCGAAGATACTTAATCGTAGCACTTCCACATTAGTGATGAAACAGGTATGTTTTGAAGATTTCTCGAGTATGACGTTTTGATTTATGAGAAAATATGAACGGCGTGGTACTTTGAAATAATCAGCCTCGATAGTATCGTATCATAACTTTTAGATTCTCATTGTTTAGTTTTCACTGCCTCACATGCGACGAAAAGAAGAGGGAGAAGCTGCCGAACGAGAAGCCATCTCGGAATACTGGCTTGTTGAAGATGTGTATACGTTTGAGAACATTCTAGTCTCAAAGACTGCCGATAACGTGAAATATTTGGCATGTGCGGATTGTGAGAGAGGTCCCATAGGATGGCAGGATCTGACAACAAAAAAATCTTATATCGCTCTTTGTAGAGTTAGGCATGCTTGATAATTTGTTGCAATTACGGAGGAAAGAAGGCTAATGTGACACTATGATTCTTACAGTTAGGTTCTTCGAAATGTTCCTACTGTTTCGATCCGAATAAGCACAAATTATTTTTCTCTATCGCATATCGAACGTTGTGCATTTGAATCGTTCGATACAAATTTACACAGTTTGTACGAAGCAATAAAAAATATAGCTAAATGGTCCATTAGAAAATTTTTCTTGAGTACATTCGATCCATAGATAGTCCAGTCGGAATGTACAGAAATATGACCGATTTCTATTGAAAGATGCAAGGTTCCAAAGAACCTACAAAAAATTGGCGCTGCTCTTGCATCTTTGAATAGAACTCATGTCTATTCCAACTGGACTAAAATTAGACTATATAATATGCTGGCGTTCGTAAATTTTCACAAATTACTATTAGAAAAAATTGCAAAAATAAACGCCCCCGGGTGGGCTCGAACCACCAACCTTTCGGTTAACAGCCGAACGCGCTAGCCAATTGCGCCACGGAGGCTGTTATACTATGGAAGGCACAGCACTCTTCTTAAACATACGATCGTTTTTATCTCTGACAATAAAAATCGTTATCAGTAAATGTATCTGGCACAGAGGCGATGATGTTTGCACACGATGAATTTATTAATGCTCAAATTTGTAGCTGCAACATCATGTATCGGCATTCGTGGGTAGAATAGCTGGCAAGTATTTATAGTGCCTGGAACTGGCGATAGATGGCGCCACGACATCAGTAAGCGAGTTTCCAGTTTTAGGGGGTGGAGAAGTACAATCCGTTTAGAAAATTTTAATCGTTATAATTCATTACCCGCTTAATTAGTTCTTGAATAACAACACCTTTTTCTTTGTCATCGAATATGAGATACATACAAATAAAAGGTATTGTTGAAATTGAAAATAATATCGCATGTTAAATTATCGTGGAAATCTATGTTCTCAATATCCTTAACCCAACGTCAAGTTTTATGAGCCGTTTCGTGAGTCGAATTTGGGTGATCGTTCAAATTCACTTCATAGGTTACATCATTTTCGTCTGTGGTTGCCTACAAATTGCTCGACCAAAGATTAAAAATGATAGAAGGAATTAATAAAAATGGAAAAACTTCACAATTTATTATTTTTTTCAACAGGAATAAATATGTAGGATTGTGAGATTACTCTTTCGTTCGTTTAGACACTATCATTATAACGGAATTAAATCAATTAATAGGAATTCAATTTCTTAACAAAAAAGATATATTAGTAGTAGTATTTATTTCCACATGTACGCCCTTGCGAGCTTTTACATACTCCTCTCTTTATCATTTTTACATTTTATATTTTTTTACATTTTTACATTTTCCTTATCCTTATCCACTGCTATTTCTATTTGTTACTTTACTATTCTTCTTGTTCCCTCTCTTCTATTGGCTATTTTCTCGAAGTGTCTCATCACCTCACACATTTCCTCAATTATTTCCTTCCCTTGCAGTGCCTTGGCCCATCCCGTTGTTTCCATGCCCTGTTGTTGTTCTTTCCACTGGTGATATCTCTTCCTCACTTCCCCCTCCATCTGTCTTCCCACCTCCTCACGTCCCCATATATGCTTCAGCGTTTCTTCTTCTTTCTTACACACTCTGCATCTGTTATTCCGGAATCCTTTTTCCTTCTCCCTTCCTATACTCCCACATCTCATTTTGCCCATATTTCTTTGATTTCTCCCCTCATCGTTTCTTTCGTCCAGTATTCCTCCAATCCCACTTCTTTTTTCCTGTCCTTGTACTCCGCACAATGCCTTGATCCCTCTATTTTCTCCCAGTTTCACTGTATTTCTTGGTCCGTCATGTTTTGCAATGCTCTTCCTGCCTTTTTCTCCCATTCTTTTATGTTGCTTCTTCTTAGCGTGTAAACAAGATAATAAAGTTGAATCCTATTGATAAAATCTTCCTTATATTTCAAACTGTGTGTTATTCGATTAGCACGGAGGATACATGTAAAACTCGTTCGTGTCTCATTTGTCAGGCAATCATCGTGATCGGAGAGTTAATTAACCTTCGATGATAAGCAGTATGTCATTAGGTTTAAATTCGGCCGAGTAAATCACAGCAAGGGATTTTAAAAGACAGCACAATGTTTAGGGATGTTCACCAAACGTGCGTCAATCTTATCAATGATTGATCGAGCTCTTGGACTGGATCTTGGCGAGGCCTTGCCTCGAGAAGATCGAGTCCAAGTTGTGGTGTCTTACTTGAACCTTCGGAATCGTCGATATCGAGGCAAGTATGGCCCAAGGCCATTCGAAAGAGGAAGAACGGATGATTTATTCGTCGTGAGGTTTCGTCAAACAAATCTAGGCCAGATAAGATCGATATTCGATAATAGTTTTATCGGGGACGCGTCGGCTTCGTGCAAAGGCTGTCGTCTTGTTGTCTCCCACGTAGAGTTAGATCCCCTCTGGGCTAAACCACGTATACATGCGCCAACGTTTATCGGTTCATCGAGTCGATTGGTTCGACACGACCGATAAAAAAGGATACTGTTAGGAGTCCTTCATAGAATTATTTCACATTGAAAAATTAATAGTCCCGAAAAGTTTCACAAACATTCTTTTGGATCATGAGCCAAAGGTGGTACAGGGCAATCAGCAAGGGCAGGGTCTGATCCGTTGCACAGGAGGGTCCATTATGCTTACACAGTTCCAAGGTCTAAACAGATCGATTAAAATACCAATTTGCATTTAAGCGTAACTAACTTAATGCGGCACACAGATGCATTTATGCAAACTCCAACGTATCCGTGTACGTCTTACAAATAGTTATTTCACCTTCAGTGCCCTTCTGCGAGTACTATCGGTGTATGTTACGTGTTCGGGTCAGAAAAGAGAGTTCCCTTATTTTTTCTTCCATATATGGAGGAACATCTTGAAATTTACAATACCAAAAATAAACAAATATAAAAATTGAATATTAGCACCTATAAATATTCTATCGTAATATTCTCAAGCGGTTTATAATGTGCCATTGTCACTTTGTTGAGTTACCGAACGTGGCTAAATTCAACTACAATTTCGTACTCGAAGATTTTGCACACCCTGCGAAATAAAAAAAACACGGTACACGGGGGAATAAGAATCTGCGATCGTTCGGGAGTTCGGTGGCATGTTCGCGTCCTTAAATTAAGACACCACCATACTGTCGAGGGAGTGGCGAGAGGTGTCGATAATGAATCTCCCAGGAGTTAATTAGCTCCGGAGGTGAGGCCGATAGGCGTTTCGTCGTGGCATACCGATACACGAAGCTCGGAAGCTCTTTGGCCGGTGTTACGCTGCCAGGGCAGACGAGATCCGTGCCCTCCGTATTATCGGTGCTGTGCTCTTTCGTCCGGGATGGAGGAGGCTCAGGTGAGAGCGTCGTACGGTAAGAACGGAGAGTAAAGGTGGATCGGTGAAGTCGCGGACTATACAGCTTCGTAGTAGTCCCGGGAGAGAACCCAAAGCCTAACTGAAACGTCACGCCACTTGTTACTCGTTAGTGTGCACGATGCCATCTTTACTGCTGGCCACTCGGGCAACCGGGCCACGGGTTGGCTTCTGTGCTGAAGCCGTACGGGCACATCGATGCCAACCGGTCGGCGTGTGTAATTAACAATGCCCCCACGGCTTTTGCTCCATCCATCCCGAACTCTGCACAAAAACAGCTATAGATAGAGAAACGGCGTATAGATTACGCTAAACTAGTTTGACCAAAGTCCTCATCTATGTTTTCGTTTAAGAAAATTCGATTCGAGCTAACCGAAGGCGACAGCTTGATCGCGAATTATCGAAATTTGAGGTAATTTATCGAGACATCTAAAAAAAAAAAGGAAACTGCGGATAACGAGCTTCACCATAATTTAGACAAATTTCAAACTCGAACATTCGCGAATTTTAGAACATTTTTCATTACAATCGAGTCGAATTTAATTATATTCTAGGAATTGTTGTTAATTATGATTTATTATTTAATAAACAAAAAATACTATTTTTTTTCAGAATAATTATCGTAATGAAATCGTCGAAATTTTTGATTAAATATATAATATAAAAAAATACTGATCGTAGTAATATGTCGAAAATTCAACATTGTCTCTAATGGACTTGAATCGGAGATATGGAGAGGAGAATTTTAAATGCGTCGAATTTGGTAGTGGGGCGGACGTAGTAAATATGCTAAATCTTACACACACAGACGAAAGTGGTATAACACACATAAAGACATGCATATGTAGGCAGACGCGAGAGGAGGTGCATTACGCTGGGCGGTGGTCCCTCGTTATATCCGGGACAGGCAGGTTCGCGCATCTGATAGTACGAGGATTTATGGCGACCCTGATGGTTCATTTAGTGCTGACATAGAGGGGAGAACGGGGGCTGTTGCTGCTGGCTGCGGTTGTGCTGCTGGTCCGTCGTGTCGCGCGACCGGTAGCACACCGCAGAGCGAAGAGCCGTGTGTAACGTAACATAGAAGCGACGAGAGAGTGTGCGCGGGAGCTTTCGTTACTTTGGTATATCATGCTCGTACGGAAATGCCTTGTTAAAAAAATAAATAAAAAACAAATGAAACAAAACAAAAAACAAAAAACAAAAAAAGAAGATGGGTGGCCACGCGGGATTGCTGACGACCATAACCGTGATGGAATTTAACAACGCAACACACGCCACACACGCACGCACATATACACGATTGTCAGAGGGATAACGAGAGATAGTTACGAGGGATAGGAGACGCGAAAAAAAGGAAGAACGAGAGATCGGGGTAAAAGAGAAATATAAACAAGAGGAACGAAAACGCGAGAGTGGAGACCGTGAAGTTGTATAGCTGTGGTTTTACGTGGCGGTTCAGAGGTCGCTCACAAACGATGTCATCATCATATCGCAGTACGCAAAAAAGAATTATGCGCCAACAAAATTTAGGTCCGAGAGAAAAACGAAGATTTAAGATTCGTTAGGATTTTTCGTTAAACGTGAAAATAAGAATTTCGACAATTATAACAATCGTTTTTTCCCCCTGTATCTTCGTATCTGTCCTCGCAATACGCAGATTTTTTGAAATATTTTCGAAATCCTTCAATTTCAAGGAAATATATTTTTTTTTAAATTCATCGATCATGACTTGACTTGATGAAATTTCCATTACTTTTATTCGCGTATACAATAGATTCTGAAAAATCTTCGTTTCGCGTAAATTGAGGGAATAAAATTGTACGGTTATAAAGGTGAGTGCGATGCCCGGGGGATACGCGAGCACGGTGACGTTTATATGGATTTATATACGATATATATATGTATAAGCATGCGAAGGGCAATATTACGGAAGAGGTTTTTCGCACGGTTTAGCAACTGTTGAATATTCAAGTGAATCGAGAGTTTATGCTTTCACCGCGTGCGCGCGTACATATACCAGCGAATCATCAAATAGATAAGTGATTGCCGTGTGATTACGTTCTCTGAACATTTTCCCGACCGTTAAAAAGCCTCTCTCGAGATCATTTTTCTAACCCGCGCGCGAGATTAAATATCCGAGAAAAAGCTTTTCGTTCTCGATGATTTCCCGGCATTTTCCCTTCGTTCGCCCCGTATTTCACAGCTTTATCCCGCGAGTATCCGCTTGTTCCAGCGGCTAAGCACCGTCGCGTATCAGCACCTTCGTACACGCTTCTTTATCGCCGGACTCTTGTCGTCCGCGAGCGTCTCGGACCACCAACAGCGGGAGCTCGATAACTGTTATTTACCGTGCTCAAAAAGTATCACAAAACATTCCTCGCTATTTAGTACGAGTCAATATTTTTCTTGTCCCTTCTTCTTCCTTCTTGGTACGAGGAGCGACGAGACACGCGGCTAGAGTTCGCGGATTATCGAACCGCGCGTGCGCGCTTTGAGAAGATCGTTAAACTGGCTCTCGGTACGTACGAAGGAGAGATCGAGTTCGCGAATAGGCAGCTGACTTTACTCGCGCGTACATACATTTATAGGTGTTTATATATTTATTTCTCTCTCTCTCTCTCTCTCTATATATATATATATATATATATATCGGCCATGCGTGTGGCCAAAGTACTTTTCGCTCGTAAAGCTAGTGGTCGGGTATCCGCAGGACTCGCGGCGTATGATCCTACGTCGAGTCTCCCGAGGCGATGAGGATTTCTCATTTCCTTTCGATATTCTTATGCTCGCGCGTACCTATATCCTCGTATACCCGTATACTCTCGTTTGAGTAAACCCACCGCCATATCCTCGTGGATTTTTACGATAAAAACTGGCGATCGGCCAGTTTCCATTAAACAACGTATATCGGGGGTTGTTAAAATATAATCTCGCGTAGAATATGCAAAATTACGAAAGTAAAACAAAACAGGTGGGCAGAGAATTAAAAAGAAAATTAAAAAAAAAAACAGGAACGCTTATTAATTAACCAAAGTCTCACAGATCGTTTCGTACTATGTACGGACTCTTTCTCGTAATGAATTTGTTAGATTAGATAATATACTTTGTGAGGAAATAGCGTGGCATGTACCAAACGGCGCCGGAGGGGAGGGTCGCGCCGAACGACGGGAAGAGTCAGCGGGTTATACGAGATATATATATATACACACACACACGCACACATATATATATGTGTGTGTGTGTATATATATATCCTATATACAGTTTTCAACTGTATGTATATGTGTGTGTATATATACATACGCGTACCTGCCCATAACTCGAGCTCACCGAGCGACTAGCCGCTTCTCTTAACGCCCGTTATAATTCATTAATATAAGCGCCCCGGCTAATTGATATCATGTAATAGTGTATATATAGCGATAGCACGCGCGTTACAACGATCATAAACGAGAGCGTGGGATCGACGGTGAAAGAGCCGCGTTAGCGCAGCGCGCTCGATCTCGGACTCTCGGTATGATTTGCTGCCTGACTCTTTTAGATACCACTAAAATGTATGGGACGTTCCGTCATTAACCATCACGGCGACCAATTTTTTCATTCGTTCATCGTTTTATTTTACGTCGTGAAAATGAATTTCTAAGAAAGTTTCGATCCTTTAATTTTACGGATTTTCGAAGAGTTTGAAAATCACCCCGAGAGTGAAAGACATTGTAAATCACAGATAATATGAGTTTTTTTTGCAATTTTTTTGACACGTGAAACACAGTCCGATCTTTTGCAAAAATCGTCAACGTCGAGAGTCAACTATATATTTTGAAAATAATCGAATTTTATGAGAAAAACGTTGATCATGGAATGAACCATACATAAATGATTCTCGCGCATCAAAAATATGAGATAGACAAGTTGATGTTGATCTTCGTTTCGCGCAATTGAACAAACTCGGTGTGTGTACCATCGATGTAAAACAAGTCGTAATATTGCGGAAATGATTTCGAGAAAACAACCTTCGCACGTTCATATACATATAATACGTATATTACAAGCAATTAGAATTTTTCAATCAACGATAATTACGATCGACGGCGGGTGGCGGGCGAGGTGGGGGGGGGGCTTAAATAACAATTCGAAGACATTAGGAAAAAGCAAAAATCGTTAATCTATATAAGATAAGATGGTAAGTTGCTGCGTGACTCCATAAACATTTTTCGTAACCTTGATCGGAACAGACACATCGGTAGTGAGAGACCGAGAGAAATCATGTATCGTGTATTATCTTCGCCGTATTATCCGTCTAATGGTGGTACATTATACGAGAACTCTCGGTGCATAGAAATAAAAAGTCGGAGAGAGACAGAGAGGGAGCACGCGCGCCGGTTAATCTGCCTTTCTATGTACAGTCTTGAAGGCGGGCGCGAATCGTGCCAGTGAACTGATTCCTAATGCCGCGCGCGGTGTTGTCCGGCGAACACTCTGGTAGGTACTCTGCATTTTATGCATATATATGTATATGTGCAGTTTGCACTCTGGACATTGTGCAATTTAATTTGTAGCGCGCAACCTTGGACGCCGTAAAACTTACGGGGACCGCGCTCGGCGGGGCGTCACGTTAATTACCTTTCCGCCTGTTGTGTACATATATATATATATATATATAAAACTTCTGTAACGTAGCTCGAGTCTCGGAACGGACTTGAGAACTCGCGACACGACGTCGTTGGTCGTGGAATATTATAATAAACAGGGTTGAGGTCCGTCCAGCCGACGCGACAACAATTGACGGATAATATGTATCGCGGGTGAACGTAAATTTTCCGTCGCGTTATATTTCTTCGGCTAAACTCTCGCGTTGGATACAACTTTTTTGTTTGAACATCGAGACGGAAGAAAAAGATATATTTTCCGGAATAAATTTATTCGTCGAATATCGATATTACGGATTGAAAAAGAAATAATCGTTGGAATGGTGTTAAATTCCTGGAGTGAATAACGGGTTGGAAATGCTAAGCGAGAAACAAACTGGCCTTGCGGATTCTACACGGTCATGAACAATGGTTAGATTATTCGCGATTCGATTATCGATACGGTATACCAGTGATTCGTATTCATAAGCTCGTACTGCCGAGTGGAATGTGGTCAAAAGTATAATTTCGCGAAAATATGAACACGTCGTCCTCGTTGAAACGATTATTAATTCGTACGTTTTTAACGCTAGGCTTAGCGCGAAAGGAGAAACGTACCTTTCTCACAGTTGTTCGTATCAAGTTGGCGTTTTTGTTTTCTTTTTCTTTTTCTTTCTCTCTTTCGCTCATTGAAATGCAAAAAGGAAAGGCTTTTCAAGCGAGCGCACGGTGAAAGAGAGATATATATGCCCGTGTGCCAGAAAATCGTATGCCGCACGCACGCGTTACGTTTTACAGCTTTTGAAGTCCTCGCGGGCGTTATATATGCGTTATAGGAGGCGATTCGTGTGTACGTACGACTGTTAAAACTCATAGTCGGTTGCAATGTGCCGTGGGAAACGTGACACGATCGTCGATGTTAGACTCTAACCGAAAGTCTATATCGGGTTTGTCGATATAGAGGTCAGGACGTTGTGCGCTCGCGTAGAAGTAGCCGGGGGGATAAAAGTTGCCTACGATGTTCTCAATTGCCGCTGCGAGTGACGAGCATGCCGTTTGGTTGCCGGTTGCCCGTTAATGTCTACCATCGATCACTCGTGCGATCGCTTCACTGTCGATTTTAGTGATGATTTATTTTTTTTCTTCTCTTTTTTAAATTCCTCGGTGAAAGGGTTATTTCGTTTCTCGCAACGATTCATATTTCCTCTCCTCGATACGTGGTCGTTTAAGAATAAATACGACGCGTCGAGCAAAAACGAACTTGGATACGTCAAATTTTTACGCGTTTTTCCATTTAAAGTCTGAATATTTTACATAAATTAAGATCGTTGTAATGATTCTTCGATCAAAGTATTTCTATTATAACTCAATTCTTTCTCAATTACGAATTACCATAGGGTACAACGTAAATTCATCTGTGAATTTCTCATTGCGTGATCGCCTACTTTTTTCCCAAAATAATTAAACAATTAATTAATTATTTTTTTATCGTTTCTTGTCCATTTCGCGATCTCAACCCTTACCTTTCACTTCGAAGGGTACGCGGCTAGCTTTTCTTCTCAATGAGATCGTGGAATAGAACGTGTGGAGTCGGCGGATTGATCGATTAGAGCGCGATCGCGGAGATCTTTGCGTGAAACGAGCGAGAGATGATTCGATCCTCGCACGCTTGGATTACCGGTATAGATCGGAGCGAATGTAGTCTGCCATCTCTCTCCCTCTCTCTCTCTTTCTCTTCCTCTCTGTCTCAGCCTCTGTCTCTCTTTTACCCCGCGAGAGGCGTACGTACTAATCTGTTTTTAATCGCAGTCCGACTCTCCACCTCGTAGTTGTATCGTACAACATATACATATATATATATATATTTTCTTATACATATATAGATTTTCTATAAGAGATCGAGAGCCTGGACTCTCGTTGCAATCGACTTTCACGAGGTTTATAGCGGAAAAGGAACAGTTCGAGGGCGAATGAAACGCTAGAACGTTACGCGCTCTCTCGCGTATGTTCTGGCACATATATATATATATCTATAGGCGTATTAGTACATAAAGTACCCGTCGTACTCTTACATATACCGTAGATATACGTAGGTATGTGGCAGTTCTTTTTTGTTCGCTCCCGCCGCGGATCGATCAAATAACGCTCTTCGTCCGCGGTCCGCGGATCCCAGAGACGAGCATCGCGATGCGAATTCTCCCGTGCGATATCACGATCCACCTGCTATATGCCCACTCCCTTCTATAATGCATGATCCTCCTTGCTCAAGACCGCGTATACAGATATAACCACTGCTTTGATTTACGAACGGGTAAACGTAGTCGCTTCCCCGTCCACGCAAAATATTCGACAATCGAATAAACCCTCGCGACGTCTATAATTAATTCGATCAATTTTATTCCACCGATAGCCGGATATTTATTTATCCAGGAAAATATTGTTGTATAAATCGATCGACGTCGAAATTCAATTTTTATATAAATTTTTGGGGATAATCGAAATTTAGCTTCGCGTCGAGTGAATCTCGAACTTGAATAATTTTTCATTAAATTCAATAATTTAGATTCAGCTTGTTGAAAATTTGACTCGAGATGAAAATCAAAATTGTTTAAAAAGTCGATGAAAATGTGATCAGTCCGGATGATTTTAGAACTTTAAGAATCGATCGGCATAAATTCATGAAAAATGAATATTGTTGAAGTAGGATTAACGACCGTAACGCTTTATATCCCGTTGCGAGACTCGAGGTTTCTCCCCCTCTATAAGATACAAATACGTATCTATAGAGTCGCGTACGCATGTCACCGTGACCGGGTCAAGATCCTTCGCTACAAATTATACAATATTCCGCTCTCGCGTGTGCGCGTTCCGTTTGTTCGGGCTCGCATCGAGATCCGTCGATCAATCGTTCTTTCTCGCGGGAGAGTTTCTCTTCCGTAAACGCGCGTTTGTTCCTCTCTCGCGTATCTCTCGCGAGAGATCCCTTTTACAAAACCGTTGGTTCGCCCCACGGGAATGCGGTACACGGGGTTCTCCACGACGAGAGATATCCCGCGTCTTGGCGACTCGAGGTCACGAGAAGCAACCGCGAAGCTTATATCGCACGCGCCTCCTCGCCTTTTGTACAAATACGCGAGTGTACGTCGAGAGCGTCGTTTATATGGTCACTCGGCTAATTTCTCGGCGGTGACACACGGTCCTCTATCGGTATCGAGGTGATGTGCTCGTACTAACTTCGACATGAACCGAGTTTTCTATCCGACTATACATGGCGTTCGCGGCCTTTCTTAATTGTTAATGAGTGATTAAGCGGCAGAAGAAGTAGCTGAAATAAATTATATGCCCCCGTGAGAAATCGTAGAGATCGGAGGAGCGCGAGTTCGAATCCGTGCTCGGGTAAGAAACGCACCGTGAGACCAAAAAAATAAATCACGCGAGTTATATGGTCGTCGGAGATCGAGCATCGTCAGAACTGTATCGCAAAGATCAAAGAAGTCGATTATCGTTACCTTTTCTATTTTTTTTTATCTTTGTTTTTCTTACTCTCGGTGAAACCGACATCGACGTGTTCCGGGCTCTCGCGCTTTTTTCTTCCACTTTTCGTCACGTACAACCATACGGACGTCACGATCGTTCGTTTTGCATCCACGAAATGAAAAAAAGTAACGCGGCCATTTAATAACGATTACCGGAATTCGAGGCGCTCGCCGATCTCGCGGTTTCGTCATTTCTATATAAAGGATGTACTGTATAATCTCATGCTCTGCCACACAGAAGGGATAGGAAGATTTATCGCGGCTACGGATATATCGACGGCGATCATCGTGCGCCTTTGGCGAAGCGTGCGCCGTGTGTATAAATGTATCCGTAAAGTAACGAGAGTCGGTGTGTAAGACAGAGAGGGAGAGAGAGAGAGAGCCAGACAGACAGATAGAGAAAGAAAAAGAGAGAGAGAGATAAAGAGAGAAAAAAAAGTCTCGCAGGAGCGAAGCGTTTCCAAGGGGATTTTCAATTAGACGAACCGCGATGCCTTATAGAGGATTATGCATAGAAAACTATCCTCCCGGTGCTATATATATATATATATACAGTTTGAATGCACATTAGACACGAGAGAGCCCGCGCTCGCTTCAGAGGTCGCAACACGGTGCGCGCGCCGGGCCACCGCGCCGTGTGTATCTCTCGATCCGATACGGCGATACGTCGAAATAGGAATTTCCCGGCGATACACGGGGCACGCGCGATCGCACACCCGCGTCTTATCTGCATATTCACGATTTCACCTCTTTGTAGGCAAAACAACAACAAAAAAAAGACAAAAAAAAATCTATGATGTACGTTGTCACGTGCGTAGATAGACGTTTATACGAATTAGTAATCGGTATTTATTAATCGACGAATCGACGACAAGGTCATGGAAAAGGGGTCAAAGTCAACGATCCGGTCAGCCGATAGATTTTAATGAACATCGGGGGATTTATAAAGAGTCGTATGAACAGCAAAACATTAGAGAATAGTCGCGCGATTGGTCATAAGCGATTTTACCCCGTGAACGAAAATGGTAGCGTGAAACTCCCATGATTCTCGAAGTAAAATATAACCATGAATTTTTGCCTTATATTTCTTCTCGACTGTGAGTAAATTTCCGAGAACGGGTATCGGTATACCGATGCCAGTGTCCGTAGGTATGGTATATAGGTAGAGCGAGCTATGTCGACAGCTGGTGATACTCTTCTGACGCAAGTTGTAGGCAGTAGTACGATCTACGGAATCGAGAAATGCGTGTTGTATTACGATCGAAGGCGCACGAATTCTTTAGCGTTTTTTATCCCCTCATTCCTCTTCTCTCTCCTGCGCAAACGCGACTCCGCATTCTTATACTTATCGCGGAATTCCTTATCGAAGGCGAGTGCATATTCGAAGATTTAAGATCGACGTATATGTAGACTCGAGTAAAAAAGCTCGAGCTCATGGTTGCCGTAATAATATGATTCGGTTTTGTTTTTACACTTGGATATCGTAGAATGAGCCAGTAGATGTTAAAAGTCGTTCGTTCCAGAGTGAAAATGGCATGTACCTCCGCGAACTTCGCATGGCACGCGCGTGTCGGGTCTTACCTTTTCTTTGGACACACACGTATACTTATATATATATATATATATATATATATATATAGGTATATATAAAACTACTCGATATATATCAGGATCTCGGTAATTTCCTTTTATGAATTTAATCGGTGACATCGACAACGGGAAGCAGCGCACACGCTCGCGCTATTCACCAGGTTCCGTGCCCACCGTACGCGAATATATATATATATATATATATATATATATATATATATATATACTCGAGCTTACACACACGTCAAGTTGTAACCATTACGAAGTTATGCCGTCGATTGCTCGGCGATAAAATTGCTCGGTTCGATCGCGCCGTTCGAGTATGGTACGGCGACTGGTTTATAATAAAAATACGCTCATTCGCGTATGTTCACTTTCCTGTTTCATTTATTGTTCAAGGATACTCGCGGGAATACAAACAAAATATTATTTGAACAATTCTCCGTCGAAAGATACGTCGATACCTGCGTTGTTCCAAAAAATGATCGAGTATTTGAAAAAATGTCTCACGTGACAAAGGTGACTTTGAAAAGTTCGTGGGTGAATAATAAATGTTGGGAATTTTGTTAGTTCGCTGAAATATTGAAAAATTCCCAAAGTACTTTTTTTTCTACGGTCGCGTATTTTGCTCAGCTTATGATTGTACGTATATATAGGAAGTCTCGCGGTTTGCAAAGAATTATGTTTCCGATATTAGCCTGACTGGCGAGAGCGAAGGCCTTTGTTGTGGCTGCCGGTTGTACGTCCTGATACACACCACTGGTAGCCAGTGGTGCATTATATTAGCCCACCAGTCGCAAGCGCACAGAGCTCACGATTATAAATCGTCGGTAGTGCCAGTAGTGGTAGTGGTAGTAGTAGATTCTATGTGGCACAAGCGAGACGGTTTTGCTCTCCACCTTACCCCTTTTCGAGTCCACCGCTAGCACGTCGAGGGAGAGCGAGAGAGAGAGAGAGAGAGAGAGAGAGAGCGAGAGAGAGAGAGAGAGAGAGAGAGAGAGAGTGAGAGAGACCACGGGAGAATATTCCATATTTCAGTAGTTGTAATAATAATGTCGGCATTAGTCTATAGTTTCGCGGGGATTAACGGTGTCAGGGCGTCGAGCTAAATCAAGTCGGTGAGACACGACCGGGGAGAAACGGTGCGCTCACCGGTAGCTCGCCGAGAGAGGCCTTGATTTACGCGCGAAGCCAGCTCTGTTTCTCTCTCTCTCTCTCTCTTTCTCTCTTTCTCTCACTCGCGGCTGATTTTATTCTGGTTCTCGCGCAGCTTGGGAACACACGATGATAAGGATAAGGGAGGTGACAAAAACGAAAAAAATCACCATACATGGACGCAATCAATTTTCTCAATTTTAATTTCATAACCCTGCCAAATACAATAATAATAATAATAATGATAATAGCAATAATATAATAATGAAATAATAATAATAAATGTAAGAATAATGATGATAATGAATAATAATATTATTTAAAATACGTAACCATTATCTCGATAATGTTATAACTACTGATAAGTGCTTTCTCGTGCTACGTGTCTCGTGTATGGTTTTTCGTTTAACTTTTTGTCCGTCCGTCGGTCTCTACGTCGGTATGTGTATTTGTTTGTTCGTGTGTGAGATGGACGTGAAGTGTATCTACACACTCGCGGAGATGGGCAATGAAATATATCCTCTCGACGTTATTTTTTTTCACCCTCGTTTTTTTCTCCCACTGTTTTTCTTTTTCATTTCTAATACAGATTTCGCGATCTTCATTTTTGTTCTCATATTTTCTCTCATCGTTTTACAAAATCGTACGTACTCGAACGTGTACGAATTTTATCCGTATATAAATATATAATTTCGTGCGTAATATATATTTCACTATATTTTCTTTTCTGTTTTCTTTTTTTTCTTTCTTCCTCGTATCGTATTTTTCGTTTTTTTTTTTCATTTTTCTTTAACTTCGCATACTCGCTTTTACTCGAATTACGAATAATCAAATGATCGCGTCGAACGCGATTTTTACACTCCCCCAGAACCGCACAATTGCAATAAATAAATTATCCAAATAAAAACACATTGATGGATAACAAGTCATAGTGTGATAGTTACATCCACAATTTACAATAATATATTCATGTATATATATATACTTAATGATGAAATCCTCTAATAAGACTAATGAACCTCCCCGGTATAGTCGTGGGTTGTCGAGCCCACCGTCAAACAAGTCAACGATCCTTGTCTCCAGTATTTTTCCGTTTTTAATTTTTTTTTCCACAATTTTTGTTCTACATTTCTTTATATTCATACATACATATATATATATACATATATATATATATATATATATATATGAATATATATATATATATCGATGTTGTAAAAAGTTAGAGTAATGCCTTCGTTTATATAGTGAGTTTATATATTATTGTTCTACAATTATTGTGCCTATTTAACATATACAATATATATTATGCTTAATAATTAATAGTTTGCAGCGCGCGGTGTCTCATTGCTTTCTTTTTTTTAATCAATACATATATATGCATGTCTATATACATATATAAATAAATATATATATATACACCAAATGTGACCTGTTTCTTAACATTTCTATGTGTATATATATATATATAGATATATAGATATTTGTATGTATATATGCACACACACATATATATATATATATAACTAAAACTTCAGGCTATTTACGAATGCCATTTCGCATTTATATTGCATTACCGCGCGCCCCACAGCGTATAAATCCGTGCGAGATCCGAGAGAGAATTACTGGCCCCCATTGAATTACATTTACGTAAAAGAGATAAACGATAATTACTCACGTTATATATCTAAACGTACGCTCTCTCGCAGCTTCGTAACTGGGAAAAACTCGTACGAGAGAAACGATGTATCATTAAAATAAACAAAAAGAAAAAAGAAAAAGAAAAAAGAAAGAGAAAAAAAAACGGTAATAATAATAATAATAATAATGATTCATAATAATAATTGAAAAAAGGACATTCGATAAAATTTACAGACTATTTACACGACCGTTTTACAACTACTTAATAACTAATAGTTTCGCTTACGAGTGTCTACTGTCAATTTCACCTAATAATTCGATCTATGCACGTACCTCGACGTTTTGCCACGCCATACACGTACGATGTTGAACAATATATATATATAAGTCTGCCGAAGCACCGAACAAATTTGAGCACTCTCGTGTAGAATTTCTTGTCTGTGTGATTACATACATACACACACACGCGCGCGTGCGCGCGGATACATACACACGCACACACACACCCACACACCCATATACACACATATATATATATATATAGTCCAGGCGAACGAAGTAAAAAAATGATATATTAAAATAAATCTGCCTATGATGCATCAGCTGGGAACTATTTGAGTGCTTACTGGCCCTATCAGAGATTGCCCACGTCAGGGGGGAGGGGGGAGGTGCGACCGATAAAAAAAAGTGTAGAGAGAAAAAAAAAAACAAGTTCGCGAGATAGTTGGGAAACCGCGCACACTAATCTACATGAATTCTAGAACGAATTCAGAACGATACCTATAACGTGTCATTGTGCAATCAAGTTGAGACAGTCGTGTCGACGTGTCGAAGTCGTTAAGATGTAGTATACTGTATATACATATATATATATATAGATATATATGTATATATAAATATATAGTAATATGCCACACGTTGTAGACGCAGTTGGTCGCGGCCGCGGGCGAAACGCGATTCCTTATAGCAGCTCGAAGCAAAATGAAAGCGCGAACGGTGCACGGACTTGTGATCGTGCTTTACGATCGGGACTCTCGCGCCTTCGTGGAGCTCTCGATGTGCATGTGAATAATCAATGGCCCTCGGGTCCACGATATTACAATACCTTTCCATTCTCACGTTCGAGTGTTGAGTGATTTTCTATTATCTTTATCATTATTATTATTACTCTTTTATTTTTCGTCTTTATTTCAGATTTTTGTCTACGATGGAATGGATATAAACGGCGACGATTATCCGTCGTATAGAAAACTGATAACTGGCGTTTATTATTAATTATTATCGACAGAGCTTGCGTATTAACGGAACGTTGGAGTCGATTTTTTATATGATGATATTACAACGTTACATTACATATATATTAAATATATGTATATAGATACGGTACGAAATATCCGATAGGACAAAACGATATGGGCAGCCGAATCGTTAAAATTTTCAAATTGACTGCACTTTCGACCCATGATCTTTTTAATTAATTACGATTAAACAGTTGGCGGGAAACGCGTCTCTTAAGGCACTTGGAAATGCTAATTTATCTAAAAGTTTGGAAAATTCTTATCGGTTAAAAGACACCGCATTGTCGAAGGGAGCGTCTCTTTATAGAAGATTTTTCTTTTGTCCAACGACGAACAAACACCCTCCTCTCCGCCCCTAGTTGGTGAAATTTTCATCTCGAGAACGTAATCGAAATCGTATTAACGCGGACAAATAATTTCGTCGTGGATCGTTGATTTTAATTTTGTCTTTACTCGCGTAACGATTTTCGAGAGATCGCAGCGAGGGCAGAGCCAGAAACGAGGCAATGTGAGCGAAAGGAGGAAACGGGACGAAAAGAAAAAACAGAGAGCTTTCTCTCCCGCGAGGAATGTGATTAATGGAATGTTGCGATTACCGTGGACGGATTCGAGGGTGCGTGAAACAGATTTTACATTTTTTTTAACGTCCTTCCCCCTCCCCACCCCTTATTGATTGAAAGTGAGACGCGATTTTTATCGAAAGAGCAAGAAAAACAATTCGAAAGTCGCGACGAAAGTGCAAATTCCTTTCGTGCATCTTTAATGGTCCCTCTAAAGGCAATTTCGTTGTCAACGATCCTTCTCTCTCTCTCTCTCTCTCTTTCCCTCTCTTTTTCTCCCCCCTCCCCCTTCCCCATTTTCTTTTTTCTCATTTCTTTTTTCATTCCCAAATCTCCCTCGAGTTTGGCGTCGCATCGAATGCGTTTCGAGAGAGAAAAATTGTCCGTGCATATAAGAGAGTGGTCAGTTCGAGAGATCGCGAATGTTCGAGTAGCTCGTATGACGATGATCGAGGATCTTGTCAGATACGTACGTCGAGCAGCATTTCTCATCCGCGTGTAACGTGCGCATGTCCAAGAAACTCGCCACGATGGCCTCGGGTTACCACCTGGGCTCTTAACCCCCGAATAGCCTCAAACAAATTCTGTCCAAGCGCGAGCATAACAAAATAAAAGAAGAGAGAGAGAGAGAGAAATTGAGAGATCGGACATTTGCGTACGAGACAGAACGTCGGAATTTAATAAATTTGATGGCAAAAGATGCAACGAAAAAATTGTCGACGGAATGGAAAAAAAATACGCGTAGATGAAATTTCGCAAGAATTAAGGCACTATAGCGATGGACTTAAAAAATTTACAACGTCCAATAAAACGCGGCGAGCTCATCGCGAATCTTAAACGTTAGAAAGGCACTATTTTTTACGAGATACGAGATACCTATACATAGATATTTTTTAACGTGTTTTAGTGGATGTCTGTGTGTGTCTGTGTGTGTGTATTATTGGTGTCTGGTGTGCGTATGTGTGCATGTGTGTACGTATTGAATATTATAATAACAGCAGTAACAATTATTAATTCGTCGAAAATTCATTCGTTATTCAACTCTTATACATAGAGGTTTACGACATAAACTGGCTCTAGCATATACTGGCATCTTGTTCCATCGTCAAACGAAGTTCCTCTCATTTCTCATTAAATATTTAATCCTAACTTCATAATAGGCGCATTGTGCATTGACGTATTTATAGCGATTGTTTTCGACGAGATAAACTCGGTTTTTAGCATTTAATCTGTTTTTATTCTGCAGTTTACCACGTTTATTTATTTATATATTTATTTATTTCGTATTTTAACGCGCTTGTTTAATGTCATTTTCTCTTTTTTTTCCTTTTTCATCACTACGCCCTTAAATGGTTTTTTTCCTTCGTTTCAAACTACTCTGCGGTGTAAAGCAAAAATAAGCTTTTTACGCATTTATCGAACGAAGTGTCGGGTCTATTAAATAGTATTTTATCGGTCGAATCTGAGCAATTTATTCCCGTTTATTCGCATTCATTTTTCTTCTAGTAGGTGTACGTATGATATTTACAGACCGAGATTGCGAGGCTATAATTGTAGGTTCCGTTTCGTCGTTATCGCGACGCTTATACGGTATTTATTGCGTTGATATTAGAGAGTGAGCGAGCGAGAGAGAGAGAGAGAGAGAGAGGATAGTCCGGGAGAGATAGAGATAGAGGAGGAAAGGGGTTTATTGCTTCGCTAAATGCTTCACTTCTCCTATTATCAATTGATAAATGTTTCTTTTTTATTCCTAGCGTCCTTTCACCTAGATCGAGTTTTTAAAATTTTCTCGGACGGTTGTGTGTGCACGATTCACAAATCAAGAAGGATCGGGGAATTAGAGAGAGAGACAGAGAGAGAGAGAGAGAGAGAGGGGGAGAGGGAGATAGAGAGAAAAGAAAACGCATGGGGAAAGCACTCCGAAGTATCTACTTTGGCACCTCCGCGCAAACAACTAATATACGAAATTAACGAAGTTTTTTTTTACAACGGGATAGAATAGTTATACGAACGATAAACTGTATTTTTCTTTTTCCGTTTTTTTATCTTTAAAAATCGACGGAAAACGCGACAATCACATTATCACCTACCGCGATTAAAATAAGAACACTTAGAACGACAAACAAAATTCTTAATACTGGCTTTTTCGTCATTCACCATTTTTGTTTCATTTGTTCATGTGTATATATATATATATCATTTTTGTTTTTTCTTTTTTTATTTAATTCGAACGTCTAAATTTCTTTCACAAACGAGCTCGTTCAGTGATTGTCCTTACCCGAAACGCGAAATTCTTTGTGCATTCACGAATGATCATAATTGCCTATTATACCGATGATGATGATTATTTTATATAACGCTTTTTTTTTTCTCGCTAAATCACGATCACGATTTGTTTCAATTTATTCATTTAACTGAGCATGCTAAGTCCCAAGCTCCGTCACCGGAGTTCTTTTTTTAAATATTCTCTGTACAATTTAATAACTATCATTATTCCATCTATCATATTTTATATATTTATATATACTTAGATATACATATACATCTGTAGGTAGACATATATATGTATACATATATATTTTTACTTTTTCCATTTTTCACCTTATAGCGTTACTTTACTGGCTCTTATTTATTCACGATGGATTACTAACGGTGCTCTAGACTAGTTGAGCTGGCCTTATCGATGATTTTATAAATAAAAGAAAATTGAGAAAAAAAAAAAAGAAAGAATTTGAAAAATTCGAGCGAAAACGATCCATCGTTTCGGAGGGAGTGGGTGGGGAGGGGGGAGGTGGTCCCGAGGAGAAACGAGTGTCTTTATCCAGCTATCGTAATAGTTCGAAAATCACGATACTTTTCGTCCCCTGCGCGACATAAATAAAGCTCGATTCTCGTAGGAAATCCCACCGGCGTCATAAAAGTTTGCCGCAAGCACCGCCAATCTTTTTTCTCTCTCTTTTGTTCGTTTTCGTTGCTTATCTATCTCCTCTCGTACATCTTTTCATTCCCGTTATTAAGCTCTAAGTTTAGTAAACGTTGTGTGTGTGTGTGTGTGTGTGTGTTTTTTTTCTTCCTTGTCTCGTTCCTTCTTTTTAATTTCATCTTCTTTTTTCCTATAGTTTCGCCCCCCACCCGCGGCTCTCGTACATTTTCTTCGTCCCTCTCCTCTTACAGCCCCGTCTCGATATTGCCGCGAGTGCCGGTTCGGCTTCAGGTCCCGAATGTATATTATACGATCGCGTCGCGCTTGTCTAGGATCCCCGTTAGAGGTCAGGATTGTACAACCGCGCTTCGCTGGGGCAACGATAACGACGGCGTGGACGACAATGACGACATTAAAGACGAGGTGATCGCGTCTCGTCAGTGCCTCTTCATGTGGAGCGAAAGATGATCGCTTCGCGAAAAAGATCGCTGACAGAGATGGCACTTGAACGGCTTTTGGCCCGTGTGCTTGCGATAATGTCGCGTCAATTCGTCCGAACGTGCGAATTTCCACGTGCATCCCTCCCACGTGCACTGATACGGCTTCTCACCTGAAACACAACGCAGACACACAATGTATTTTATAACTGTACATTTATTATCATTTTTCATGTTTTGTTTTTCTTAACTTAATTTTACAAATTTTTCATATTTGATGTGTTTTGTAAGAACGCTTTAAAAGAAAAAAAAAACTGTTTCGAGACTTCAATTATCCTCGAGTACGAAACTTCGTTCCTCCTCGGTCGACGGTTTAATCTCTCGTGTCGCGGGCGCATAAATTCTTCGCGGCTTAAGAGAAGGTGGTCGAGAGAATAATATCGATCGTTAAAGAATACCGTCGTATCGAGACGAGTGTGAAAAAAGAACTTCGAACGAAAGGAGATCTTCGCTGATCCGGCCCATTATATCCCCCGTTAAACTCTCGTCTCTTATTCCCACGTGGGTAATGGTAAGATCTTAGCAATGGGCTTCGAGCGCTGATGGCGATTTTCAGCCTCGGATACTTCGTCTTCGTCCTAGAGCACACCGCGAACTCTTTCGCTCGTTCTCTTTTATATATACACGTCTCGATCGGATCATCGAGTTGTGACCACGGGGACTCCGTTTCAACAGATCCGAGTCGATTTAGCCGGTAAGAGCTAGAGGAACGTAAAAGAGAGTGAGAGAGAGAGAGAGAGAGAGAGAGGGAGAGAGAGAGAGAGAGAGAGAGAGAGGGAGAGAAAGAATGAACGAGAGGGAGAAACTCTTCGGAAAAGAGATACTTTGATAGTCGCTCGAGTCAACCACGAGGCCAGAGTGATGGAAGCGAAACGGAGATGGACAGATAGAGAGAAGAAAAATCAAACGTTTAAAGAGCTAGGCTATATATAGGTATATAGCGAGGAAAAAAGAGGCAGAGAATATAACGCTCTCAGGTGGGTTTATATCGGCTCGAGACGAGAGATGGTCAACATCGAGAGGGACCGTTTTTTCCTTTTTATTTTCTACCTCTCCCTCTCGCGTCTCCCAATGGATCAAGTCCCGGGCCGTTCTCGCATACAATAGAAAGAGTGATGGGCAGTTTCTGAGATCTCTCAGCAAGAGAGCAACAACGTAACGCGCGCGACAGCTGTCAGTCGATCGTTCCGCACTGGATTTTCTCTGTTTTGCGCTGCTATTCGGGAGGGTGGCAGGGAGAGGAGTTGAGGTGGTGAGGAGGGGGCGGGGGAGGTGGCGAGCGGTTCGAAGGGAGGAAGTGGGGTAGGTTCTGATAAGATGACGTCGATGTGTAACGAACCCCGTGGAGACCGGTACAATGCAGCTAGGAGACGGATAGCGCTCGAGGACGAAGAACCGAGGACATCGAGTACGCGTCCCGATCTTTCTCTCTCTCTCTCTGTCTCTCTCTCTCTCTCTCATCGTTCACACATTCACTCGAGAATCTCTCAATAATTGGGTGCGAAAAGACGTCGAAGCCGCGAACGACGGTTCCGATTATATCGTGATGTACAATTCTCACATTCTATTTCACTACGATATATCTAGGCACGGGATTTTATGTCTAATGGTATATTTCGAGATGTTCGTTTCCGAGGGCAAGACGAAGGGGAGAAAGGAATGCTTATAGCTTAGCTGGCAAAAGCTGTTGCAACGATATCACGTATCCTCGTGGACCTCGGGACGTATCTCTATAAACGTATAGGTACGAGTTTGTTCAAGAAGTTTCTGAGATTTCGAGAATTGTTTAAATAGAAAAATTAGTAACGTTCGAGTTTTTTTGCATTTTCTTAACAATAAATAAAGTATTATATGAAAAAATTATTTTTTTTTGTTTTTTTCTTATTTCATTAGGAATCAAAAAATGCAAAAGGGTGGGAATTTGTTAAAAATATTTCAACGAAAAGCGATATTTATCGGTGATATATTTATTTCAGTGTACGAAACCAACAATCGCTACGGTTCGTTGCATATCTATTGGGTCCCCAATTTTCGTTTAACGAGAGTGCTTCTCACTGACTCATTGGAACGCAAGTTTACGACTTTCGTTCGCCCCTGCTCTCGAGAGGAGTCCGAGAGTTCCCTCGAAGTGGACTAAAATCCGTCGGGGCATTTACGAGTCTCTTCGTATTTCTCGTCGTATAGGTATATAAACCGAGCCATTCTCCGTTCGTTCAATGGGTTTAATTAACGTCTTAAGTATAAGTTGATTAGGGGCTTCCACGTAGTTCGAGGTTGCTACGGGTTGTTGGTTGCTTCAATACATGTGCACACAGCTACTACCGGGCAACGGGGAAAGAGAGAAAGAGAGAGAAAGAGAGAGAGAGAGAGAGAGAGAGAGAGAGAGAAAGAGAGAGCGAGAGGGAACGGCGTGCTCGCGATAAATCCGACGGTTGGGACACGCCCAGGATTCGTCGAGCAGACTGAGGCATCCCGCACAGAGAGAATTCTAATACTTCCGTTATTACTGTATATACGTGTATATAATGTACTTTAGGTGGTATGCAGCTCGGTGCAACGAGGGCGAGCGCGTGAGAATGAGATACGCTCTGCTTGCTACGGAGAGACCATCCATACCTCTCCACCCCCCTTCTAGCCCCCTTCGTCGCTCTTTCAGGGTAGGCGGTTCTTTGAGAAACAAGTTAACGAGAGAGCGCGGATACTTACACGCTCTACAGAGTCATTCAGAAGTAATTACGCGATGAAAAATCTTCGTTTGTACGAAATTTACACAAACACGCGGACCTAAAGGCGCGTTTATCGAATTTTATCGGTTAAGTTGTGTTTCATTTTTAATTTTTGATCTCGCACGAGCGATCATGAAAAATGAGAGTTTAAAATAAAACAAAAACATAACGTTTGTAATCTCGTTCGTATTGAAAATCGTCATCTTTTTGCTGTTTCGGTCTTCTTTCCATTCGTCGATTGGGTCAATCAATTTTTCTTTTTATATTTCAACACGGCGAGCTGAAAATTATTGTCAGACGCGAGGTATGGTAAGAATTTTCATCGAATGCTATTGCATATAGAAACGTAACTGATAATGCGATCTGATAAAACGATCGGCCAATCTATTCTGGCAGAGATCCAATGTTCCCTCGGGCAGCCTTGTCACCGAGTCCTCCACAGAGGACATTCGCTTAACGACAAGGGCCTATTGATATATCTTCGTCGATTTTCGACAAGCATTATCGTATCCGTCAGATCGATATCGTTGCGCATGGTGCCTTGTGAGGTAAAATTGTTGAACCCGACTGGAATGCAGTTCGCGAATGCCTTAAGCGGCATAAACGCACATGTAGGTGCATTGTTAATAGTAGGTCTGATGACCAGAAGCAACCCAACACAAAGAACGCACACAGACACACACATATATAGCTTAAAGCGAGTTCATATAAAGTGCAGGAGTAGCAGAACCGGGAAGGCAGGGCCACAGTTGGACGGTTCGTCACGACAGGAATTTGCCACAACGGTATAGAACTCACCGTGTACGTTGGTGTAAGTGCTAGTCTGTGTATGTGTCCGTGTGTGTGTGTGTGGGTGAAGACTTTCCTTTGGCGTTAAGCATGCTACGAGGATTCCTCGTGCTGTCCACGACGATATAAACGCGGAACTCCTCGAGTCCGCCTTTGGTCGAGCGTATATACCCATGAAGTGGATTGTAAGGTATTTTATACGAGTACACGGTCCAATACACGTATATACCCCTTATACGAGCATCGCTCGTGCCCAGGCTAATTCGACTTAATTGATACATGAGATCTCACCATAGGCAATCCTCCTGTCTATCAAGGATCACGCTATCCCCCTGCTCTTATCCTTCGTCGATATACCAGGGGGAGAATTCTCGAAGGGAAATATTTTTCGAAATATTTATACGAACGGTCCAAAAAATTGATAAGTTGTAATGAAAAATAAACAAAAAATGTAACAAGGTAAATTGCGCTGTTTGGGAAAACATATTTTTAACGGGCTGGAAACTTGGATGGAAAAATTGAATACTTTGTGATTACGGGTTGAAATATTAATTACAGGCCCGTGGACTGGTATATTATCAAACTGATAAGGATCGTGATAATTTTCGTAGGATAAACGAGGCAATAACTATATAGTTTTTGCGCCGTTCGAGGCGTGGGTATCTATATTGTATGCCGTGTGTAACGAATACACGAAGGATATAATAATGTCCGGTGAGTCAAACGTGGGTATACGCGAACCGCGGCCGGCCACGTTGCCGGTAAGCGCCTCTAACACTATATTACACCGGCTAACTATCGTTTACTATCCCCCTGCGGGTACATCGTCGTGCTAGTCTCTCTCACTCTTTCTCTGTTCTCTCACTCTTTCTCTGTTCTATCCCTCGTTGGGTTTACACACACACACACACGATCGACCTATTCGGCGGTTACGGTGCAAAGAGAGCAATGAATACGTCTATGTATATATATACACATAGATGATCGTTTATAAAGATGCAGCCATATGGCTATTATAATAGAGGCCTCGAATGTAATAGTCTATGCAAATACATTCCAACATAGGCGTTTCTAACGACGGGTCATAAAGAGTAATTAAAAAATCTAGTCCGAGGGTGAAAGCTTCCTAAATTATAGAACGTGCTTTTCGTAAACGACGTTTCACCATGTAACCCTCAAGGTATCAAGAATATCGTTCCTATTTGTTGCGCTCGCAATTATTACGTTCGCGTACGCAAAGTTCGAGCCGAGTTTGCTGATGTGGCCTGGCCTTCTGAATTTATACCAAGAGACACATATATCTATACATGGAAATACGTGTGTGTATATATATATATATATATATATATACGTGTACGAAGCGAAACGACGAGAATCACGAGCGCGATTTCGTGAAACTGTCCACGATTTATAATGGTGGCCTAATGGGCGAAACGTGTTTCTCCGGGCGGTTACGTGTGCCACACACTGTATACAGTATTCCTGTACGTGTATAAACGTATATACGCGAATACAGATAGACGCGCAATCCTCGCGGTATCTTTCGAGCGCCGAGGGGAAAGAAACAAAAAACGAAAAAAAAGGACTATCGCAATAGTTCGTGATGGAAGATGCGCGGTGGGCGACGACGAAAATCGCGCGATTTCCAGAACAAAAAATAATTCGGACGATTTGGAACGTGTGTTTAAAAAGTAAAAATTGCGAGTTCCGAGCAAACTTGCTGACCTTTAACGAGAAAAAAGAAGATTTTGTTCTTTTCTCTGCTTTTTTTTCTTTTTACCCGTGGTAGACTTCGCTAATTATCCTGGCTGTATTACGCAAACGCCTCGGAGCATCACAAAGACTCGGGCCAAAGTGGGAATAACTATAATGATCGGAGAACGAGCGAGCAAGAGGGCGAGAGAGAGAGAGAGAGAGAGAGATAATTAGCTTGAGAATAAACGAGGAGGAGAGACGTCGAAGACGACGAGGACGATATATAGACCACAGCATCCGGTTGAGAACCACGATCTCTTCTCTCGCAGGCTCTTCACCCTGTAGCTCTCTGTGGACCGGACGAAAGATCCTGGTTCTCACGACCACGCCCTCCCCACCATCACTACCGCCGTAGCCACGCCGTATCTCTTGTAGTACTCGCGCGGCTCTCAGGCTTTACCCAACGGTAGACGGATGGTCCTACATACTCACTATATATATTTATATGTGTGTATACATATATCTTCACATATAGATATAGTACGTGTGCATATATATGTGTATGTACGGGATACAGCAGGGAAGTATGTTTAACGTGATGCAGGATCGGGGACAGGTACATGCACCCACCGGAAATTCCTTCTTGCGGACCTACGAGAGACGACTCGTGCTCTCTCTCCCTCTCATTCTTTCTCCGTTTCTCTCTTTCGCACCGGGGAGTAGGCGCGCGCCTCTCGCGACCCCCGGAGATCTCGCGATCAACTCTTTGATCTTTGCACTTTTACTCCGGTATGCGTGATCGTATGTGCGTGTGTGTGCGTGTGTGTGTGTGTGTTTGCGTGTGTTTTATATCAGCGGGGATGAACACCGTTCGACGAAAAAAAGATAGAAATATAATTTATGGCGGAACAATTACGGATAATTAGTACGAAATAAGTCATAATTTTGCGGAGTGATTAATTTTTGTTCGAAATTATTATGCGATTGCAATTAGTAGCGATAATTAGTATTTATTAATTTTATGTATAGGGAAATGGGAGGAGACGGTTAATTACGGGAAAATCGCGATCGGACGCGGCAAACACGGTTTTTTGTTGTTTTCTTTTCTATTAGTATTGATAGTTATTGCGGATGCGAAGATAATAAAAACTATAACTGTACAAGGTGATGGTGGATGGTGGGTGAAAAACCTCGTTATTTCGTTATTTTTATTATTGTCGGTTTTACGCATACGCGGTTAATTTTCCGTATGTTTTTGTCATTTCATTCCCTGGCTCGAGGCGCGACAAGATTTACCGTCCTTTTGGATACAATGATAGTACACGTAGGTAAAGAACGATTTGCATTCTTTCCCGAAGGAAAAAGAATGCGTTATTTCTTCAGTTATTCGGCGATAACTCAAGGATTATTACGTTAACGTGGGAACACTCTTCATAATTGGCTTCTCCGGGGTTGTATCTGCATCGAGTTAAGGTGCACTCGGGGCGTCTTTATAGAACGCGTAAAAAGAGATTTCCTTTTCCCATTTACGTCGGACGAGTCGACGAGTTTTATGCGCGAACGATAGGGAGAGAGAGAGAGAGAAAGAGAGAGAAGAAGACCAGCACGCGGCAAATCGTCTTTACCACGATGAGCAGGAAGTGGTCTCGAGGCTCCCATTATACATCCACCTTCGTCCGAGTAATTAATGAATTTCACTTTAAGGATCATTTTTTCCATACTATGAATTGATCCCGATTGATAATTTGCAAAATATCGACATGAAATTTGTCAAAAATTCTCATTTGAAAAACTTGTATTTCAACTTACCCGTGTGAGTTCTCTTGTGGGCCTTTAGGTGGGAGCTTTTCGTGTAAACTTTGTCACAACCCGCGACGTCGCACCTGTGAACTTTGCGTCTTTTGAGCGCGTCGCCGCACTCGCTGTCGACATTGAGATTGGTACCGTTTCCAGCCCCGATCCCGCTGTTACCCCTTCCACCGAGACCGATACCAGTCGCTAACGCCGGTCTTTTGTGAAACACTCTGAAAAATGAAGAAGATTGTTTTTTTTTTAAATTATCAGAAGTTGATTATAAATGAATCATTTTATTACGTTCTTATTGAAAAATAATATAAATCTACGATTATTACATTCGTCCGCAAGGAATACGAGAACATGAAGATTGCACACGCGGTACGAGTTCACCGATCGCCGAGAATACCGATTACCTCGAATCCGCAAGAAGACGCGAACGTCTTCATTCTTTCTTTCTTTCTCTCTCTCTTTCTCTTTCTCTGTCTCACATGTTTCTCGCGTCACAGTTGGCGCACGAGGGTATAAGAAAAAACTCGTACTCGGTAAATTCTCTCCGACACAGGATGCTCACCGTATAGTTCGTGCCTTAGACACATATAAATATGTATATAGATGTATAAATTTGCAACGAGGACATGTTCGTAGAAGCCCGCACGTATAAATTCGACCAATAATACATATTCGGTTCGGATTATCAGTTTATATATAATTCTTACTCGTTCACTAGTAGGAGATCTCCGTAATATAATCGAATAACGTTTCTCACTCGCGATGGTGAAGATGACACGGATGTGCTATTTCGGTGAATCTCGAATTCTGCGTTTGAAATAGCTGTTACGGAAATCAAATATTAGCCCTAATTTCTCTATCTAATTCGAGAAATTCACGTAACGATAAAATCGTTATCAGATATCCCGGAGATGTTTAAATTTCATCAGTGTATTAAAAGTGAATCAAAGATTTATATAACTCAACCACGGAAATATGTCGCGAGTGCAATTTCACGGTGCCACGACGGCCGACACTCGCTTCGATTCGTTGCTCACACTCGGGATAATCGAATTAAAAATTGATACAACGAGAGTAGGTACGGCCGAATTAAACAAAATGTATTTAAGCCGAGTGAAAATGGGTTTTAAATGATAATAAATTCGATTTTCAACGTTTCGTAGCGATCGCGCGAGCTTGGAAATATTTAAAGCGGAAACTTTCATGAACTTTCTCGTTCTCATTCTCGAACCCGAACGATTTTCATTGCAGTTTTTAACGCTTAATTGCTCGTGTGCGCCCTCGTTAATAATGGTGTTTAACCGACGAACTTCTAATCCGTTAAACGCGCGCGCGCGCGCGCGGGCGAGTCGAGCAAAGCGAGAGAACAGAGTTACGACTTCCGAGGGTTTCAGTTTTTCTCGGACGTAGGTACACCGAAATGCGCGACCGCCGCTCGACTCTCCGGTAGTTCCAAGAACGAAGAAGCTCTGGGCTTCGTGTCCCGAGAGGTCAGTTCGTAAATGGAAGGGAGACAGAGAGTTAATGCAGAAGTCACGGACCTCCCGCAAATCGCACGGATCGACCGTCAATGATACTTTGGATCTCCGTTTTTCCCACACCTTTCGTTTCCCTTGGACGCCGCGGCGTGTGCTGGCGATATTTTTCGAACGCGGAATTCCCGAACCTCGAACCTCGAAACTCTCTCTCTCTCTCTTTCTCTTTCTCCCTCTCTGTCTCGCTCCAGTGGATTATTACATTTCAGGTAATTGATGATGCCTATAACGGGGTCTTTGAGACGTTCTCCGAACGTTTTCCTCGAAACGGTACAAAAATCTTTTCCCTTGGAGGGTTATTAGCACACTTACCGTGACTTTATAACACTCATTTGGTCAATTGCACGAAATAGCCTCCGCGTCGAAGTCGGCATAAATACGAATTCACCTGTAACTCAAAGCCCTCTGGGTAGACGGAAGCAAATCGTTTTCTGAGTTTAACGGACAGAGAAAGAGAGAAAGAGAGAGTTAACCGAAGAATTTACAACAGTCCCGAGGGGTAAATTACCCTTGTTTTTTTTCCTCGGCCTTTATCTCGCGTTGGCTCCTCGTCGAAAAACCTCGTCATTGGGATTGTAATTGAAAAATTTCAAGAACCTATTTTGCGACGAAAGATCTCGAAGAAAAGTCACCAGGTCGGTAATTTATCTTCAGGACCGTTCTATCGTGAACCAAAAGAAAAAAAACGATGAACAGGGTGTGCTGTTTAAAGAGCCTGCTCTATACACACTTAATATATCTATACACCGCGAGAATCCCCATCTCCGTGTCTCGCGCTCTCTTAGGAAAGTGTTAAGAAAGGTCAGGTTTTACAGTGCGAGTTTTGCAGTCACGTTTCCCGGGGCTAGACGCGTCGGGGGCGATACTTGGAGAGTTGTACGTTCGAAGAGGCGCAATGGCGAACGAGAAGGAGGTGGAAGCTCCTATAATTTTCCCTGCCAAGTCGTATTTCATCGAAATGGAGGAGCGACGCGCGCGTGTGAGCTCGTCCATGGATAGCTCTACTCTTCTCGTATATCGTAAACTATACGCGCGCGGGAGGCGCGCGCAGTGCTTAAACTAGCATAAATCCGTTTCTCCAAGCGTGCGCGAATGCTGCTGGACGCTATTCCGCTTCCTCCGTCTCTTTCTCTTCCCGGCCCGCCGGACTTGCCCGGATTCTTGGCAGAGTAGTGTGATATACCTCTATACGTCGCGCGTATGTGCAGGGGAAGAGGGTTGGGTGGGAGTGACTGGTGGGTAAGGGGAGGGAAGAGGGGGAGGAGTATAACCAGCTCGTATACGTCGTTTTCTAACTCCGGCATCTCGTCGGTAGGTATATGAGATCAGAGATATATATATGTATATGTATGTGTGTATATATAAAATACAAGTTTCATCTCTTTCTCTCTCGCGTCATATATCCTCGACCTGTTGGCTTCTCCCACTATTGCAATGGTCAAGCACAAACCTACCTATCTCTCTTACTCTCTCTCTCTCTCTCTCACCATGGCGCCATAAGTTTCCTCGTAATATTATACCGTGGAAAAATAGAAATAAATCGCGGAGAAAGAAGAAATTACGAGCATCGGTGATATTTCTCCGTTTACCCTCTTTTACGGAATTCTTGAGATCGCCGAGTACCATCGGGGTCTTAGGAAAAAAAATAAAATAAAAATGTGCACGAGCCATACGCCAGGAAGTTCAGACGGTGCATTCTTTAACTACGTATACGTCATAAACCAATTGTGAAAATATTGGAAAAAAGCTTTTCCATAATGTAACGGACAAATTGCGTATTCGAGAAATCCCGACGATTCCGTTGTCGCTTGCGTATCGAGGATTGATGGTTCATCCGCGACGATACGTCAAATATCTTAGTATCGAGTGAAACGGACCGCTATCGATAAAGTGTCAGGATGATTGAAAAATGCGATCGATCCAAGTTCTTCATAGACTTTTATATATATATATATATATGATCCCTTACGATCTGTTGTACGAGGATTGCGCGATGGCATTATACTCGTCCTCTGTATATCCTATCTCTCTTTATATACCCTATATATATATATGTATATACATATATGAGCTACGTGTTTCCCGGTTGTGCTCCTCGCGTCGCCAACAACTCAGCGAAGTAAACGCGGCGAACGCGACGAGAAGCTCTCATCTCTCTATTTCTCTCTTCTCGCTGGTACGTGTGTCTCTCGGTGCGTGTCCCTGTGTACGCGAGCTGAAAGATCTTCTCGCGTTCGTGGAAGCGTCAGGCGCCACCGAGGGATCTCTCGCTTCGCCCGCGATCACCGATAGATACGTTAAGAGTAAAGAGGAAGAGCGAGCGAGAGACGACGGCGACGAAGACGACGACGAAGAACTCTCTACTTGCGACGTCGTTTTGCCGACCGGTATATATATATATATATGTATGTTCCTACTAGATACATATATATATATATGCATGCATTTGTCGTAAAGTATCGCGCGAGCTCGTAGTAAGTACGAGCGGTGGATCCACCGCGGGGGTTCCACTACGGCATGTATACTATGCGGGCAGAGTTAAAGGAGTATTATATAGCTAGACACGTTGCGAGCCCTCGAATATGCATGTATGTATTCGCGTATACGCCGTCCCGGTCCAGCTTTCTCGCGAGAAAGAGTTGAGAGCGCTCTCCCCTCTCTCTCTCTTTCTCTCTCTTTCTCTCTCTCTCTCTCTCTCTTTGTGTCATCCATATAGAAGCGCACGAGGTTCGTGGCAGCGCGAGTGAATTTTCTCCTTTCTCGGCGAGTAAGATCATCACGAATTTACGATCGACGAAAAGTATAACTATTCCTGACGGCTCGATGTGCACCGCGACGACGACGACGACGACGACGCGCCTCGTGCGCGCATGCATCGCTCGTTCGAGGCGACAGGCTTTTTTTCGCTATTTTTCTTTTCGTTTTCAAGCTCTTTCTTATTTCTTATCCGACTGAATTATTATCGAGCGACGATATAGTTATACGATACGCGTAGGGGAGGATAGACGTATTTCGAGGTGTATTTGTGGATGATACTCACAGCGAGGCCTCCTTGATCCTCTGAAGCGCGAGAAGCGCCGCCGACGACGAGACGAAGACAGGATCGGGCGTTTCCATACCACAGACGGAAACTTCCCTCTGTCGTTCCCTCTCGCGCTCGCGCTGATGCCTGTCCCGTTCCCTCTGCTCGCGCTCCCTCGTCTCCCTCGGTCTCTCCACACGCTCATGCTGATGTTGCTGCTGCTGTTGCTGTTGTCTCTCCCTCTCGCACTGTCGCTCTCGTTCCCTCGCTCTCTCGCGCTCCCGCTCCCGATCTCTCTTCCGGTCTCTCTCGTGATCGCGCTCACGGACGACGTCGACGAGCGGCAGGGCTGGTGACACTGAAATACGTACAAGCAAAAAAAAAGATCGTATCGAAAATCCTGCTGCAAGTACTATTGTTTGCGATATTCCGAGTTTTTTCATTTATTTACGTATATTTTTCATATCGAATAGGGATCGGTAACGATCGAAAAGCGATCGAAACGCGATTCGATACGATTGAAAACGCTTGGATCGGAGATTTTTTTTTTTAAATACGCGCTGTATATACGTTGGACAATGCGAAGAGGGAATAATATGGAAAAGTAAACGGTCCAATATCGAGTCTCGTATCGCGTATTGTTTTCTCAATGATACTGGAATCGATCGAGACGCGGGGTGGTAATCGTGCGGATTATCTAGTCGGGGGATCGCTCTATAGAAAGGTCCCGCGAGCTACGATCTATACCGCAAGTAGATCGATTCTTATCTCGATGACAAACTCACGCGCTGATCGTGCGCGCCCCGTCGATACATACAAACATACCCACACACACACAACCACACACACACCCACATACAGATACACAGGTGCATAGACAGGAGGGATTTCTTTTTTCTTCGCAAAACTAGCTCGTCGCACACCAACACACGTGGAATCGGTGAATGCGCTATTTGCGCTCGACGCTCACCCCGCAAGAGCTCGAGCTCGCAACACACGTTTGACGTTATATCTCCGCGCCACGGTGGAGACACATACCTTGGTTATACAGCGCGATGAAGCAAAGAGCCTCTCTGCCTCGCGCGAACACACGGGTGAGATGGAGCGCGCGCATATAGTCGTGCAACAAAAACGTCGAATGACGATTTATGCGCTCGACGTCCCACTCTTTCTCTCTCTCTCTCTCTCTCTGTTTCGTTCTCTCGCGAGAGGGGAAGATCGATCGCCATCGAAGATCGATCGTTCGATGACTGCGCGCCGCCCGGTCGCACGCACGATCTACGACCTTGTCGTCGATTCCGAGCTGTTCCCGTATACCTCGAGCTTAGACGGTAGCCACACGGTATCGACGACGACGTTCCAACCGCCCCGTTTGTACTACACCCGCGTTAGAAAACACACAAACACAAGCCCGTATTACTCCTTGAAACGACGCATTTTCCGGATGGTCTAGATTTCTCGATTATACCCGCGACATTCAAATTCAAGGACTCGCCTGGTTGCGACGATACCATTTCCAGTCCTTCCATTTACTCGGACTTGGTAGTTCGACGCGACGCGATGTGGGTCACGATTTAGGCGTACGAAGGTCGATCTCGTGTATATTTATTGTTAGTGTCGTAAACGAACGTGAGAGTTTCATGCTTTGCAATTTGAATTTTCAACGTGAGAAATTTTGTACCCGTGGAAGTTAGAAGGAAAATAGAATTGATTTTGTTTTTTTTGAGAATATAAAAATTCCTCCTAACGTACGGACGTTCGAGAACTCTGAACGGTGTTAAGAAATTGCATTTCTGAAGTATCGAACGATATTTTTTGTTTACACCCGGCCGATATGGCCAGGGTGTAACGACCCGAGTACTTCCCAGTGCTAAAGATAGCGAGAGAAATGAGGGAAAAAGCACAGGGTGGGAACGAAAATGGAAGGGGGTTGGAGCCGAGGATTTCTATAATCGCTAATTAACGTTGTAATCGTCGCTCGGGTGGTACAAAGTGGATACATCGCATGAGCTCGCGGTTAAAACAGTCGTACTATTAGAGGACTGCACGATCGCGCTCACGCGGTTTCGCATTCCACGAGAATGCTGAACCTCCTCCTCCTCCTCCTCCTCCTCCTTGCTGGGTCCAGCTGGCGCGATTGAGGCGGGCGAGAGGGAGGCGAGGGAGAGAAAGAGAAGCGAACGGAGCAAACTGTGCGTAGGATATGCATGTAGTATTATATACAGAAAATTCCAAGGTACACCACTAATGGCGAGTATATTATTTTAATCAGGGAAGACGCCGCGGCGCGACTCGCCGAGACTGTTGCTAGTAGGTAGCAAGCAGGAGCGAGCGAGCATCACCGGTGTGGTCGAGAGAGTCACACACCGACAGGATCTCGTCCTGCGCACTCTCTCGCGCCGTAAATAAATGGCTTACAGTTCGTTAAATCGACTGGAACATAAATAATCGCGATAAGCGAAAATACGTACGAACGAGAGAGAGAGAGAGAGAAAACGGGAAAAGAGGTTTTCTCCGTGCTTCAAAGTCTCACCGGTGGCTCTCGATGCAACTCCGAACTTTATGCTTAACGATAGTCCTCGCACCCCCTGCCTCATCACCGAACGCGAGTTCCCGTCACCAGTTTTTTTTTGTTCATCATTGCGTGCATCTCGTATAACGAATGTAAAACCCCAGGGCGGTGGCTTCTTGCGACATTTTTCACGAGCTGGTCAATGGCTCGACTCGACGAGGCCAGGACAATTTTACGTGAGAAAGAGGGAGACAGGAGAGATTCCGAAGGAACGAGAATAAAAAAGAAGAAACGAGGAAAGTCGTTTGACTTTAAAAACTCGACGCTGGACAGGCGTGTCCTGTGCGCTCTTCTCGCGGATGATCGCGGGGTGGAACCGTGAGTCGCGTTGTTCGTATTACCGTAGCCCGTGTACACGTTCTTGATACTTTGGTACATCCCGTGATGCGCAAGCTCGTTAACCGCATTTTCTATCCGAGAAGTAGAAATAGGAGAGCGAATTTCTTTAACCTCGCGTGATCCTCGCAGTTCTCATCCCACGAGTCCTTGATGAGCATGTGAAAAGTCGACGGCGCACGTAGAAAACGAGGATCGCCGCGGTGAAACAGAAGTTTCGCCGGATTAGTTACCGACGAGCTTGGCGTTAACTAGGAAAATCGTTTAACCCGTACACCGTTCAACGAGCTTTTCGTGTATTCAAAGTTATACGAATTAGATAAAGAGCAACGAGACGAGGGCGCAAACGCCAACTCGGTCAACTCTCCCAGTAATTTCCGTCGCGGCTGATTCCCTCTCGGGCACAGCGACGGTGCGTCAACTTTCGTGGTTCATTGTGGCTTCGGTACATGTAGAGACTTTGCTCTCTATATGGATTGCAAAGTTCGAAGAGCCATCGGGGAGTTCACGAATGAGCGAGCACGGTTTATGGACCCGTATGGTGATCTGGCTGTTGAAACTCGCCGCAACGGGGAAGTGTAAGATTTCATACGTATTTATGGGAATACGAGATACGTCTCGAGAATCGTATACAGTTCAAGCTCGGTTCGAACGTACCAACGTATCAATTATATCGTTGTATTCCCAGGTTGATTGCGAATTCGCATTAATTTTCTTATCAAAGAGAATCAACGCGAATTATCGCGGTCGGGGAATTAAATTGTTTTATTTATTTTTTCTCAGAATTAGCCGCTCCGATCTTTGATACGACTGTTAAATAATCCGAGGTGTAAATAAAACGTAATAAAAGAGCGTGAATTGGATTTGTTTTTGTTCATTGTTCGCACTCGCACGCAGAGACAGTGGCGAGAGATCAACGGTTATTCGCGAATGTACCTACGACCGTGGATTAGTCGAATCAAAACCCATTCACGCGCCGATGAACAGATCTCGAGTGATTGCGCGCAAACCGACATTAGCATTCAATGAAAATTCTCCACGATTATCCCGGACTTTCCTTTCGTTATCTCGATCGGACGATTCCGCGAGAACCGTACGACACTCTTTTTTTTTTTTTCTCGAGTCATAGGTACACGTATATCCTCGTGTGTGCGTGTGTGTAGGCATTCTAGTTAGTTTCGCTGATGCACCGCCGCGAGCTTCTCGTTAGAGCCATTAGCTTTAGCTCGAGGGTCTTCTCCAGCTCCGCGGGGTCTATGATCATCGTGTTCTAATGGACGCGTAGTCGTCAGTGGGACTGACAGGCCCTCGCTGGATATTATTCCGTTCTTTCCTTCCTTTCTCTCTGTCTCTCTCTCTCTCTCTCTCTCTCTCTCTCTCTCTCGCACGCTTTTCTTTCGCGTATCGTTTCATCTTCCGTCCACTCTCCGTCTCTCTCTCTCTCTCTCTTTCGCATCGGCTCTAATACACGATCTCCTCTATATGAGAACGTTATCGCGTACGACCGAGGAGTCTAACCCCACGAGCATTACCGGTAATAACGTATATACACCGTGTACGTTGTAATACGTGGTGTGTCTTCTCTCAACATCCACAGAGGTTTTTCCGAACTTTGCCTTTTACGCGATCTCCCTCGGTCTCGTTCATTCGATCCCCCAGGATATAATCACCTTATTTCTTTCTCGCTCGATTTCTCACTCAGAGGCGCGAGTCATCGTGCGCGCGCGAGAGAGAGAGAGAGAGAGAGAGAGCAAGAGAGAGAGACGGGTATAAGTATTTCGTTCTCCAGTCTCGTACAACTCTGCGGGCTCGGAAAAGGCCGAGGGTAATTGATAATGTTAAACTACGAGGTTAATCCGTCGATTTATGAGCGGAATGTATCGTAGATTTTTCGAATCCTTTGAAATTGAGGGGATAATCGACAGGCGGACGTTTAATGCATACTCTCTCTTTCTCTCCCTCTCACTCTCTATCTCTCTTCATCACTCTCTCTCTCTCTCTACCCTTGTATCGTTTCGCCTTGTTGTTATTATTATCATCGATCCTTCGACCGCTCGCGGGTTATCCATCGCCTCGATCGTCGAAGGAAGCTCGGGATAAGTGGCAATCGAGGTTAGCGGCCACTTTGCGTGGGTTGAGGCCAACCTGTGGATACTACGTATACATATGTACGTAAAGGAACGATCGCATCCGAGAGATGTCACGCGAGCCGGTGGTAGGCGCCGACTAGCGGCCAATTATGGAACTAGTAGTCCCGACACTATCGCTATAGCATTGCTTTCAGGGCGTTAAATCTTCGATGTAACGAAGCACTTCGGGAACTAGAACCATGAGAATGGACCGAAAGGTACAAGTAAACGTGAAAAAAAAGCCAGAGGCAAAAGTCTACCATCGTATCAAATATATAATTAATCGAAAGTGAAAAAGTTAAAAAGTCATTAAACGCGTAAGATTTCGTCAGAGTCTTCAAAGCGGTCGACAAAGGGGTTAAACGTACCGAAAAGCGTAAAAAAATCTCAAGAGTTGCGACAGCTCTCGAGGAATTCGTTCGTTACAAAGTTTGAAGGGAGGGAATGTGTCGCAAATCTGTTTTCTCCAGTGGCCCGCGAACGATTATCTCTTTGTCAAGCGCGGGTGTCGAGTCGAAAGATGTATAGAGAATTGCAGTAAGTCCGCGAGCGCGCGAACACTCGAGACGAAACAGGGGTAAGAGGAGAGACTACCGAGATTATCATAATTAACGGTCGGCCCGTGCTCCCGCTAATTCGAGAAGAGTTAATTACCAGACAGACCGGGTGAAAGTGACGCGTGCTCGGCATCACGATTGTTCGCACTATTCTCTCTATATACACCGCGCTATGTGTACCGACGCGCTTCGCTTGGCGCGGCGTGTCGCAGTCTCGAGCGAAGGAGGAAAGAAAAAAACGAGATCACATTATGCACACGAGAGGGAGGGATGGAGGGGACGGGGGGTGGAAATTGCTGGCCCATTATACGAGAGTTAAACAGTTCCGCCTATGAAGCGTTCATGAATCTCGAATCGTGCGGTTTACTTTGTGCCATTGCGTGAGCCGTAATTATGCAAAATGGAGGAAAGAAACGATCTTACTGAAATTTGGCAAAGTGATTTTCACACCGAAGATTATCATTCTTGGACGGTAATCAAATCGTAATTCGTTCAATTAGTCGAATCGTCGATTATTCGAGGTGTTGTTTTATTTTATTATTTTCACGTTATACGAGAAATTTCAGACGACAATATACATTCGAAAAGTTATTTTTGAGAAAAAGAACATTCGAAAAAAGGCCTCGGGCCCTTCGAGGCCCGTGGCTTTCGTTCAATAATATCACCAAGGGGCTTCCCCTTGTTACAAAGATTTAACGCAAACACCATGAGAATACTGTACGAGTCTTCGACAGTACGTGTTCTTCCATCTTACGGGATAAACGGAGAATCGAGAGAGGAGCAAGGCGGTTGGTTCTCCTCGTTCGTTCGTGGAAATACCACAACTGATTTTTCCGATCAATCATTATTTATGGTCGCGATTGAGGTGGTTAGATAAGAGAGACGATGGTAGCGCCCAGCCGTACTGAAGATATACCGCAACAATATCTAACCCTCTCGAAGCGTTGCCGTACCGGCAGTTCTATACACAATACATATGCAATATAAAATACGCTATATATATCGAACATATTGTAGTAGTAGTTACTAGTACACACGGTAACATTATATATAAGCCACAAAGGCGTGAGAACATCGATACTAATGGCCGACGGGCAGCTCGTCGTGTTAACGCGCGCGCGAGCTCGCGAGATTGCCGATAGGATCTTCGCTAAGTGCGATATAATGTCATAACTCCAGAAACGGACCTGCCGCGCCGCACCGCAGGATATAGAATACCTGACGTGCCCACCTCTAGGCCATACATATCCGAGGTACAAGTATCGCGGGGATACTCGCTTTTATACGAGCATAAGAAAATCCGCACCTGCGTTATATACGCGCGTGCGCGCTATCACTCTCTTTTGCCACCGTCCAAGACTTTTTCGTTTTTTATTATTATTTTTTTTTTTTAATATACTGTTTATGACAGCGTCATGCTGCGGTTAGTACCGACTACGTCCCGGCGAAACACCTTTTGCGGTGACGATATCAGAGATAGGGCGACAAGGTCCCTGCGGAACGAACATCAGGCGCGGTTCCAAGTCGCTATTATAACTTTGCCGGTTTATCTCGATGTAATTTATCTCGTCACTATTTTCGATCAGACTTTTTGTAATCTACGTCACGAAAGAAGATCGCCTTACATCAGAAATCGGCAGATCCGACGAGTGGATGAATTCCGGATGCAAAATAAATCGTTCGTAAAGGTCGAAGGTGGATAGAGGATTCTTTTTTTCTTCGGGTTAAGATTTATCGTGGGAAAGCGCGAGGGCTCCTGCGAGTACTTAATAAAGTACGTACAGAGCTGAATTACCCAGTGTTCTATACGCGCGCCGGGTAATCGAGTATCGTCTATGTCGCGGATGAGCCGGACCGCTCTCTGTGCCGATGCTGGTGCAAAGTCGTATTTTCCGAAAGCTTTATTTATAACGTATTACGTGTACATCGCGGGACTCGAGAAGGGAATACGAGGAAGGGACTGCTGTCGCGTGTTTTCCGTATCATACGAACGACGATATAGCTATATGGTAAGAGTAACAGGGTTAGGTTCATATTCCTGCGAGAACCGAGAAACGCCGCGGGTGCCTCGAACCGTAGGGCACGTTCTCTCTCTCTCTCTCTCTCTCTCTCTCTCTCTCTCTCTCTCTCTCTCTCTCTCTCTCTCTCTCTCTCTCTCTCTCTCTCTCTCTCTCTCTCTCTCTCTCTCTCTCTCTCTCTCTCTCTCTCTCTATATATATATATATATATATATATATATATATATTTCGTAGTAAGATTTACACATAAATTGTGCTATGAAGGGGTGTTTGACACGATCACGAGCTCGAAGCAGAAATCGCAGGGGAAGGTTAACGTAAAATAGACACAGAGGAACCTGGTAACGTCGCGCGTATTCGCATCTGGACGAGGAGACATCCTCTCCCGAGGTATTTATTAGTCACGAGTGAACGAACCGGTAAACGTGTATGACTTAAAAGAAGTATTTTCGAATAAAAATAGGGGAACGAAGTGTCTTGTACAATGTTTTTTGTTGACAAATGTAATTAACAACGAGGCGAAACCCGGGAATATAAGTCTGCGGTTTGGACTCGTGCTAAGATCTTCGACCGATGTCCAAAGGAGTTCAGCAAAAAACGTGCGAATAAGAAAAATGATCCTGGTGGATGAAAAACAGATTTTTTTGCAGGAAATTTCCGATCTTGATTTATACGAGAAACAATTTATTTGGCGAAATAGCAACGATTCGCAATTTTCTACCAAGAAGAAAATTACATACACTCATCATCGTGTTCATGTCGAGCGAAGGTCCTCTACGTCCTTCGGTACTCGGGAGAGTAGAGTATACCTTGCCTCCTTCGCAATAAATATATTCGGTAAGTAGGAAGATCCAACCTCTCGCCCCTTTCATCGGTCGATCGCGTTTCTCTCTCTCGATTCATCTCTCCCCCCCTCCTTTTTTTCCTTTCCTTCGCGATCTTTTGCCCCCCGGCCCAAACTCCCGTCTTCTTCGTTTTTCTTTCGCTCTTATTCGCGTACAACAGTCGCGGGGTTATCTCGCGCTCGTTTTGTTTCGCTCGCGCGTCGGCCGAGGAGGACGGAAGGCACTTCGGACTGCGCGCTCGTAAAATTCCAGTCGGACTATTCTCTATCTTTCTCCTTCTTTCGTCGACTCGCATGTGTTCCGCACTGCGCCAGCAGGGGTGCGATCCGTTAGGCCAAAACTTTTGCTCGACTCTCCTTGTAATTATTCGGGGCCGGCCCTCTTCCCCCTGCCCCTCTCTTGGCTCGCTCTCTCTCTCTCTCTCTCTTGGCTCTCTTTTTCTTGGGTTTCAGCTGCTACGCAAACTCTCGAGAACGTTTCGACGCGTCCTTTTTCTCTCTCTCTCCGTCTCTCTCTCTCTCTTTCTTTTTCTTGCTACTCCACGGTGGAAAGGGAATGAAAAAAGAAACAACAGGCGAGACAAACGATACGAAGGATCGGCGCTCGCCTCTCGGTCCTTTTGCCGGTCAATTCGCGCGCCAGGACTTACGGCCCGTTGATCGTGGGCGCGTGGGTGGAAACGCGATTCACGCCGCGGGCCAGACCATCCGAGCGAATAAACTCACCGCGGGTATATATATATATGTATACACAATTTTATACATACGTAGCTCTATATATATATACGTGTACCAATTTCGAGACGACTCGCGATCGTTAGCGCACGCCGCGAACGCTTTTTTCCATATCTCTCTCTCTCTCTCTCTCCCTTTCTCTCCCTCCATTTCTCACTTTCTCGTCCGGTTCGACCGATTACCCGTAATTACTTCGCTAACTTGTTCCATCGAGTCTCCTCCATTCCCCGACATTCAGTGCTCTTCCGTCTGAGAACGAAATAGTTTATCGAAAAAACTTCATTCAAGCTCAAGATTCTTTCGTGAAAGCGAGTTAAACCGCTTCACAATTTCATAATAATAATAATTCGTACTGTGGATAATACGACTCGGGTAAGTTAAGTGAAACTTTGATGGATCTTAATATTTCCAACGGTAAACAGCCTTCGGTCTTGAAGAAATGTAAAGAAGAAAAATGAAGAAAAACAAAAAAAGAAAAAAATGAAGAAAAACAGCAATGCCTGCTAGAGAAAAACGCATCTCCTTGATTTCAATGAGCGAGAAAGGATGTTCGCGCACGTGGCCATCGTTCTTATATACCGATATATATTCATACAGGCGAGGATATATAGATACATTAGGTATAGGTGAAAGACGCGGGTGAGCGCAAAGTGCCGAGACTCGATAAATCTATCGTCCTCCGAGAGAGTGATAGACGGGGGCCCGAGGTATGGTTAAAATCTCGGCAAGCTCGAGAAAGAAAGAGAGAGAGAGCGAGAGCGAGAGAGAGAAAGAGAGAGAGAGAGAGAGAGAAAGATATTCGAGACATAACATGCTCTGCTCTACCTCGGCCAAGAAAGACCTCGCATATAGATGCAGTTTTCTCCCTCGATCTCTCGCCACGAGGCGGCCTCCGACACGTTCCATGAGCCTCTACGGTGCTCATCTGCGTTCACCTGCGCGACCGGATGAGTTACTTCGCGGGCGCATTTTGTTCACTAGCTATATGTAATACTTATTCACACATACACATACATATAAAACTATATACATATATATATATATATATATATATATATATATATATATGTGTGTATATACGTATGTTCAGTAATACCGATATAGCAATATATGCGTTCGATCCAATAGAGATTCCTCGCTGGCATACACTGCCTTTATACTCGAGCTTCAATATCTCCACGGCCCGTTGTAGTCGTAAGATTGTGCCAAGGATTCGCGGCGTGTCTCGGCACGCCGCTGTAGAGGATCGATCGATCGATCGAGACGATAAGTTTTCCCATCTCGGTATATCACCGCCGATAGATAACCGCTCTCTTGTCTATACATAGAGCGAGAACGGGATAAGAAGTGGGAGTATACGTGAGCGAGAGAGAGAGAGAGAGAGAGAGAGAGAGAGAGAGAGAGAAGCCAAACGCATAGATAGTTTAAAACGTTCGCAATTGAAATTCTAATTCACTGGAGAGCTTCAGGATTTTCAATACGTATTTATTTCGTATTACGTACATGTATATGCGTGCGTGGATAATAAATTGTTTTTATTATCATTCTTCTTCCCTCTCTCGTCTTTGAACCTCGCTTCGTAGCGCTTATCGTATTATACCTGTATACATATATATATATATATGTCACGCAAAGTGTTTGACCCGCGCACGTGTTCGTACGTTTGTTTTATCTGGCCTCGGCTACAAATAAATTTCCCTATTTTTTACGTGTACAAAAAATACACATACGAGAGTCTCGAGAGGGAGAAGAGGGCGGGGGGGGGGTGATCTCGCGCAGCGCCCAACGCGCTCGCAACAGCCTGAGAGACTCTTGTTCCTCGTGAGACGGACGGGAACGGTAGAGGGAAAAAGAAACGGGAAAGAAAGGAAGACAAAAAAAGGGAGAGAGAACGAGAGAAAAAAAAAGAAAGGAAGACGAGTGGAAGTGGCGATTACAGGGATAATAAATTAACGCACGCGACCTTATCGGGACTTATAATTCATCAAGCCAGAGGGGTTACGTGCGCGCGATGTTGCGATGATCTCTCTGCCTCTCATGAAGAGAGCGTGGAAGAGAGGGGGGGGGGCAGAGATGAGCTCTCTCGTACGTACATCAGCTTGCGCTACTCCGCGAGAAAGAGCGACGAGCGCACAGGGACCGCATTAACCTCGTAAAACTCTAACGGCATTCGCGCCCGAGCGTTATATCCCTCGACCGAGGGAGAGAAAGAAAGAGCGAGAGGCTGCAAAGTGTACACTAGAGAGCACGACGCGTTTCTCGTAACGCGCGCACAACGCCACGGGGCATCTCACCACCGTTCGATCGTTCTCTCTCTTTTCTCTCCCTCTCTCTCTCTCTCGATCTCGAGAGAATATTCGCGTATAATATAATAATGCACGTATGCTACTCATAAGTACGAGTAGCAAAGCTCCAGGGCGACGATTCGTATTTTATAATATTGCTCGAATATGCGCGTGCAAGTTTTGTGCATTGCGCTTGCGCTCTCGTTTCCGCATGCGACAGACACGACGTGTCTTATGACGAGCTTGGATAAACGAAGATTCATCGTGAGCCGAGAGGTTTTTGCCGGTCTGTAATTATCAATCGATAAACTCTTGGTACGTTGATAGAGTGAGAAAGATGACGAGAAGCCGAGAGTATATTTACAGAACGGAGCTCGCGCATCACCGATCATATTTTACATCGGAATTATTCTACCTCCCTCTCTCTCTTTCGTTCTCTGCGGACTTTTTGAATTACGTAATTTTCCACGAAACTCACCAGCGATCTACATAATTATCAACAGTAACGAAAATTATGAAATTACATAGAAAAATCTATTTTACGATATTGATAAGGTTATGGAGTTGACCGAATAAATTCAACGTTTTATATACCCATATATATATAACGAGATATCTTGATTCTATGTATGGATATGTACCGATCCGCCAAGGAATATATATATAGTTATCATTAATTATCTCGAACGACTCGAACAAATAATCCAATTCCGCATTGAGATAGTGAAATATATATATATATATCTTTAGACGATCCTTCGGTATATTCCCGACATACATAAATGCAAAAGGGAGCACTGCGAGCGCGCCGTATGGTTCGTCCATCGTACGTACGACGTAACGCAAAACGCACCAGAGGTAAAAGTAATCGAATTCGCGCGCGCGTTACACGATTCTTACATACTGATCCTCGCGTACTCTTCATCTCGCGCGCGATAACTCTCGAACGCGATACTGTACCGGTAATAAAGGAACAAGAAAAACAAAATAAACAAATAAACAAAAAATCTCGAGTAGTTTTGAGAAACAAGAAGATCAAACAAGGAAGAATACGGAGAAAAAAAAACATAAGAGGCGATTCTCCCATCGTGATTCGCGACGCCGATACTCGGTACGATGTCCGCATGGTTCTCTCGCTGTGAGTGTACACGCTCCCGAGACTACGTGCAATAACGCCAAAACAGTTCGGTCGCGGAGAGCCTGCTCGGACTCTCCGCACACCACTACTCGTTGCATCTGCGAACAGGACGTATCCGACTGCATAACGAGGCGTACAAAGACTGTACGTAGATAGACGTACGGCACCGTACACTGAAACACGAGAGGGCTTCGTGTAACGCGGCCGAACTCCGACGACTGTCGTAGTACACGTGTATGCGTGATACTGTACAGGTATCTATGTTTGTTTAAGTCGTATATATATATATATATATATATATATTGAGTTTATCCATCGATATAGTGGTCCGAAGAGGCCCGTACGTTCTACGCCCCGCAATGGACGCGCGGAACGATCGAGAGGTGCATCGAGCAGAGCGAGAGATGCAGCTGCCATTATCTCCAAAGACAGAAGTTCAACTTCTCCTTGGACTTCACTATTGCACGAGAGAGAGAGAGAGAGAGAGAGGGAGAGAGACAGGGAGCGCGCGCGAGCCGTACGGATCCGTGACTAGTACGCACATACAGGACTCCTCGAGATCGATCTAACTTTGTGTTTTATCCCGGACCGAGGTTGCAGGCCGCGCGGTGTTCGTTATACGAGTTCGGTCGATACGTATGAATGTCGCTAAAATATCTATACATATATAAATCGATTCTTCACGCACAGCGGTGTTCTCGAACGGTACTGCCGTACGTGGGAAATATTATAACCTATACATAAATATTCGCAGCAGGTAGAATCGAACTTGTCTCGATCGAGCTTTTCTTGATTTTCACGATTTTCCATATTTCACTTACCGCGAGTGAAAAACCGTTAAGTCACGGACCGTTATTTCGTATGAAATTTGATTCGTTCGAAGGGAACGGGGGCGCTCGAGCGTGCGTACGCGCGTCTCGTTCTTGTTCCCGCGCAAGGGGTCTGGCGATAGTCGGACGAATTTGTTAAAGTCGTTACAGGAGAGAGAGAGAGAAAGAGAGAGAGAGAGAAAGAGAGAGAGAGAGAAAGAGAGAGAGAGAGAAAGAGAGAGAGAGAGATAGAGAAAAGATCGAAGCTGGTGGTCACAAGCGCGCGGTCCAGCTGGGCGAGCGCGCACGCCGCGTCTCTCGTATACGCGGTGCGTTTTTATTGCCGGTAGCCGTGTACGGTTCGAGTGTATCGGACTTCTACCCGGGTACCTGGGCAGCGGGCTTTGTGCGAAGGTGCTCTCTCGTCCCTGTGGTATTAACTATCGCTATATATATATATATGTACATCCTATGCCAGCATGCATATACATACGTGTATATTTCACTTGCTCTCTTTGATACGAGAGCTTGTGCAATATGCGAGAGTAAATAGTTTACTCGGAGCAAATCCCGGCAGTAATATATATATAGAGCTACGTGAAGACTGTGGTAGCTCGAGCGAACAGACTCGTCGAAATATATACATACATAAAGATATATATGTTACATATGTTATATCGCGCGCACACGTAATAAAGTAGTTGCATATACGTATATAAAAAGCACTTATACAGTATGATATAGAAAAAGGAGAGTCGAGAAAATATTCCATTTGGTTAACGAGGTGTGCAATATTGGCTGCCGGGTAATTAATTAGCGGTTTAGGCGGCGAGAGTGTTGTCCAGTGCGTGAGAAATTGGCTCGGATCGAACGCGCGGTAAGGATTGACTAACGTACTACGAAACTTGGGAGTCCCGCGGTCTACGATAACAACTTTATTCTCTCTCGAACGATGGAGAATTCTCGTTGGGACGATTCCCAGTAAAACATTGACGACGCGATGATTTCGGTGAGTAAGTATACGAATAACGTTTCGTGTAATATTATCGAGGATATTCCAAATGTTTCGGGTAATTGTCATTCGCGCACCGAATGCGAATAGGAAGTACCGAGAATAGTCATAAATCCGTAACACTCGTCAACGAGTTAAACGTTATTTACGACTTGTTACTTGAGCAACCGGTAATTGGAGTTACAAATGGCCGAGTGCAACAACGCTTTCGTCATACATATATATTTTGCAACTATAATCCGCGAGGCTGTATTGGAACGAAATTATCGCTCGGGATGATTTTATTCGTTAGAATTGGACGTTCGACGACCAACTTATGTATATATATATATATATACACACACGCTTCAACCGGAGAGTTCAGTGAAAGTGGTCCATTCGCGGTCTCGAGGATCACAGGGCAGCCTTTTACTAATTAATTATTCTCTTCTACTGTACATAGGTTGTTACAGTTATATACATAGTAGGTACATGCTTATGTGTGTCTGTCTATGTGCATATGTATATATATTGATATGCATATATATATATATATATATATATGTATATACGTATTCTATCCGTGGGTCGTGAAGAGATGAGGTCGATGGCTTTTTAAACACTAGTCATTAACGGTCTTGGCTCTCTGTTGGGCTTTCTACCACGATTTTCTTGGCGAAGCATCTTACCCGAAGCACCGGGCCTAGATAAGTTTTTGTTACGTTTATTTTTTCGTAATAAACCACTAATTAGGGCAAATTGTAGATCTGGTTAGTCGTACGAAGGAGGGTGGGAGGGAGGGATGGAGGGGTTACGAGATTACGTGTTTCAGGACCGGAAGTGTTTTGCTTCTTTTCTCTCGAATCCATTCTTTATTCCTCGGGGTCTGCCATCTCGCTCATCCTCCCCGCACGATCATCGAGCTCCTCTCTCTCATCCCGTTTAAACGTTCATCGTTCATCCCACAGATATCTATTATCCGTAATATCTAAATCACTTTGTTCGAGTATCTCGCTCTCTTCGCTCTTCTCTCCTCTTCGACGATGATCCATGCCTCTTCTCTCCGCGTTAGTCATGAAAAATCTTCACGTATCGCGAGAGAGAAAAAGTGAGAGAGCGAGAGAGAGGGAGGATTTTCTCCTATGCAAGGCTCTCGCGTTGAGCCAACAAATCACTTGGCAACCGATAATCCCTTTCGACCTCTTCCGGTGACCTTACGTGATGGGCTGCCCTCTTATTCTCTCAGAGCGCTCTCTCTCTCTCTCCCTCCGCTGTGTAAGCTAACCGTTGGTTTTCATATGGCGGCGCGCGCTCGCACGGATAATACACGTTCGCATTACACACCCGGAAGATATTCGTGTATAGTCGGGCTTTATGAGGGAAAAGATAGTGATAGAGAGAGGAAGAGGGAAGAGGGGTGGGAGGGTTGACCGAGACGGGGAGAAAACGAAAAGCGACGTGATCGAAGAGCTCGCACGTCTCGGGTTAGCGCGAGAGAGAAAATTTCTCTCTCCGTCTCTCACTCCGCAGATGCGATATATAGCACAAATATAATATATGCGTTTGGTATTCGAGCTCGCAGGTGGTACATCGTACGGCTAATTTTGTTCCTTTTTCCGTTTTTTCTTTTTCATCTCCAAGACGATGAAGACTTTTTTCGGTTATCCCGATGACGCGTGAGGGATGCGAATCTCGCGTGTCGGCTTGAGCGGAACGAGTTTCATGAAAATTCATAAAAATAATGAATGCAACGAGAGCGAAGCGGATGAACGCTGTGCGTTCGAGGGGAATCGAACGAGTGCGTCGAAACGAAGCGATTAGTTATTCGTCCCGTGGTTTAAATTATCAGGAGCGTGTAATAAAATTGTGAAGTGAAAGTGACGGAAGTAGGTGTACCATATATACATATATATATATATTTATATGTGCGATATATGTGAAGTTGAGATACATTTTATCGTTATTGTCGGGTTGCGTGCAACACAAGCGATGCGACGCGCCTCCGCGTTATAAAAGCTCTCTCTCTCTTTCTCTTCTTCTCTCTTGTATATCCACGAGTTTTTCGAACCGGAGGGCACCCGATAACCGTGTTGCAAATAAGGCTAAGCGATGTCGTTAACTTCGTACGTGTTGCACGAGGAATAAAATGTATATGTGGAAAGAAGGGGGGAGCGCCGCGATGTGCACCGGGCGAGAATAACAGCGCGCATAACGCGGTGAAACAATAAGCGAGAGAGAAAGGTCTCGTTGCATTTTGCGTGTGTCGTATAAATGTATATATATATATAGTGAGGCAAACACTCGCTGACAATTATGGATGTAAGTTTTTCGCCGTAAATACGTTCGGATTGGCAAACTTTCAGTATCGATTTTATCGCAGTTTGCCGAAACGGATGTCAATTAAAGGTTTCGATCGATTATATTAACGAACAAACTAACGAAAATATCAATCATCGAAGTTACTTTGCTTCCGGCATCTCCAATACGAATTTTATTAATACATTTTCTTCTTTCTTTTTTCTTTTACACCCGGCGGGGGCGATAATCGTTACATTTATCATTCCGAATATATTCTTATAATATCGCATTTTTAATTATCAATATTTCTTCATAAATAAGACGAAAAATAAGAGAAAAAGTAATTTATCGTTCGGCTTCTATCGTTCGCGGTAGACCATAGAACGAGCGTTTCTTTGCCGCGCGCAACGAGCATCGATATTCCTATTTTAATTACCGCGTCTATTCCGGGAGGACCGTAACGAGTCCGCCTGTCTTTCCGTCTATCTCCTACGTGTGTGTGTGTTTATATATATATATATATATATATATATATATCGGTATATCGATATATACCGCGGCTTTTCTATCGGACTCTTGGGCTCACTCTCGCGCCTGCGGTAATACATGTATAGTTGCGCCAGACTTCGTTAATCCTTAAAAGGCAGGGTTATCAGGTGAGGGCTGCGCACAGGCGCGAGTTAGACTCGTACTCTCACATCCGCGCATGCGCGAGACGAGAGCCAACGCTCCGATCCGAGTACCCGGCGAATTAATCGTTTAATTAATTATCCACCGACTATTGCGGTAACTCGCATAAAATAGCGGCCGTATATACGCGTCGTATCCGAGCTTCGCAAGAAACGAAATGCGAAGTGTAAGGACTTGTATTAGTCGTTATACGTAACGTGTCCACGGCGTGTCTTACACGAGACACGGGGTCTCGTGCGTTGCGCCTACGAAGTTTTACAAATAAACACTCGCCGTCGCTATCGACACTTTCCCCCCCGTCCTACAAGAAGGACAACAATTACTCCCGTAAATCGTTGTTCTCGCGCTTATTCGCGCGCTCGTTTCTCGGAAATTCCACGTGCGATCGACAATACTTTATTAGTTGTTTATCCACGTTCGCCAATCGTGTGTATAAATATCGATAATACCCACTCTGTGCGAAAGATATTAAATATATGTATAAAAAGAAAAAAAAAAAAATCGATAGACAACAATCGAAGTCGAAAGTGAGCGCAAAAGCCTGCCAAGTTCTCTATCGATCTATGTGGCCCACGTCATTTCTATTTCTCTGCGTTATTCATAGGTTTGTCTCCCCCCTTCCCCGTACCCCTTGAAGGGAGAATGACGGAGAACGTCGCTCTGTGCCATATAGGCTCCCGTACTTGACATATATATATATGTAGCGAGGCAGATACGTTACATTGCAAAATAGAATTTTTCTATATATATATATATATAGATATATATGCAATGCTATTAGCTGCAGGTCGCTCAAGGCTGCGTACTCAGTCTCGGTGAATAGTTTCAGGCGTGCGGATAGCTACGAGCTGCACAACGCGCCGCGTCACTTATTACCGATGTAACGAGATTATGGAGTTTTTCTCAAAAAGGCAATATCCCAGACGTTTTTCTCGGTGTGCGGCCTCGCTTTCGTGCTTCCCACGTTTCAAGGGTCTCTCACTCACGGCCCCTCCGACGATCTCACTCGTATCTCCAGCCCGTGAGTGGCGCGCGGCTGACGAGCGAAAGATTTTTTATCCCGATTACGATCCCGATTCGACGCGGAGCGTGTATGCATGACCACCACCCGGTATTGACTACAAATGCGTTACGAGGATGTGAAATACGAGGTAAAAAATTGCGCGAAGGAAAAAGAGGAGCATGAAAAAGCGATTCGCGATTTTTGCCCTCGAGCGAACCAACCACGGTTCGTTCTTTTCTCTCTCTCTCTCCCTCTCTTTCTCTCTTACGGTCTTCGATCTCGCGAATCTCGGCTTTCCATCCGGTCTGAATATAACTGTAATTATGCAGTTGACGTGCGTATGACGTATTGTAACGGGTGCCAATGTAGACACGAGTAAAGAGTAGTAAGAATTCAACGGAAAGAAGAACGGGAACAATAAAAAAGATACGACGGGGAGGAGGCTCGAGAGATCGAGAGGGAGAGAGAGAGAGAGAGAGAGCAAATGAGAGAGGTGAAGAGACCGAGCTCGTAAATCAAACTCGAAAGACTTTTTTTTTTACGATCGTCGTTGTAGCTCCGCCCGTACGGTCCACGATTTACACGATAAATGGGCTTGCGAGTGCGCGATCTTTAAGCTCGATAAACTGCTCTTTCTCTCTCTCTCTCTCTCGATCGACGCTTATTAACTTTCAACGCACACCGAGGGCGACATTATTAAGCGCGGGGCATACACTCTCTCTCTCTCTCTCTTCCCAATTCTTTTTTTCCTCGTACCAAAAGTTCGATCGATCTCCATCGTAATTGCCATTTAATCGACCACCGCGTATTACGAATAATTCGGAATTAAAAATCCATCAATTTATTTCGCGTATATCCGAATAATTATTCGGACAGGGAAGAAGAAACGCGAATAAAAGAGAATCTGGATAATACGTGACCGCGGTAAATTCCTTCGACACCTTCGAGTGACTCATCAAGTACCTCGGTTACGTACCGCGGGTAGAAAATGAGACGCGAGTGTCCCAGTCGCTCGTTTATACGAGAGAAAGAGAGATTCCCTTTTGAGATTCGACAAAAGACTGAAAGAAAAAGAGACGTGGGGAGGGTAGAGAGAGAGCGAGAGAGAGAGAGAGAGAGACGCGAGAGAGTTAGTGTCTCTCGATCTTTTAGTCTCGTGACGATGCGGAGACCGCCGACTGCGAGCACGTGACGTGCAACAGCCCCGGGAAGGTCTCGTGCCGCGCTCGAGCATATCGAGAGAAAAGTATACGTGTAGGTATACGAAACCAGGGATATCCTAGAGTCTCTTGTGAACGATCCAAATGTTCTTTCATCAATGGAAGTCACAGAAAATAAAACAAAAACAACAACAATAACGTTGTGCGTTACATATATATATATGTGTGTGTGTGTGTGTCTGTAGAGAGACCGGAGATTTGACCGATGGGTCAAGTCTCTTGGGAGGCCGACAATGCTTGCACTATCTAAATATTCTGTCTTTCACTATTTTAATCGATGCGCTATTCGATCCTTCGGTACGAATACGTATGTAGTTATACTCTTGTATAGTTACCGCATGAGAGGGAGGATTTAACGTTGCGAGAAATTCTCGTTCTCGAACTATGCAAAACGAGGGAGAGAGAGAGAGAGAGAGAGAAATGCGAGAGTGAGCGGCGAGGGGTTTGCTCATAGTCCTTGAAGACGCGCGGACCGACTCTAAATCCTGGTTTAATGTGCTATGAGCCGTACTTCACGGGGCGGCGATGGATTTATATAAGCATATTTCCCGCTCTCTCTCGCGTTCGCGGAGGCCTCTATCTCGAACGACCGCGCGCGTTTCGTACAAGCGTGTTACTCACACCGTGCGACGCGCGAGATACGTCTCGCTCGAGCGTTCTTTTCGTCGGAATGCTGTATTGTGCGTTGCTGTATTTGCGATCGCGAGCATCGCATCGAACAAGATCGAAAGTTTTTCATAACGCTTAACCCGTCGAACGAACGGGCGAAGTCCTAAAGTGTTTAGAAATCGTTATTATATTTGCTCATCGTGAACTAATTTCGTTGGGAAATCGAACATTCGAACTTTCTAATGGAACGGATTACGAAAAATATATTTCGATCGATTTTAATCGATGAAATATCAAGATTCGTATTTTCTGCGCGTCGAGGCGTCCGTAGAATAAGTTTTAAAAATTTCGTAATTTCAGTTATCGACTTTTCTTTCGGGCAAAAGGATGAAAACAAATTTTTCGTTGTTTTCTCGGGGGTAATATATTTGCCGCGAGGCAAGAGCTACCTGTAACACAGCATATGGTTTACAGAATGAAAAGACCCGCGCGTATCAATCTTCTCGTTCGAAACTCGCAGCGTGACAATGCGCGCTTTCCGAACGTTACCCGATCTGCATACACGCGGTAAAGGCTTCTCGCGGAGGGTTGGGCTGATCGATAGATCGATGTTCCTACGAGATCAACGAGAGAGCGAGAGAGAGAGAGAGAGAGAAAGAGAGGGTTCCCTCCACGGTAGAGAACTCGAAGGATCGTTGAGCCCGAGAGACAGCGATCCGGTCTCGTAAAATGTAGCGTGCCGGAGTAAGCTGGCACGTCAGCCAGGAGCTGCGGCAGGAGCAGCAGCAGGTACTGCTTGGCTGTCTTGTTGGCTGCTTCTCTCGTCTCTCTACGGTGAACGCGTACACGCGCTGCACGACGACGACGACGAGGACGAGGACGACGACGACGTCGAGAAGGCTCGGTCGACACCGCCGGGCGTATCGAAGCCTCGCGTGTGCTCCAGAGAGACTCTCCGCGAACCCCATGCATATTCAAGAAGAACTTCACATCCATCAGTACGTGTATGTATGTAAATACGTATTATACATACATATATGTATATATATATATATGTATGTATATATGTGTGTATATATATATATATATATATACGCTCTACATGCCAAATGTATTTGCTCGGGGGCCTCTCGTCGAAGTTTCGATTGAGGCACCACGAGTGGTAGGATTCGCATAATTCATCTGTTTCCGTGCATTTACCACCGTAGGATAAATACGAACACGCGAACCCGATCGAAGGAATTTCTCAGGGAGTGCGGTGGAAAAAATTGATTTATTAGCTTGAAATTAAATTCATTCGATCCGATGCGAATTTCTCAACCGGCGAACTCGTTAATATCGTTAATTAAACTACATATTTTTTCCCCCCGTTGAATTCAAATGACCTCAACGGCCTACATACGGACAGGAGAATATTATACAAAATTCGTATCGTTAAATGAAAATTTTTCGACAATTCGTTTTTTATTATCTCGACGTATTTATTAAGCGGAATAAATGAATTTTCGTTGGGTCAAACACACGTGCAACGGATCAGCCTGGTCTCTCTCTCTCGGAACTAGATAACTGGCGTACGGATCGTTACGGCCGGTCGCGCGTTCCCAGTAGGTATCCATTTCTCGTAGAGCGCGAAATGGCCGTAGTGTCGTTGCCAAGACTAGGGAAATAAAGAAATTCCACTGGCTATATATACATATATATCTATAACTGTATATATATTGTACAAGGGAAGAAATAGTAACGATCTCCGAGTGGTCAAAGTCTGAGTCACCCAGATCGCGGCCGGTTACACGATACGCTCGATAATGAGAAAAACTTTTCGCATCCGGTTGCATATAAACGCGATGCATCAATTGCGGCGGGTGGTGACGAATAGAATGAACGAATACGACGTTAGAAAGAAAAGGTAAACGTGAGATTGGACGTCACGAGTAGGAATATAATAATGACCGAGAGAGCGCGTCCACGTGGCAGAAAAGAAAAAGAAAATACGCGCGCGACATATGGAGTACGAGAATTCTCTCGTACGGATCTCATACGTGTCGTTTTCGGGGGGGGGGGGGGCGGTAAATGTATAACGGGAAAGCGGGTCTCGGGAGCCATATGCAATTTACGAGCAATAAGCCTCTCCGCGATCTTTAAGGACGTCGTTAGGATTGGATATGCGCGCACGCGGCCACGACCTCGTGAGCCGATTCACCTTTCCACGGGACTTGCATATACGTCGATATACGAGTATATACACGAAGCCCGTAGCCTCTTTGCCGTCGTAGATGCTGCGATGCACCCGCTGTTGCATAGCTTTTACATAGCTGACGAGTCTACGCGATATCACGTTGGCACATTCATTGGCCATTCAACGAAGACCATAAATTTCGTCTCTCTCTTCACTATTATACCTCGTTGATAATGTTTTATATATTTCGCAAATAATCCAACGGTACGAAGAATTAAATCGATTCGAAGATTTATCTTAATTCAACGATTTAGGAAAAACATCGATCGTCTTGACGAGTGGCCATACTAGTGTGCCATCTTCTTAAGAACCCGGTATATGCATCGACGAGACGAGAAGCGCATCTTGGCCATAGCTCGGGCAAGATGCAGCCGAGGGACAAGGCAAGAAAGGAGACGGGCGCGCGGGGATTCTCGCCAAGACACGGAAATAGTCGCGATAAATCGCTCACGGGCTCTCCGCGCGCCACGAACTATTCCATTATAAGCCACCGCTCGCGGAACATCGCAGACGTGGCTTTGTGTCCGTCGCGGGGACTCTCTGATCCCTCTTCGGCTTCTGATGTTTTCCCTCTTTCTTCCTCTTGCTTCTTCATCTACTTCTACTTCTTCTTCTTCTTCTTCTTCTTCGTCTTCTTCTTCTTCCTTCGCGCACTTCTTCATCTCCTTCTTCGTCCCCGAGTAGTCTCGTTCGTGTACCAAGGAAAGGATTCCGCCACGGAATCTTATATATTCTCCTCGATCTCTCTTATTTTGCACCGGGGCAAAGATTACCCCGCGGAAATTGCATCGGATTGCGATCAAGACCCGCCATTCGTCCATATAGTCTCGCGCGAATTTATATCGTCCAAGTTTACGAGATCTCTGAAACGGTCGCACGCTCGACCGAGGACAGAGAGATTGACAATTATCGATGGAATTCGTAAATAACGTACTCCGCCTCGCGATCGCGGTCGAGATTTTATTAGACGTCTGTCTCGCCGAGGTAGATGGCTCTTTTCGTCGTCGAGAACGGAAACTCTATCGCGAGTTACCCACGCGCAGGTGCGAGTCTATATATTTCTCGACGATACGTCTATGGGAATCTTCGTATTTACGGTCCGTCTGTCTATCTATGAACGCGTAGGCAACGCCACGCTACGGAACAGTACACAGATACGCGCGTATATTCGTTATATTCCCGTGTATAAACGTAGGTACACGAGGCACACGATTATTGCAGCCGCGTAGTCCCACAGCGACGTAGTGGCACGCCTATGTTATTACTATATCTTCTCTCCCTCTCGCTCTCTCGTAGATTGATGGAATCAAGCAACCAGTCATTTCGCGAGGAAATCAGTGGGAATTAATATCGGGCTATTAATTTCTCCCCGTTACGGGGAGCCAAGGCTCGAGAGCGCACGCGGATTATCCTCCACTCGGATGTATATATATACACATGTATATATATATACATCTCAGTATATTCTTCTATACATACGTACATACTTATATACACACGCACATACATATACGTGTATATTCGTACGAATGCGTCGAATGTGCATACGTATAACATCCGATACCTGAAAACGTAGGCAAAGCCCATGAAGCCGGTAGAGCAACCACGTGGAAAAAATAGCCGGCGATTCGACGGAAGAGATCGTTCGCGAGGCTTTCCTACGTGATTTAGGTAGAGTTAGGATTTTTTTATTTAGTTTATTCGCGAGTCTTCTTCTTCTTCTTCGTTGCCACGAAGTGTACACGCATCTCGCGCAGGCCGTGAACTCTCGCGTGAACCCTTCCAGGTGGGCCCTCGATCGATCCTGACGAGCGTATACGTACACCTACGTATATCTACGTACGAGGGAGAAGTCAGTCAGTCGGTGCGAATTAATGCTCGCTCATCGATTATGCGCTCGGATTCACCGCGGGTGTATATTAGGTGTATCTCTGGTGCACATAGGTTCTCGCGCATGTATCGTTCGTGTACCTACTACGGGGATAGCGAGGCACGGGTCAGACAGCGAGCTCCGTGCCTTTTTGAATTCTGATTTTCTCAGCGTGCGCACGAATCGCGCGAGACGTGATTTTCCGCGTGAAAGTAGATATATACGTAGGTACTGGATTTATTTCTGTTGGCTCTGTATATATATATATATATATATATATATTTATATATATATATGTATGTATATAAATGTAAATACATGTAGATACGTGTATTATCGTGCGTATCGACAAGGACATGTGGGTACGCAGCGATCGAGCGAGGCCCACCTGTTCTCTCCGGCTCACCACGTGCTTCATTCCGAGTTACCTGGAGCGTAACTTCCCATTATTTACCCCGTCGCGAAATACGTCGAAACGATGCGGTAACGCGGCTGTATATATAAGGATCGAGCGCACGCAATACGGTCTTTCGCGGATCGAGTGCAGGCACTCTTTACATTGTTATACAGATATTTCACGATCTCGCGGTTCTCGGATCTCTATTTTTTTTCCATGTCGCGTAGACGGAAATGTATAGTTGCGAAATCATGCTTGTTAAATTTTATACACCGCTATTATCCCGATCAGCGAACTCAACGTTCATGGTTGTCCGGTATTCTTTTTCATTAGACGTTGGATGAGCGCGATCGAAAAATCGGACTAGAGTATCGATTTTTGTATTTGAATAAGGAAAAATATTAGAGACGCGTTTAAAACAAATTTCGCACGATTTTTCCAATCGAGTATGAAAGATATTACAAAAATTAGAATTTATTCCGAAATCCGTGTTAACGGCTTGAAAATAAATACAGGATAAGAGCCCTCGCGCCTCATTGATAAAAGCAATAATTTATCATCGATCAAAAACCTTCCGCGCGAGCATACATCATTCCTTCTTGAATTCCGGTAGACGTATACCTGGCATTATAATAGCGTCACATCGTTTATCTATCGGCGATAAATACATACGCCGCGTATACATAACGAGGGAGCAAAAAAAGGAGGAGGGAGGGAGGGAGGAGCGAGAGAAATATACACGGAGTGTGTCGAACGGAGACAGTTGAGTTATCATTATCGGCGATAATTGTACTTGCCACGGGGGTAGCGCGAAAGCCGCGAGAACGCGCGGGAACCGTTGTAGATATATTAAAGAGAGTGAGAAAACGAGAACGAGAGTGCGAGCACTGTGTTCACCTTACGTATAGACGTGCACACCATAAGCCCCAATGTATACATATAGATAAAAGAGGCTGAGCGTTCGGCATGAGCGGCTTTATGAAGCCGTTGTAAGTTCGCCGCGGGGGTCCTAGTGGCGGGCGTGTTGCTTGCCAGCATAAATTACGCGCGATTTTGCATTTACACTGCGAAAACGCTAAAGACGGTGGAAACTTATTTATGGTGTATGTATCGTATATAATACATATCTCTAGGTATACACACGCATCGTTATGGTCTGTGCTCTAACACAGTCGAGAGAACGAGCGAAAGAGAGAGAGAGAGAGGGAGAGAGATAGAGAGAGAGAGAGGAAAAAAGACGGGGAAAGAAGAGGTCTCGAGTCAAGAGATCGGTACGAGAGAAGGTGAGAAGACCGCGCGATAAATACATAAAGACGAAAGAGAACGAAGAAAGATAGACGGATTAGCCAAGTCCGGTAGGCTTTTCGAGAGCCGAACTATCCAAACGTTACGACCCCACGTTGTTATAACCCGAGGGAGAAACGTCTCAATCGACTCGCTCTCGCCACCTGTGTTACGAGATGAATAGAATCGAGAGAAACACATACATATACATGGAAACATATTTATCTACTTATATGTATCTGTTTATAAAAGCGTAACCGGCTCGTTGCTCCAGTGTGTCTCAACGGCTCTCAACGACTCTCCTGCTCTCTCTCTCTCTTTGACTCCTCGCAGCCACGACGTCGATGACAATATTACCATAAAGCAAAAAAAAAAACGGAATATTCATAATTCATGCACCAGTGGAGATGATTGGAAGAACGGGGTGAGTCAAGATCGATGATGAGTCCATAAGTACCCCGTCACGATGATAAAAAAAAAAACAACAAAAAAAACATTTATATACCGCGGGCGTGTGCGACAGAGAGACAATCGATCGATGTGAACGCTCGAGTGAACATGAAGAATTTTAAAGAGCCTCGAATTAGAAAGTTTACGAGGGTAGAGATGGGTCGAGGCGATGGGCGGTGCGATGACACTTGAAAATTGACGTATCAGGGGGTCCTCTTCTTCTCCGTGGTCACCGTGGGCCGTATATAACGGTGCTTTATATCCGTACCTCGATATAACCCGGAGTAATGGAGATAGAGAGCCCGTACGTACCTACGTTCAACCAGAATTATTATCCTTGGCCACGGAAGATTCGCCAAGTACCTTCTTCTCTCCCTCCATTCGCTTTCTTCGTCGATTATTCGCCATCCTCGTCACCGACTGCAGGGAGCAGCAATTAAAGCCTATGGACCCAATGCGAGAGAACGCGGGGTAATCTCGCGCGCGTACACACACAGTGACTTTCTACGGATAACGATCGTTGCAGGTTCGCCGCGAGCTCGTCCACGAGCCTCTCTATAGCCTCTTAGGTATATGCTCTCGCCTCACCCCTCGTCTCCCAGCCGCCCATCGACCGTACTTGTATTCAAATGGGCTAGTTCGCCGCACGTAGAGCGCACCTAGTCCCGACGTGCCCATAGCTATAATATACGTGGCTCGTTTGTACGCTCGCGAACCGCGGAAACTATTCTTGGCTAGCGTCTCTTAACCCCTTTCTGCTCCTCCCCCGCGTCGCCCTTTCTCGCATAGCCACCGACTCACGACGCGCCAAATTGAGAGACCCTTAATTGAGAGACTTTCCAACAACGAGCTTTTGCACGAGTCTCTACGTGCGCCGTCGTCTCGATTGTTTCTCGTACGTGAATTACGTGTAGAATCGTCGCAATTATATGGATTATTTCTACGTGGCGCTAAACGACGATAAATCACTGTAAAATCAGGTTTTACGGGCGCTTCGAGGCAAATTTCGACGGTTTTTAAATTATTGACGTATCGAAGGAGATCGATCGGTTCTTTTTTTTTTACTTTGTTTTTATACAATTTTTCTCGATGTCGTAAATTTATCATTGAGGTGTAAAAAATGAAGAACGCGAAGGTACGAAGAATTATTTCGCCGCGCGTAGCGATCGATTCGAGCGAACGTTACGAATTTACGTATGTTAAGGGGGAATAAGTAACGCAGCGAGCAAAAGAGCGAGGCACGTGAAAATTCGCGTAACAAACTGACGTAACGTATATTCGAACAAAACGCCTCCGCCGGCGAGTCGGCAACAGTCAAATAAGGCGAAGCGCGCGGGTAAGTATTAGACGTAGCGCGTAGTGAACGCGAGTTACTCTCGGAGGGTCGAGTGCGATTTTCTAGTCTCGTAGCAGAACGGCGCATGCCCGATGAGAGCGACAGATAAGACGTAAGAAATGGAACGCTCGTCTCTTATTTTGCGTTCGCATATTCGCTCGTGTATTTAGTTCGAATCGTTGGCTCTTGCCACTCCTGGATAAATTGCGTAAAATATAACGCAACGAAATACGCTCGCGGGAATCGTACGTTGAAATTATAGAAACGATATGAAAATTTGCTGCGCGGCAATAAAAATTTACATCGAAAGAGACGAATCCACGGGGGGGAGAAGAGAGAGAGAGAGAGAGAGAGAGACAGATTTCACGATATATTTTCCATTCGACGAAAATCGACTCGAAATAAATTCATTCATGTTTTTTATTCACCTTCGATAATAATCGTCTTTATACGGTTCGAGACGAAACGATCGTAAATACGGAAAGGGAATAAATTCGAAAGATAGAAAATAAATTCCGCTAACGTGAAATTCCCGTTTCAATGCCAAAAGGCAACGAATAAAACGAATTTTACAACGGCCATTTCTCTCGTCTCTCTCATAAATCCGTTGTAACAACTAGCTCCGGGGCAACTCTATAAGAGAGCTTATAGACGGTAGGAGTCCGGGAGAGTCGTCACCGGAGTCTACTCGTCTTTAGTCGCATCGATCTCTCGGTCTCACGTGCGCTAAAACGCTTCGCGATTCTGCACCACCACCACCACCACCACCACCACCACCACCGTCGGACGATCGACGAAATCGTTAGGGAACGGGAGATCGTTAGTCGCGCAGAAACTCAGGATCGATGGGACGGTATAGTAATTTCGAATGGAAAGAGGCGTAAGTCTCGGGAGGCGATTAAGCAGAAGTAAGAAAATCGCGCAATCGTAGAAACTAGCTTCGGGGCATATTTAACGCGACGCGGAAAGATACGCGCAAACAAATAAACAAACAAAAAAACACACACACACAACCACAATAAAACATAATCGGGATATTGTTATAGTCGTTCGATGTAAAAAAAATCCTTACAATGCCTACGCGCGAGTTAGGGAACGGATTGAGCTCTCTTAACAGCTTCCACGGTTCCCGATGACCAAACGTCTACCCACGCGAGATTCAGCCCGCGTACCACGGTCTTAACTGTAAATACACGCAGGAGTGTGTAAAGGCTACGCGCGAGAAAATGTGCAAAAGTTTCACGAAATCGTTAAAGCGATCGTGGTATATTACTCGATTGCATATGCCCACCATATGGGCCCGTCTAGGAGCATACTTTGTTCACCGTCTTCGGCGTATACGCGGACGTCTAATACGTATGAATATATATATATGTATATTTTGCACAGAGGGACGAACAAGATCCGGGGCCGTTTCCATTATAGCGTCGAATCGCGGCAATTGCGTAACGCGCAAATCTCTCTTTATTGTGTGTCCCTCGGTATTCGTAAAAGGAAGTGACTCACCGATAAGGAGTCATTCATGCAGGAATGGACTGTCCGTCTATATATACCCACGTATATACATATATATGTATATATACACACATATATATATATATATAAGTGGAGGCTAGGTTGTAGGACGAAATCTTACCTGAAACAGAAGAGATAAACGAAACGTTAGACGCCGTTATATTGTTCGAAAAAAAACATAAAAATAAAAATGTTATAGACAATATACGATGTATATATAGGCGTACCGATTAAGTTTACGATTGTACACGCCATCTTCTTGCGCGAGTTACCGAATAATTGCGGAATCAAGAGTGTGAGAATCGTGTCACGTAATTCCAAGCTTCTATTGTCTTTCATTCCTGTATTACTCGTATCGACTGGTATGGAAGAGCGAAGGATGCGAGAAAATCTCTGCAGGTACGAGTGTGACACCCGGCGAGATCGGCGGACTTTGTATGCATTCCGTGCAGGATGTATATTATACGTATGTGTGTATATATATATATATACATATAACGTGGAGGATAAGAGATTCGATTAATAGTCCCGATCGATTAATTAAAAGCGAAAAGTACGACGGAACGATCGATGTGTTCTCTTTCTCGCTCTCTCTCTCTTTTTCTTTCTCTCTCTCTCTCTCTCTCTCTCTTTCAAGATCTCAGTCGTTCGCTTCGATCTCGGGATGCTCTTTTGCCTCTATCGGCATTCTGGCATCCTCTCCGTGTACACACCGCGGATATAATGCTCAGCACCGCTGAATATCTGTATATCTTGGCTCGCGTCTCGAACGCGCGCGTCACGCCGTCCGCAACGATAACTTACATTGAAGAGAGGGAGAGAGAGAGAGAGAGAGAGAGAGAGAGGGGGAGAAAGAGAGGTTCGAGAATCGACCATTAATTATGATAATTGATACGTACGATTAACGCACCTCTCTCCGACGCGCGGCCTTTCCCGTCTTCTCCCTTTGCCCGTCGTTTTACTGTTCGCTGCGTTTTATTATAATCGCATAGGAGTCACTCACGTTCGACCGTATAAATATATACCCTCGGTGGAGGAACTTCGTACAATCGTATATACATATAGATATTTGTAATATAGATAAATACAAAATATTCCCTAAATTTCTAAATATATACATACACATGTGTATATATAGGAAATTATAGTATATATATATATATATATATATATATATATATATACTAGGTGGGGCATCTCCAATCAGCAAGAATGGTTTTGGCCCCGAGTGAGAAAATATTGATTCCAATAGCGCGATAAAAAAATTGTCGAAAAAAATTAAAATCATTCGATTTGTCATGCGAATATGTCGATTGACGTTTATAGCGAAACAATTTCGTAAAAAACGGTAAAAAGGGCTCTCGTCAATGTTGTTTCGTATTTTATCGAGCTCAAAGTCTCGAGAGATATTTTCTAGAGCGTTAGAACGTTAGTGCGAAAGAACGGTCCAAGATATGAAGGAGCGCGGTAGCGGGGAACGGAGAGGTTTCATCGATTTCACGGCCACAAATGTCTGTCTCGGTTGTCTGAGAAAAAGGTCGTCGACCATTCGCGAAATATTTCGGTGCGGTAGGACATCGTGTCTCTCGAAGTACATAGAGCCCGTCACAATATACGAATTCGTCGTAAGATAAATTCTTCGGAGGCTTCTCGAAGTTATTCGTGCGTTGGAATGTCACGATTTTTCGTCCCACCCCTTCGTTACTTGGAAAACTAGGTCAATGGAGCAACTTAAAGAGAATACACGATACAATATCGTACGAGAATTCAACGTGTCTCGTCATCGTATAATATTTGCTAATTAGTATTAAGAAATATTAATTTCACGTACTTATATCTCTATTTTATATTTAAAAATACTAAACACTTATGTTTAAAAATGTAAGCAGACTGGATATATATCTAATAGCGCTCACGTGTATTCTGTAATACAAATACGAACCTATTAGGAACAGATATCGTGCCGTTCTAAAGCGTTCCAAAGTGACACACGCCCGAGCGCGCGTGGCTTGACAAACGACGCGAATTTATACATATATTTATAATTCGAACGCGATAAGCTTAATCGACGTTCCTTCTGCGGGAATATCAAGCGCGATACTCGTATTACCCGCGAACGAACGAGAGAGGCAGCGAGCGAGAGAGAGAGAGAGAGAGAGAGAGAACGAATAATACAAAGAAAGGCAGAGGGAAGCGAGAATGGGTTTTAATATCGAGAGAAAAAAAATCTTCGTAGCTCGACTTGCACCATAGCGAGGGGGTGAGACGAGAGAGGAAGGGTACAGGGGTTCGTGTATTTTATTGCGAGGATATTCGAGCCTCGAATTCCAAGAAGAGGCGAATACATCAAGCGAGCCTATACATATCGTATTAGCGAACAGCGAGCTCGGAGAGCAATATTACACAGCAATAGTACACAATACACCACTCGATCCTCTCGTTGCGTTCATTTGACGTTTTTACGCGTATGTACGCGCGCGCGCGCGTGTGTGAAAACGATCAAATGCACGAGGGCAAAGCGCGTAACACGCTCATGGCCGATTCCTTTCTAGATTTCTCGAATAAATGAACGAAACGTTCGAAATCCCTCTCCTTTCTATACATCTTGTTTGTTTTTTTCTTTCGTACGTATAATTTTTTTATTTTTTACTTTTTCCTTTACCGATTGATAATGAACGATCGTACGAGAGATTGTCGAAGTAACGTTGAGAAACGGGCGCTGGTATTATGCGCGTCTCGCGTATACCTACGAGTCGCGGATGACTCCTTCGCTCGTCATGGACCGTGTGGGAGCTGAAAACTTGGCGGATAATCGTTTTTCCCCTATATCATCGCGTATCACGCTCTCGCGATCTTCGCCGTTTTCTGAAGAATGGAAAAGTCTCCCCGACCCACGCGCGAATCGACGATGCGCCGATCGAGGAAGAGTACACGCCGGATAGAAAAGACCTTGATTCTCGCAGTCAATTTTCTATTCGGCATTGTATTAAACGTCGAGAGGCGCAAATCTCGAAGAGTTGATTATAGATATCGCGTGTTCGAAAGAGGTCGATGCGAAATTTGCGACGTACGTCCGGGTCGCGAGAGACAGAGAGAGAGAGAGAGAGAGAGAGAGAAAGAGAGAGGTCATCCGTGCCATTATTATATCGTACATGCGCCTCTCGGTCTCTCGTTAAATCGAATCGTCGCCGGGAATTCGTCACGGCCCATCGTGACGATTGCCGAATGTATAAAAATATTTGATAAAATCGGCTCTCTTCACGGAGTATCTTGCACACCTTGTTCTCTATTCGTGCCTGCATGTCCAATATGTATTTATATATGTGTCGAAGATTACAAGAGACACGCCACACACGGCCTCTCCAACGCCCCGGGGCGCTTCGTTACACACTTGCTAAGAGAGGACTGAGCCTCGTCTCTTTTTATTCTTTTTATTCTCACCTTCGACTATTCGATTACGCTATGTATATACGTATGAAGACGTTACTTCTCTCGTATCGAGGGCACACGTTGTGTATCGGTAAATACACACGAACGTTGCACATGTAGATACGAGACCGAAGTGCTACAATCATCGGTTTCTCACCATTCGAACTTTCATCGTCTCTCTTTCCCTCGCGAAGATAGGCGTGAGTGGCAAATGATCCGGCACGTCAATAAATATAATACGTATACACCTGGCATTCACGAGTGAGATCTATATGTGTATTAACCGAGAGAGTCATTACTGCACTATACAACTCGAGAAGATGAAAAAATTGCTATTAATTCGAGAAAGTGTGGCGATTGAGAGTCCAAGCATTGAAACAAAAAACAAAAAACAAAAAATAATCGAAGCATCGGAGATCGAAGGATAATGAGAGTAGGCGAGAAAGATTGATCGACACTTTCGATACGAGGACGAGAGTGTGTGGTTCTCGTAATATAATACAGGAGCCGTCGCGTTTCGCTCGTCAGTTACGATTCGTGATCGACTAATTATGTAATTACGATAATTTCGATGAGCTGCGTCTCTTTCTCTCTCTCTCTCTCTCTCTCTCTCTCTCTCGCCTATTGGCTCCCGTATGTATCGATATGAAATCTGTCTCCTCGCGTTAACATATTCCACGAAAGATGTTCGTGCCGAATATTTCAACGAGATCACACGTGCCGTATATGTTTATGAGAAACAGAAAACAAATATATGTTTATGTATAATTTTTACGGTTATGGAATATTTGCCGGTTGGGAGAATCGAGCTGGTCGTTTCGTAATACACGTAACGAGACGCGTAATGATATATATATATATATATATATCTGACTATGTATGCGAGTAACACGTTGAATCTCTTCTCGTTTCGGACAACGCACATTCTGGCGCTTTTTCCCTCCGTTCCATCCATCCGTGCGCCACACGTCCGACAATTCAATTACCCCGGGGGCGCTTGTAAATTGGTCTTAATTCTACGAGGATTAACATAACGCAACAATAATCCCCCCTAACAACCGAGCTCGGATGATCAACGTATAGCACTGATGTGTATACGTACGTGTGATTATATATATATATAAATATAAGACAATATACACGTATTCACGTCGATTGCATACGAAGTTCGTTCTAAGCCGTAGCCGGATCATCCTCGCTGTTAACAAATGGTCCCGTGACTTTTACGTCGATTCGTTATTTACATATGCAGATCTCTTCGGTACTCCCACATGCGTGTTTAATGATAAATATATATATATATATATATATCGGCGGGAGGAGTTTGTACAATAGCGAGACGAGAGTGCCAGGGTGAATATCGAAGGAAGATAGAGGCACGGCCCTCTGCCATGCTCTTCTCGCAGCACGATAAATAATAATATATATATATGTATGTGTATCGGTGATTAATCGCCGTAGCAATCGATCCACCTCACTTGCTCGTAACGGCTGATATGCACACGTACACGATAAACATATTCAAATAGTCCGGCACAAGCTTCGTGATAAATCATAGGATCTCGATCATTCACAATCAATACGGCATATATAGTTGAAAATATAATTGATTCCATCGTCCGATTTATCGGACGTCGCGATCCGACGAATAATCGAGAATACATAGAATCTAATTTTACAAAAATGAAACAACAATTAGAATATATACGATAACATCGGGATAAACCACGTGGTATGATAGATTTACGAATAGGGAGAGAGAGATAGAGAGAACCGCGGCCAATTATAATCGTCCCAAAGCGACGTTCCCTTATCTCGTGACTACGCGCGAGCGTCTAGTCTGAGAGATATAGAGAAGGGCGTGCCGGACGTGGTGCACAGAGAGAAAGAAAGAGCCGAGCTCGAGTGTACCAGAGAGTTCTCAATCTGACTACGAGAGCGAATCGAGGATGCACCGAGAGTTGACGGGGGCGTCGACACCCACACGAGTTGGGCGCTCGCAACGGTCGAAGCGGAGAGGACAATGAAATACGTAGTTCGTACACCACCATCAGGCGTAGAGAGATCATCGGGCTCTTGCACTTCCCGCGCCGCCCAGTGATATCTCCCGAGCTTCGTGCTTTCCTATTTATTTATTTCATTCAACTGTTGTCCTTTTTTTTTTGTTGATATATTTTATTTCTCAGTCTCGCGTTTCCGAGTGAGCAAAACCGCCGGTGACTCGAGGGCAAATCTCGTCTCCGATTAGGGGGTTCGCGAGAAAAACGAATACAATATATATATATATATGACTATATAGAATCCATATGAGTTCTGTTCATTGTGGCATTGGCATTGGCAAAGGAGATCGAGGGCGCGTTGTACCCACGCATTATAAATTCAGCTTATACACGCTCCCATATATACAGATATACACAATAATACGTACAGAGTGTCACAACTCCTTACACTTAGCAATGAGTCAGTAGTTCAATGCTAAGAGATAACATCGAATATATATTTATATATCGCGGCAAAAAAGTTATAGTTTCATTTTTCATGATAAATAAGTTCCCAACGTTTGCGGTATCGTATCTAACGGCGGGTATAAGCCGTTTAGATATATATCAATAGCGTATCGTGTACATGGACCAGCTATACGCGCCGTGCTCTAGCTACATTTATATATATATATATGTATATATGTATAGCAGAGTGTACCAGCGAGAGGTTCTTTCGCACGGCGCGTTACCCCGTCATTAATAAAACATTAATTATCGTCGATTGTCTCGCGCGCCCGCCGGTTAATGAGCGATCGCGCCGCGCCCCGCGCGTGGTGTGCACGCCGCTCTATCGTTCGTTAGCGCGCACAGCGAAAGCGAGAGAGAGAGAGAAAGGCTGAGTGTACGGTAGAGAGAAAGAGAGAGAGAGAGAGAGAGAGGGCGAAGGATCGAGCGCGGGCGGCCGAGAGCCAGCACGTACGGCAATTACGATTGTCCGGCGTGCGTTGAGTAATTGATTTAGATCAGGGGGGAGACCCCCGTCAGTCCCTCCTTCCTCGATCTTTTTCGAGAACCGTAACGGCGAACATCGTGAGCTCGGGATCTATTAACTGCCTACCTCGGTTCGTGGTCGAAGCTATACGCACGAGTGAAATGCTTATCCGTGCGAGCGAAAGGGCTGAAAGATATAAACGTACGAGTAAGGGAGGACAAGGCGTAAAATTCGAAGGATATATATATATATATATTAGAAGTATGAGACTTCGCACGATGGACACGATGACACTATTAATTACTTAAGCTACGCTTGATTGCTCGTGCTGTGTGTGTGTTTTTTTTCAATTTTTTATTAACACTTTGATAACTTTTTTCGCGCACGGAAAATACAAATGTTAGCGGGCTCGATATATCGCGAATATGTATTTCAATATTTCAACATCGGGATCGAGCATGTACGGCCACCGTGACTCTCACTCTCTCCCTCGAGACTCGGTCTCGAGACCGAGTCTTCGTATCGTGAATTTTCTCCCCAGCACACGTTCGAAGCTCCTTCACACGCAACTCTCTCTCTCTCTCTCTCTCTCTCTCTCTCTCTCTCTCTCTCTCTCTCTCTCTCTCTCAAAGACCAGTATGATTGATCATTATTCACGTCGCCCATCGTTATTATTAGACGAGGACTACACGGGGATAGACGAGCAGACAAATTACGACGGTAGAGTGTTTTACACGCTGAGATAGACACGTTAAGACGATACGAGAGAGTCGAGTACGGAGTTAACAGCATGAACGTTGCGCACAATAATACGGTATTGATAAAGCGTGGTGCGAGGAAAGTTCGAGTCTTCGTTCGAGGCTCGTTATTACGACACGTAATGACCACCTTTTGCCAAGGGTTTTTTAATTAATCGACGAGGGGAGGTTTCGCGAGAAATATCGCGCGTTTAGAAAATCCGCAATATTTCTTACCTTTCCATACGAGTATAATAATGTGTGTATAATGAGTGAGAGAAATTACGAACGGAAGAAAAATGAGATTCGAGACGCGTGTAAGCCTCTTTAAGCCTCGTCTGGATATCCCGCCAAATTTTCTCGGTCGTGTACGAGCGCGAGAGCCACCGCTTTTCATACACGCACACGAGGCCTATAAACGTGTATATACGGTAATATCTCGCACCAAATTCCCTTGTGAATCGAGTTCGGGAGGGCCCTTGTGTATCTTTTAAATCTCAGCTGTGCCCGTGTGTGTCTGGCACGCCGTGGGCGTCGTACTACCTCTACCCTCTCTCTCTCTCTCTCTCTCTCTTTCTCTCTCTGTCTCTCTCACTCTCACTCAGCCCGTCGATCCCACCGCCAGGTTGTTTCTTCACGCTGGACCGATAATTTAAGCCGTTAATGCTGAATTAAGCCGAGGAAGATATATTTATGCGGGCGTACGTCGATGATTTACGGATGCCCGGTGTTTGTAACCAAAAGAGCATATATCGCGAACGGGCGAATCGCCGGGCGTTACCAGCGTCGTCACGCGGACCTGCGAGCAACATCGTATACCTTTACGTATATACATATATATATATATATATATATATATATATCGATACGATCTGTACGTATATATATATATAGGAACAGCGGTATACATGCGAACACGTAGATCGTACCCCGATTTAACGATTTCTCCTCCTCTTATATCGATCGACGTATGTACTTCGGGAGTACTAGAACGAAATTGGTTCGAAAAATCGATGAATCTCGTTAACCGATTCCAATCAATTATTAATTGATTTTATTGCATTTCCCGTAATAATATTATCTGATTTTATTGTGACATCGGATGAATGATATACTTTTCGTAATGCTCGTGCGGACTGGCGCGCGAGTGCTATGCATAATGTAAGCGCGAGAGGTTTATCTCGTACTAATGGCTCGCCGTAGATAGTCAGAGAGCGTGTAAAGCGCACGCGGTGGGATTACGCAAGACGCCCGCCCGAGCACCGAGGGATCTATCCAGGGACCACGGGGAGTTGCAACGCGAGCGCCCAGTGTAGAATACAACCTGTATTCGTGTATTCTTGTCTATGTGTGTGTGTGTGTGTGTACGTTCGTGTTTATAAGAGAGGATCCTGCGCCGATCTCTCGCAAGTATATCCGCGATCGCGTTCGGAGTTTGCGTGAGCGAATAAACGAGCTTTGCGGATCGGACGGATCCTCGTCGAGCAAAAACCTTCTCTCGTTATCTAACCATGTCGGCAGAAGCCAGCTCCTTTCAGACTGCGTTTATAGACTAACGCGTCAAAAATCTGGAGCACGGATAAACTTTAAAACTGCGTTTAATACGCGATGAAAAAAAAAACGCGCGCGCACACACATGCACAAATACACAGACGCCCGTATAGAATTTATTCGCCAGTTTCCAATAGAAGTCAGAAATGCGTTGAATTTTTTATTTTCGTTAGATCCAAGGAGAGATGTAGCAAGTCGAACAGGAAAATCAAGATACTCTATCAAGAGAACCCCGTGAACTCAGAGACGCGATATAGCACGCGCGAGAGAAGGCGTAATATGTAATATGGTAAAACGCAGCTGTCCAATGCCGGGGGAATATCTTTCTTCGTAACCGTTAAAATCGTTGATGGACGAGCCACCACAAGGCGAGGATTCAAACGGCCGCCGAGAGTATACGTACCACGCGAGCCCAGACGGACGCGAAGGATATATGCAATTATAGCGCTCGCGCGCGCGCGCTTATTCGGAAAAACGAATTATTTCTCAATTAGCGTAAGGGAGAGAGAGAGAGAGAGAGAGAGAGAGAGAGGAAGAGAGGGTTAGAAGGAAATTTCGCATACGGATCTTCAAGTCGATCTCTTACTCTCGCGGCGGCGCGTCTTTCGGAATTCTCGATGATTTTCTGTAAACTCCATCGCCGATGCTTCGCCATATCGTCTCAGGCATATATGCATCTTCGGCCGATCCATCTGGATATTCGTCTCTATTACGTATACGTTAATGCAGATGCGCGCCTCTGACTTTTGCTTCTCGGTCTATCCTGTGAGGATACTGTGCGGCGTCGGTGACCGCCGATGCGTTTATATATGTATATATATATATATATATATATATATATACATACATGTGGTACACGGGAAGAGGCTGCAGTCTCTCGGAACCACCGATGAGGAGAAGAGCGAGGGTCAAGCGGTCAAGGGTCGGCACTAGGCTCGTCGTGACCGTATAGCGCTGCTCTGACTCGCGCGGTCTACACACCGTACGAATTTGCAATAGCTATATACCATATCGTATCTAGCTATATACTCGTTACCGGCACATGCGATCGGCGTACATACCTCGTCTATTTGTACATATAGGAACCCTTATATATATGTATGTATATGCACGCAATCTCACAGTTATTATGTACATATATAGGTGCGAGGGTAGTTGGCTATCATCGAGGCCTCTTACTCTCTCTCTCTCTCTCTCTCTCTCTCTCTCTCCTTTGTCTTTCGCACGTGCGAAAGACGATATTCTCTCTCAACGAGCAATACATACGCGTATATAGCAACTAATATACATAAAATCATGCGCACTCTCACCAGAGACTCGCCCCGGGTGATTTTAGTATTGTTATGGGATATTCTACCATACTTTGGTCAGTGCTTCTGAAACTGCTCGAGCAGAGCTCTCTTTCTCTCTCTCTCTCTCTCTCTCTTTCTCGCCGCGTTCAATTTCGATCGGCTTCGTTTTATACGATCATCCAGCACTAAAACGTTCAGCGCAAAGCGTGCTGCTCGTAGCGCAGTAAAATTCTATACGCCGAACAACGAGATGCACTTTGACAGGGGATATCGAGCCGCCGGTTATCACGCGACTTTCCTGCTATAATCGAGACTATCGCGCGGTATCGGCGAGCCTTGTAATTTCTTAAATAAAATTTGATACACGGAATTAAGGAAGCGGCGACGTGACGAAGACGATAAAAAGAGGCACGAGTTTACCGAGCGACGATAAAAATGTTTCGTTTTTTTGTTTGTTACGACGATCTTTTTGCACTGGCTTCGAGTTAGTACCGAGGAATGAAAATAGGATGTACGGATCGGTTGATGTAGGCAAAAAAAAAACGTTGACTCGTTAGCGCGAATGAGGAAAGAGCCACTCACGTATTGTTGCAATGGCGCGAGGGTCAGGACGAGAGGTGTACGTCGGGCTTTTATAATCGTATATCGTAGCACGGCCACGGGCGAGAATAGATCGGGCTATAATATCTCCATTGGAAACGATCGTCTCCGCAAAGACGAGAGTGCGAGAGGCAAACGAGCGATCGCTTACGTAAATTTTCGAGTCTCTGCGTGAGCCGAGTACGAGATAGTCGGAGATGAGGGACGTGGAACCAAGAGGTATACATAGATTATAAGATATATATGCATAGACGTAGACGAGCTATATGGGGAGTATAAAAGGCGGCAGGCAAGGAAAACGATATTGGCGTGTCGTGTTCGAGCGTGGATACGATGATTGCCTCGCCGTGGATAATCCTCCAACAGTCTCGCGACACGCAACCGTGCGACCGGCGAAGGCCTCCCCCGCCCTATCGCCCGCGCCGCCCCCGCGTCGGACGCAAAACGCGATCGCTCGAGCGACACGCCTAACGTAACCGGAAGTCCGAGTGTTCTCATCGTAGAAAAATACCGCGCGACATTGATTTATACAGAGGCAAATAAATATGACAAAGAGAGAGAGAGAGAGAGAGAGAGAGAGAGGTTAAAAAAACAACACCAAAGAGACGAACAAAATAAAAAGATTTGTGGTATATCAGAACAGAGAAAATCGTAGCACCGACAAACCGGTTTGCGTTCCATCGATCTTCCCGATAACGACGTGTTTTATCGTGGATATTTCGGTTTTTTATCGTGTCGACGAAACCAATAAGTTTCCGGTCGATGGAGAATAACCGTTTTACTCGTGAATATCGAATCGAAAGTTCGTGATATTCGACTCGCGACATTACCTTCCAAAATGACGAACGGGACGCACAATGCTCTCTCGCTGCAGGTCGTTTCGGTGATTCAGGTGTTTGTGCGCGTGTGCGTTCCGTGTATCGTCGAGAGTCGAAAGATCGCGATCCCGAGTTGATTTTCGCGGTGGACCGCTCGCTCTCTCCGTGAAATCGCCCCGAGGCCACGGCGCTACAAGGAGAGACCGTGTATGACACAGGTGGTCATGCGAACGTTTAAATAACGCGAGTCTTCGTCATAATTCGCCGGGTGGGCCGCGCCTCGAAAATGAGAATCCTCCCTACCTATGTATATAAAAATAAAAATTAAGAAAATATATTGTCAAGCGTTCCCTACGGGACGCTGTGTAACAAGGACGGACCGAACGAATACCGCTCGAAGAGATCCTCCGCGAGAGCGAAGTCGGCGCGCTGGCCACGCTCTCGCGAGCTGAGATCGCGCGAAAATTACGAGTTTCACAATCGGGATGCTTATTGAATATATAGTCGGTATATTTATGCAGAAAAATACGAGAGAAAGAGAGAGGCTTGTGGGAACGAGTGGATCTCTTTGCGCTGCACGAGTACGAGCAGTGACGCTTCTCGATATATATTTGCGTGCACCACCAATGCGTTACTCTCCCCTTCGCCACTGGCGAACAGATCGCAGCGGTCCACCGGCCAGATAACGCGAATGGTTAATTTCCCCTTTCGCTCTGCGGTATCGCAGCTTCCATCCAATTCTATCCAGACATATATCGTCTATATATATATATATATATATATATATATATATAATGCGGTGAACAGCATACGTGCATGCGCGTTAATCGGGATTATACTATTCGAGAAATCAATTAAGCGTTCCGACGGATGTAAATTGGACCGAGATTGCGACACGTGTAATATCCTCTTTGGTAAACAAATCTTCCCTCAATCCGAGGTAAAACAAGCGTGGCTCAAGATCTAGCTGTGCGTAGGGTTAGGATAGAAAACAAAATATACGAATTTTATGAGCCGATGCTGATTCATTGCGCAGGCGTTAATTGATAGTAAAGTTGCGTAGTGTAAACCAACGTTAGATGGTTATCGAAGGAGAAACGATAATACCCGCCTATATCGAATCGTGCCAAACTATTTTCTCGTTTATCGACGAACGAAGGAAAGGAATTAAAAAATTTCTCTCCCTCTCTCTCTATATATATATACATATATACACGGTATCCTAAGTTCACGTGTTAATTACGAAGCGTGGTTGTTTTTTTTTTTATTAACGTCGTTCAATTAATTATTATGCGAGCGTCGAGAGAAAGAGAGAGAGAGAGAGAGAGAGAGAGAGAGAGAGAGAGAGAGAGAGAGAGAGAGAGAGAGAGAGAGACCCCCCTCGGTGCAGCGGACTCGGCTGCTCCCGCATTATAAAAGAGAGTGGTCGACGACATAGAGCCGACGACGACGAGGACCGAGAACGGCGATAGTGTACATATTACAGTGCGAGCTACCGCTGTAGCTACTCCACCGGTACCACACATAAATATATATATAAATATATTGATGTATATATGCATAAGAGCTTTGCTTCAGGGAGCGCGACGACGAGAGAGAGGAGATCCAGTTTTACGATAGATCAAAGAACACAAGTAGACGGTGGTAATCGAGTTAATCGATCGCACGAGATAATCGATAATGTCGGGTAATCCGTTCCAGGTGGTCCGTCCTGCTGTATTACAGGTGTATCAACTATAGTGTATTAACCACGAACGAATACGTGTATATCTACGTAAGTAATCCACGTATGGTGTACCGAGAAACGTAAGTTAACCGTCTATCCGACGTGGTAATCCGAGGTAAATGATGCGTGTAATGGCTGTCAATGGGATTGTATACAGATGCGCATCTCGCACATCTTTATTCACATTCTATTATAGCGTGCCGCTCGACGATAGTTTCGCGTCTCTGTGAAATGCGTACGCAAACGTAAAACAATAACAACAAAAATAACGCAGAAAAAGCGGAGGAGAAGAACAAAATTTGGGGCATACACATTATCTTTCCCTTTTTCGATCATTATCGATCGAGGGCTTTTTCGTTTTTTGTTAATCACGGCTGAATGAAATATGAGCGCGTGTTTATGTGTGCGCGAGAACGAGAGAACGGGAGCGTGGGTAATAATTTTTTACTGTCGGCTCCCGTAAAAGTCCGACGGACGGAGAATCCGGACGGTGCGCTATTGGCTCGTTTACATTTCTTTTTGTCTTATATGTATATTTTTGTTTCTCCATTTGCGAGAGAGGAGACGTATATATATATATATATATATATAAGTTTTTCTCAGTCTGGTATGAAACAGCGAGAAATATAAAGGTATAACTGCTCTATGGCACAAGCGTGGACGTTAACGTACTAATAATGTGCAATTTACGAAGGGAGGGATATGCGGCGAGGGGTGGCTGCCTCGAAACCGCGAGAAGACACAAGAAGGTACGTCGAAGACATATACCTATGTAGGTGTGGGACACGTACACTCGGCAAAACTTTTCTCTCTGTCCGACGGCAACGACCGTCGCCAGAATTACGAGATATATAGTTTGGGCTTATTCTCTCTTCTTTTACAACGTGGAAAATACAATGATTATTGGCTCGTGTAATGGCAATAATGGTTGCTTTTATGCGCGAATACGTAATATACGTATATAACATACTTTCGATACGTACATAATATATACGTATAGATATATGCATACATGCTACCCGTATATATGAATCACTCGTAAACACGCGAGTGATTACTTCTGCTCCTGCCGTTATTCATAATCGTGTGAATACGCCTGCTATTTTTCTCGAGCTTGGCTCGAGGAGCGAGAGGGAGAGAAAGAGAGAAAGGAACTATCGAAAATATTTCGGGTTGCATTCCAAATTAATTGGAAGGTAGCCGCGCATGCGAGCGAAAGGTAATAAGAGAATGCCAGAAATGAGACGTCGGTTCGGTTATGCAAAAAAAAAGAAAAAAAAAAAGAGAAAAAGCGCACGCCACTTTCGTTCCCCTCGTTGGAGATTCCGGAGGCGCGAAATAGCCGAGGCTAATATTTTCACGGCTACGGAAGCCGCAAACTCGATAATCTCGCGTTTGCCGTGACCAGACCGAGGCGACCATTAACGCCTACTGGCATGCCGCGTACTACCTGCTCGTGGCTTGCCTGACCACACGGTGTGTCCTTTGGTCGGTGCACTTCTCGCTCGCCGATTTTCAAACGCGATTGTAACACGGGGGTAGTTCTACGGTGGGACGAGTCGCGAAGAGTGTCAACCTCGAGCGAAATCGAGAGAAAAGACGTACGTACGCCGCTCTCGGGTCGAAGACGAGTACGATGAGAGAAGAGAGCGGAGCAGAAGTCACCCGCAAGATCGTGTCGGAGATCCGTGGGGTTCGAGAGGAGATTCACCAACCTTCGACGAGAAATCCTCTTTCTCGCTTCATTCGCTCGTCGTTCTCTCGTCTCTCGCGAACGATCTTTCGTCTCTTTTTTTTTCTCCATCGAACGCTCTTTTATTCAATTCGCCAGTTCGACACACGTTTTAAGCCGTGCTTCGCATCGATTCGGAAAGATTTCATTGGCAAAGAGATACGAGGTGTCGGACTATACCGGACGAGAGTTAAGCTTATAGTTCTCGAAAGAAAAGCGGAGCGAGTGTGTGTCGAGGAATTTCCGTTGTGTAGCGCGAGACAAGAGCGGTAAAGGACGGATAAAACCCGGTCGAAGGTATACAGTAGCTTCGGGATGTTTTATACACCACGTTGACAGAGAAACAGGCAGTTAGGCCTTGGTCTCGAATCCTTTTCTTTCGTCGACTCGTGTCGAACTCGCCGCTAATCCGCGAAACCCTCGCTCTCTCTCTCTCTCTCTCTCTCTCTCTCGTCTCTTTTTCCAACATCTGTTTCAAACATTTTTATTCGACACCTGCCGGCCGTTATTTTTTTCTCCCTAATAGCCTCTCGCGCTGTTTCCCGAGATTCCATTGGCAAGGATCGATTCGACAGGTTGCCATGTCGCGTCGGAGAGATACTTATTTCGCTCGAAAAGGACATACGGCGAGAGAAACCCATGGGAGAATATCTCGAGTGGCGTTGGAAAACAGGAGAGAGCGAGCGAGTTGGTACGAACGTGTACACGAGCTTCTCTCTAATACCAACAAGTGTATAAGAGATAAAACGGCGCGCGAAGGTGCTCCAGCTTTTCTTCCATGGTGTAAACCAGAAGCGAAGCTGGATAACTCGCCGGTTACTAAGAGAGGAGAATCACGGTGCTTCTCTTTCAAGCGATCCGGCCTCCCGATGTATATAATCTACTTATACGTGTACACGAGAGGTTGCTACTTCAGTTACCGGTGTGTACCCCCGACGTATTATCCAGTAGTTCCTTTTATCTTCCCACAGGCGAATCGCCGCGGCTTTCGCTCTGTGCTGTTGCTGCGTGTTGGCTTACACGGGTACCACGCTCGCTTCTCTCCGCCAAGAATCGAGAGAAGAGGGTCTTTCGCGATGAAGCGAGAGAGGAGAGCACGCGCACACGCGGTCAATTTGCGTCTAGCACGAGTCAGCGAGAAGTCTCCTCCGCACCAACCCCCCACCCCGTATCGTTCACTGGGAGTTCGGGCAAGAGCCGACGTCATAGAACCGGCATAGAAATGTCCCTCGGGGTGAAGAGCGCGTAAAATAAGATGTAGCGTCACTGATAACCGCGTGCGCGCGCCAGCGAACCCCATGGTCCGGAGGCCAACCGAACTCTTTCTCTCTCTCTCTCGCTCTCTCTCTCTCTCTCTCACACACACACATCTTCTCGGTTCTTCTGGCTCTATCCTTTTCTCACAGTCGGGGTCTTCGTGTGTATCGGTTAAAACGTTGCTCCGTGCTCATCTGATATCGAGTTCCTGCTGAATGGTCGTGTTCTCTTTTGCGCAAAGGCGAGCAAACCCCCTTTGCGTACGTAGCTGCTAATACGATCTCGGTCGATGCGAACACACGTATACATTCGCGGGTACGCGCAAGAACGCGTTCTCCCCATCGCAATACACGCGTTCGAAAGCCCCGTCGAGCTTGTAAATTCGTCGCGCGGTGTTTTCTCTCGCTCCGTGGACAAACGGACAAAAGAGCCGCGCTGCGACCGCGAGGGCGCCGTTCGACGGACACTTTGACGACATTGTGGATACATTCGCGTCGAGGGAGGGGAGGAGGACGAGGGACAAAAATAAAAAGAAATGAAAATTGTTGTCGAGCGATAATGAGCGGGGAGTTTCAAACGCTGGAATGGTCGCGCGTTACGAGAAGGAGGGAAAAAATATCGGTTAAATATCGAGAGAAAACTGGGTGAGTCTTCCCGGCTATTCGACTCGGCGCATATGGAAGGAGATGAGACAAAGGACGAAGCTTCACGGATGAGACACATTGGCATGTACCATAAGAAAGAGTGAGAGAGAGAGAGAAAAGAGAGAGAAAGAAAGAGAGAAAGAGAGAGAGAGAAAGAGAGAGTATATAAGAACCAGCATTAAACGAGGATCGCAAGAAATTTTAATCCCCGCAGCTCGCCCGTGCGCGCAAGTATGACCGGCCGATAATGAATGCCGCGCAACTGGTTATGAATAGCTAAAGGATACCTCGCCGATGGATTTTTACGCAACTAGCCGTATACTTACGTACTTGTACGGGGCCATATTGCTTCGACGTGGATATGTCTATATATACGTGTATATGTACAGTACCTCGAGGTGTATATAGGTAAGCCATACGCTCTTGGTACCGCCACTGAAGCCGCCGTGTACTTTATGATTATTGGAGGGCGTACCTGGCTCCTCAAGAAGGATATGCTATCTCGACCGTATGTTTCCTACCGCATGGATATATACACACACTTGGGGAAGGGGACCCTCCCTGTGCAATCCTCCTTCGCTCTGACCTCCCGTGCTCGATACATTCACGAAATAGTGGAACATCACTCGAGATATACCTACACGTTCCGGTATCGTGCGCGAAAATTATCCTAAGCGTTCGTGTGCACGAGCGAAAAATATATTTCTGTTTAATCATCGTACGAGCGATCGTAGATAATTCGTAATAAATTATCGCCGATAGAAAAATATATAAGGGAAATATAAAGTGCGATATATAGTATGTATTTCGCGAGAGAGAAAATAGGAAGGAAAGTCTCGTTGTCTAGCACCAACTTTAATTATTCCTTTCATCGCTTCGGGGCACGACGTAATTCGAACGTTTAATTTGAATTACGAGCCTCGTCGCGTCGTATAAACGATCAGGAAGGATTTTATTCCAGCCCTACGCACGAAAAATATGGAGCTTATTTCTTAATTCACGAGGAATCTGGACGTGAAAAGGTAAAAGAAAAGAAACATTGACAGGATAGTTTTATTTCTATGATACAGCACTTCGCTGGTAATTGCAATAAAATTCTCATTGTCCACGGTGACATTAATTATTCGTTTCTTTTTTCGTTTCACGAAAAGGAACAGTCCCCGGAGTTATGCAAATAATTAATTTGAATTACGGGCTATCGGAATATGCTCTTATGCGCATCGTCGACGTTTCAATGGGACACTCTCTTATAGCTCGTATGCCGTAACCCAGCTCTTACCATGTCTCTTCTCCTCTCTCTACCTCACGCTCTTTCTTACTTACTCGGTGAATCTGCGTGTGCGTATTACATACGTATACGCGATGAATGCTGCAGTAGCGAATCGCGATTCCCATTTTGCTGCTGGGCGGTAGCGCCAGCGCACGGCAGATTCCTTCGGTGTTTTACGAGCTAAACCCCTGTATATGTATATAAACTTTCCGCCATCTGCCCACAGCAATCCGTTCGCTTTCTCCTTTTTCTCGTCTTTCCCTCTTTCGCTTCTTTACTTATTGTCGCATCGAAAAAGGCCCGCGTCGAGTTGGCCGATGCGACGAGAGAACACGGTAGGCCCGTAGGATCGTTAGCGATTCCATTCATTTCCATCTCTCTCACGCGCCCGGAATGCATTGTAGGAAAATTAATTAATCGAACTCGCGTGTGTATTATGCGAACGTTGTTGACGAGGTAGGGGTAGGGGCTAGGAGGAGGAGTTGCACTTGGGACAACAGCAGCGGCAACGAGTGTCCCGCGCAGAGCGCACCTCGTCTACTCAAAGTCCGTCTCAGCTGCCACGACAGAAGAGGAAGGATCGATTATTATCGAGAAGCTCTCCTCGCCGATTCTCACTCGTCCTGGCGATGCTCGATCATCGCTTCATTCTCGTCCACGACTTACGGTACAGTACCGGCATACGCTACGCTCTACGTATATACGTATATGGTGTATAATATCCCGTCGGCGTCATCTGTTCGAGGGACGCTACTTGTCAGGAGAGGCGTTGAGTACATCTATACAGAAAAGACGGAAAGGGGATGAGGATAGAGAGATAGAGAGATAGATAGATAGGTAGATAGATAGATAGATAGATAGATAGATAGATAGATAGATAGAGAGAGAGATAGAGAAAGATAGAGAAAGATAGAGAAGAGAGAGAGAGAAATCTACACATCCGACGTGAAAGCGCAACGTCATTCTCGCTAAGTCCGAAGACGAAGTTCCGTACGTAGCAAAGAAACGTGTTTAACACAGCGCCCGTCGTTCGTCCTCGACTCCCTCGACGAGAATATCTCAAGGTTTCGCAATACGTATTCCTCGATGTAACGACGAATTGCCATAATTTCTTATATTATATACATATATATATCGACGCAAGATGAGTTCGCGAAGGTGCTTGGAAACAAAGGAATAATTAGTCCAGCGTGAATCACGTAATTAGGGATTTGTTCGCGCGGATCAAGAGCGACGGTCAAGCTTCTTTTCGAACGGTTGAGTGCGACGAGAGTCATGCGATCGTTTGTCGCTCGCAACGGGATATCGAATATCCAGTGTATATTACGTTCGTTCTCGTTCGTCTCTCGACGATACACGACGCACTGGGAGCTTCGAGATCGCATTTGAGCCGAGTAGCTCTTTATTTATCATTGCACGCGGGGATACGCGTATTGCGTAGACTCTCGTTCTCGCGATCCTCGCGAGGTGGCGCGCAATATTCCGGTATTCGTTACTCGATGGGTGGGCTATCGTTCGCTATCGCGCGAGGCGAGAATCATGCCGAATGATAAATAGAGTGATTACAAAGTGCCGTGTATCTTGTAATATTCGTGCGTTGGTACGATCGAGGCCGTGTCGTTTTTTTTTAAACGGCGAATGACCCAATCATCATCATACTTTTCTCTTTCATTGCGCGTTCGCTATCTACGATAGTTACGAAAGACTCGGTAACGGCGACTCGCGAGCTCATCAATTTATCGTACTCTCGCATTCATCTTTGAAAAGGCCTCGGGAATACATTAAAATCTTCGATAACGCCAAATATGGTGTAGGCGTGATGGAAAATGTTTATTAAGAAATTGAGAAACACGAGGAATCGAGACATAAGTATTTACTTTATTTATTACGAGGTGTATCGCGACAAATATTTTATATTTAATGTTATTTCAGAATGGTCGTTAGGTTTATCAATTTATTGCGAACTTTCGGATCGCTAATGATTCTTGTAAGCGTTTTCCTTTGTTCGTGGCGCGTTGTATAGAACGAAAACGTAAATTCACGGTATTAGCGAGTTGGGTGTGTAACGTACGGAAGAAGAGAGCCCACCGGCTGGAAGTTCGGTTCCTGTTTGTATATAGGAATATCCCGTATAGATAGCCGTTCTCGGAGTGCTTCTGGTGCTGCTGCAGGGCGCGGCACAACACCGTTTTTCCATTTAGCTATCCGGACAAAATATCGTCGGTGTGGATATCGACGAGAGAGAGAGAGAGAGAGAAAGAGAATCGGTCGAGCGCCCACGTTCGCAAGATCGCCTCCGATTTTTTATTGCAATCGTTCGGCCAAGCACTCGCGTGTCTTTTCCTTTGGCCTCCCGCGCATCCCTCCCCCTCCTCCAAGAGAGATCGATTTATCCGGCGAACGAACGAGAGAGAAAGAGAGACAGAATTTCGACCGTTCGTATCGAACAAGGGCCCTTGAGTGTAAACGAGAATTTTGGCATTACAGGCTCGACCCACTGACCCAAATTCGTCCTTAAAATTCGACACGAAGATGGAAAGTTTTTAAAAATATATATATTTTTCGATTATATATTTTTCTTTAAAGAAAAAATAAATATAAAAAAGTCTTTAAAGAAATAATAAAAAGTTCGTTTTAATGAATATGTGAAAATCGTCTCGTAGCCGGTTTGCACTTCCGGGAATTCAACCGCAGGACACACGTATCCGAGGGAAGACCGCTCTTCGCGAAGAAGGCGGAGAGGGGAGTTTGGTACTCGCGAGAGAAGTAATTTATTGCGTGTGCGGCAAAGCGGCAATTATGGAAGAGAGAAACAGTTGTTGCTGCGGATCGTCCCAGGAACGTCTCTCGAACGACGTATAACGCACGCGGTGTATATATGCGTGTACAGAAACGAGCGTGTTGCGAGAGAGGTGCGAGGAAATTTCCTCGTATATACGTATTATAGTGCGAAATTAGTTTCGAATTAATCCTCGAACGTCCCGAGACTTTCCTCCCCACCGTTACTTCTCCTCCTTATTTTTCATCTTAATCAACGCCACTGCGATATTAGATCCGTATTTTTTTGTTTTTTTTTGTCAATATTATCAAGATTTTATTTTTCGATAATAATTTCGATTCGTTAAATTTCTCGTCGCATCGATAACCAATTAAAAATCGATAGGATCTTCGTCCATTCGATATTTATAGGTACGCAGTCACCTCGGTCTTTGCTTTATGCAAAGATCGCCAGGATACACGCGCGTTACTTATATCGTGGAACGTTAAGGGCGAGTTCAGGAATATCCACGATCGTTTCGCGATCTGCAAACGATTTCGCAATTCTCGAAGGCTTTGCCTTCGTTTTCTCGGGTCTGATCAGCGCTATACACACACGTACAGAGATCCCGTGGTTCACCTGTGCGCGAGTCTCGTGAGTGTCGTTTATTTCCATTTAAGCAGAGAGAGCCGGATAGAAGGCGACGGAGTCTCGTTCACACAAATCAGTCAACCCTCTCTCGCGATTTCTGCCTCTCGAGCTTCTCTCTTGGCGCGCGTAAAGAGAGGCCACGAGTATATAAAGCGAGAAAGAGAGAGGGAGAGAGAGGGAGAGAGAGGTGCTTTTGTGCTCTGGCTATTTCGCTCGTGGTGAAGGCGTTTGTCGATCCATCTCCTCTGAAAATCGTCCTTCTCGTCCTCTCTCTACCGCTGTGTCTCGCTTCTCGTCCTTCTCGCGTCCGTTTCTTTCGTCGTCTCGTCCTCTCGCATTAGTCGGCTGCATTCTCTCTCTCTCTCTCTCTCTCTGGAGCAACGAGCAGATATCGTTGAGTCTCTTCACCTGGAGAGGCTGCCGAGTAACCGTGAGAAAATCGTTATACGTCCACCGCGCGGGGAGAACGATCTTCGCGCTTCCTTCGTTTCTCGTTTGGTACATACAATATATATGTGTGTGTGTACGCGAAGTAGAATAGCTTCACCGGCACAATTATAACGTGAGAGCGAGAGAGAAACTCGCGACGAAATTGCGCGAGATATTCCTCTCGGATTTAATCCTTCACCGAGGTAAAACGAACCGTTCGACCTTCCAATTTCATCGATCAATCAATCTCCGGCGAACTTCGATCAATCCACTTTTATCTCTCGCGATGGGTGGCTCGTAAGCTTCAAACTCATTATACAGTAGTTATTCACAGTCGTCGGAATAATATGACTTCGAACGAGTTATTCATGACTTGTTTACTTCTTTCTTTTTTTTTTCTCTTCTTTTTTTTACAAACGTCGTTCTTTTTTTCTGGTTTACGGTCGAAGACTGCGACTTCCTCGTGTAGCACGATGGCAGGTTATCAGTGAGAACGCGAGAGGATCCTTCTCGTAGTCGAGGCTCTCGTACGATCGGGGTCGTACTTTATTACGCTTGTCCGAGTCATCTCAGTCACAGATTTTTCTTTTTTTGGCCAAGTGTAGAAACGAGTGAGCGAGAGAGCGAGAGAGCGAGAGAGCGAGAGAGAGAGAGAGAGAGAGAGAGAGAGAGAGAGAGAGAGAGAGAGAGAGAGAGAGAGAGAGAGAGAGCGCGAGTACCAAGCGGTGTGTATAATGTTCGAAGAGCGCGAGAGGCATCCGCGCAAATCGTATTTATGCTTGCGAAAAGGAGAGAGGTCCGGCACGAGATCTCGAGCCCCACAGCTGCGCGCATCGGTCAGGCCTCTCTCGAAGAGAGACCAGAGCGATGTCGCTTGCGCATGCCCCGGCCCGAGAAAATATAACTATACGGGGTGAGAGTCCTCCACATATGCTTCCCATTTGAAATTATGTCCCGTCTTGCCAATTCATTTGCATTATTTTATCAGAAAAGCCCGGCGTTTACGAGGCTACGTATGTCGTCGTGTGTATGTGTGTTCGTATCTATGTATGTAGCGACTGTAAAGTCTCGTATACTTCGCGAGAGCCACGAGGCGATCGAGTACTCGTATAAAATAGTCCCCATCGTCGTTGGCGACGCCGGTGGCGATCGCGGTATTATATATATATTTTTTTGTTTCTTTCTTTTTTTCAAACCACGACGTGAAACAAGGTTCTTCCGCGTATGTACACGCGCAAACCGAGAGAGAGAGACAGACAGAGAGACGAGACTTATTCTCTCCCAAATTAACTGTCCACCGATCTCCCTTTTTTATTTATCTCGATTGACCCTTTTATGCGTTTTTAATTTTTTTTTGTCGTTCTTTTTTTTTGGTCGTAATCGTGACAAGATTCTCCGCACTCGAGATTCGGGCTCGAGGATTCTCGATCGTAGAGATATCGCGATATCGTTTTGTATATATTTGCCTGGGGTATTTATTACCGAGGAAGAGGATAAAAGGAGTTTGAGACACGGGAACAAGTAAAAGTGTCTCATAAGGGTGGAACTGTGCGAATTATCTTCCTTAATTCGGCGCATCTGGAGAAACAAAAAGTGGAATTTTCGTAACGTGTGCCATTGGTATATAATCACGAGCACGTGACGTCTTACGCTGGTGAGGCCAACTTGCAAACTAATTAGAAAATGTCGCGGTGTTAACTACCCGATATATCCGCTAGAAGCCGCGCGTGTGTCTCGCGTCCCGAGCGGAGAGAGCGACGATATGAGAATATTCGCACCGTAGTCTCGCCTCTTCGCGTGCATTAAGATAAAAACATATAAGAGATTCACTTATATTCTCGTGCGCTTGGACCAGAGGCGAGGGCGAGTATCTTTTTACGACAACCTATGGAGTGTTGATGGCGGATATGCAGAAGATATAATTAACAAAAAAAAAGAAAAAATACGACAAAAAAAAAAACAGTATTTATGTAAAGAAAAACGGGCGGAGGCTTTTGCGCTTGAGAGAAGTCTCTTTGGCGTTGCCGCTTCACCTCGCGATGTTTCGAGTCGTTTCGTTCTTCTCTCTCTCTCTCTCTCTCTCTCTCTTTTTCCGTGCAACGAGTTGATCGTCAGAAAAAAGTATTGCAACCGATCGCCAAATTGCCTGGAAATGGGATACCCGTGTTCCTTGCTACTCTCGTGAAGATAAAGGGAATCGTCAGTGTCCCTCTTTCTCTCTCTCCCTCTCTCTCTCTCTCTCACTTTGGATGGTGCGAAGAGTTCTGCAGGAGAGGACGGAGAACTTTGAGCTCCTTCGCGCCTGATCTTGTTCTCTCTCTTACTCTCTCTGTCTCTTTCTCTCGAAGCACTTTCCTCGGGCGATTCGAGAGAGCGACCGCGACGATGGTTTACTCGCTAATTACACTCGTAAAGATTAATTAGATTAACGCGCCTATAGTATTATCGTACCTCGTATATATACGGCTCGGGGTTAGCTGGCGTGTGTGCGAGGGTGATTACCTATGTCACCGGTATGTAAAACTTGGCAATCCGTGATAAGCTAATCGACTTTTGGTATTTGGAAATTAAAAGAGATTGGCTCGATCGTTCTCGCGCGGATGCTCCTTATTTTTATCGTCCTCGCAAGATGGGTTTTAATCGCCTCCGCGTCTTCAAAAAAAGATTACGAAACAATGTTCGTAATCGTGCAATAAAATCAAACATTGTCGATGCAACTCGACAGGCCGATAATCCTACTCATCGTATATCGATTTATAAATAATAGCGTGTTATAAATTTCATTCGATTATTTACAAAAATGTTCTCGACTCTCTCAGATTTATGCTGGAAAAATAATATTAAAAAGAAAGAAACACTTAAGCCCGAAGTATCGTCAGTGTCTGAACACGAAGCGAAACCGGCCAAAGCATCAATTTAATTCTTCTCGTAATGGTGGCGTTCGCGGAATGCGTTCGATCCAATCTTTACCGTAGCTTAGCTCTACTCCGCCCATTTATGTCTCACTCTCGTTGCTGTTTGCCGCTGTCTTGAGGCCGAGTGGCCTCGGTCCGAGAAGAGCGTAATAATTCAGGTCTGGGTTAGCCTGGCACGAGAAGAACGAAGAGAGGAGAGTAGATGCATCGAGGCTTCTCTCCGTGTGTGCATCAAGCGCGGTGTGGACTGGATGCCAAAGAGATCGAACACGGCTCGATCGTTACTGCTCGTACCATACATACACCCATACACACATATATATATTGAATAAAGCTACAATGTACACGCCCTTCGAATTACTCGCAGAATCCGAGTTCTTGCGGCTCCGTCTCTCTCGCTGATCGAATTCCCCAGGATCATCGGGACGATGGATGTAACGTTCCTTACACGAGGATGCTCGCATTTCATCTATTTTTCATTCGATAATTAACTCGACGTTGGTTGCATTAATTACGAGCAGGGTCAGTATTTTGTACGGTTGGTTGGAAACCTTGGCGAATATTGAAATTAATCGATGAAAACTAAAGAAAAACGCGTTGCGACGAAATAACAACAAAAATCGTATCGATTAAATCCGTTGATCGATATTCGTAATATCGACAGGTATATTTTATTAAAAGCGAGCTATTTAAATATAATTAATAATGTATCGATCGTTTTTATACGGTAAAGACTCGCATTAGTGGCAATATATATTAGAGCACTGCTCCTTCTCAATCGCCCTTCGGCGATCGGAGAACTGAAAATGAAAGTGCTCGTGCGCGCGTACGTACACAGTGCGCGATAGATGCAACGATCGGCTAATAGCAAAACGCGCATTCACCGACGGATTCTCTGGTCGAATGATGGACTGCCTCGCCGAATCTAGAACGTCCCGTTTCTCAGACCGAGAGACTCGCTATCCGCGATTCTCCTCTCTCTATCCCCTTGCTCCACCTCGCGTTCCGGAGCCCCTATACTCCCTCACGAAATCGATGCGTCAATTAGCGTAATTAACGGTCGAGTTACGGGAAGGCGCGGGCGAGAGCTAGTGCGAGAGAGGTACCCGTAGCACCGCGAGTCGATCCGATATACTACCAATATACATCGCTCCGCTATAGATTACAGCAGGTACAAGTTTTGCGCAACGGACTTTGTAACGTTTCATACGCGGGTACGCACGGAAGGGTAAAAAACAGGCTCGCGTGGACCACACGATCGTCGTTCCAATCTCTACGTCTTATCGATTCGGAACAGAGGCAGTTTGATGCATTGGCTATACGAATTAAAACTTCTTCGAGATATTATTTCGTAGATTATGGAACGTTACTTTTATTTACAAACAAATATCTGCGCCCTTTTAATCGCTTGTACGAACATGCGAGAGAATAAAATTTATCGAATATAGCTCGATTATTTTTTCACGGGATGATCGTTCAAATCGGCCTCGCAGCGAAATCGATTTTAGCTTACGTTAATATATGTTTTTAATTAAAAAGTTCAATTTTACAAATATTTGTGATGTGTACAATTTTCATTATTAGAGATTAATCGGGAGTCTCGTGCGTATTATGTTCGTGATACGGAGATCGGGCGCGTGCGCGAGTACACGAGTGTGTCCACAGAGCGCGCGAACTGTAAACAACCTTGTACCCATTGTGATCTACATCGCTCTGCCATACCGCGTTGGCGCGCGGCGGTCCACAGAATCTCTCCCTTTTACATTCGCTAATATTGGTACTCGCAAATTAAATTGCCGAATTAAAAATTACCGCGGTGCACACAGCGCAGTTCCCTCGCATCGTCGTTCAAGGACAGTCTTTCCTCCCATCGAGTAAATTTTTATCCCGTTGAAATATCGGGGCTCGAGAACGATCAATGAAATACAGCAAAAAAAAAGAAAACAAAAAAAAAAAGAAAAACGATCATTCGAGAAAGAGGAAAAATAAAGTACGCCAGAAAATGGGGTAAACAAGTAGAAAAGTCATAAGCGTTTAAACGATTGAAAATCCGCGAGCGTGACCATTCCGGTTTTACGCGTTCGTAGTAAGAATTCATTAGCATAATATCGGTCCCTAAACGTCGGAATAAATCGATTCGGTTGGATGTATTCGTATGTGTGTGACGTCACGGTAGTCGTCGAGGGCGACGCTGTGATCGTCGGACAGAATGAGGAGGGAGAGAGGGGACCCCACACCACCCATGTTGAGCGTTTCAGGCCTTTGAGTGGAGTTGCCGCTCGCGCGTTCATGTCGGTAAGCGTGTATACCTATATGTGTACATCCATATAAATATATAGGTATATATGTATGGTCTCAACGACGATACGATACAGGCGTGTCTCGCTTCTTGCGTTCTCGCATTTCTCGTATATGGAATATATTTATATATATATAGCAAACAGGTATACACGAGAGGAGACTTCGCGCTCGAAGTACGTACTTCGAGCTACCGCAATCTTCATTCGACAATTTTACCACCAGCGGCCGATAACTCGCGATGGTAGTAATATCGATACGTTACATAATATATAGTTGTCGATATTTTACATACATTATAATGCAGATACCTACAGAGTCGAAGAGACAGATCACCAAAATAAATCGGACGTAAACGAACGTTAACTCGTTGAAACTAAATCTTCGGCTGCTTCGACAGACATTCGCTGCGGCGAATCGAAATACAGTTCGAGTAGTGAAATATTTTGTCGTGCGTTTAAATACCTGTAAATTCATTTTTGGTGAATCGAATAATTTTTTTCTTCGGTCTGTTAACGTGTAAAATTATGAAGGTTGAATTCATTTTTGTTGTTGCTATTATTCAAGAAGATATGCGTGCTAAGATCGAAGATTTTCCGAAAGTGGTCCATCTTAGCGGGCCTGCTCATATTTCCCGACTCGAACGCGGGAATTTATAAATATATGAGTCGAAAGCTCCCAGAGACTAGTCCTCGATAGATATTACAGTTAAACTCCGAAGCGCGCTTGTGCGCCTTCTTTGCACCGAGCGGCATATAGGCGGGCATGCTAATTATGCACCGCCCGACGAATGCGAACTCGCGCGAGTAAGGAAAGCCGCGCACGAATTAATTGGAAACACGCCGCTCGCGCCCGCGGTTCTGCCCCCACGGAGTCGCGCGCATACGGTTCACCGTGACTATTTCCGTTCCTAATTATATTGTTAACGTTATACGAATCGAGGCTGTAAAATATTCGTGTGGGAACTGAAACTCGCTCGTACCAAGATGCAACTCCCTTCGATATCGCGCGGATATTTTCGCTTTCAGGGCGGTAGGCGAAATTTTTCCGCGATATACGTATCGTTCGATTAACAAAAATAGTCGATCCTTGAGGCATTTTGAAGCGCGAGTTTATCGAGATACTAATGTTAATCGAGGAATACGCCGAGAAAGATACGAGTCGGGGAGCTTTGTTTGTAACTAGACACGCCGCGCGTTCGCCCGAGCGGTTCTCGAATTAATTGGAAAGCAAGAAATTTTGCTCACCGTACGTGCCCCGTTGCCACATTCGCAACGTTATTATCGTCGATAATTATCATTGAAAATTCCACAGTGAGCTTCGTCTAATTTTCGCGTATCGAATATATTTTTAATAATTTCATCACTTTCTCGTTATTTCGATTCACCTTGAAAATCGGGGAGAAAAAAAATTGTCGAATTTACGAGTTATTCGGTTCATTATATCGTCATTAAATTCGGAATTCGCGAAATGCAGAGTAGATCTCGCGACTTAATTTTCTTGCCCTGTAATTATCGGTAGCGCGTGCGGCCGTAAAATTCATTCGAATTACCGCCTTTAAAGTGCCAACACGGGGATTAATTGGAAGAATAATACACCGCGAACGAACAGAAAAAAGATGTTTCTTTCTTAGCCCCGAAAGATATTTCGTCGGTCGGACAGGCAAATTACATTGTTAAAATCGGTCGATAATGTCGACATGTGCACGCACGCGCTATGGCACGAACAATTTATTGTACGAGGTAACCCGAAAATAATCGTTATACGTATTTTTTTACGACGCGTAATTCGCCCTGCGGGAAGGACGCTGCGTTTTTCTTTTCTCCCTTTGGTCGATAGTGCGTGCAAAAGTTTTTCGCTCCCTCGTTTCCAGTAGTCGATGTATCGAGTGGTCAGACACGACGAAAGCGAGTGAGAGAGAGAGAGAGAGAGAGAGAGAGAGAGAGAGAGAGAGAGAGAGAGAGAGAGAGAGAAAGACGATCGAGCACTCGGAAGTTTATCTGTAAAACGAAACGGGTCAGGCACGAGCCAGAGGGAGAATCCGAGTTTGGTGCGCGGGCGAGTTTAATGAACGCGGATTATTCTCGTCCGTATTGAATAATTCCGGTCTAGTCATGCCTCTTGATTTGGCAGTTCATTTACATTTCTGCCTCTCTCCCTCTCTCTCTTTTTCTCTCTCGCCAAAAGGGAAAGCTAGATGGCTGTTTTTATTTTTTCGTCTTTTTTCTCTCTCTCTCTCTCTCTCTCTCTCCTTCGAGTCGGTCAATCGATTGCGTTCGACACGTCGTACATTATTATATGTATGGGTACGAGAAGTAACCTGGGGTACACGTATCCACGTACAAAGTTTTTCTTCAGCCAAAAGGGGAAGCCGGTCGCGATGTTAACTCGAAACTTGAGAACCATAACGAATTGGTCCTTACAGTTAAAATCTGGGCGTGTTCCGTACTTGCTCTCGTCTTTTACGAGCCGCGCCGCGCTTTTCTCTCCCTCTCTCTCTCTCTCTCTTTCCCTCTACCCCTCGTTCACTTTGCAGCAGAAACCGCATAATGTATGCCAGATCGGGGCACACGGATCGGTATCCACACTCTGTAATCATGTGGAAAAAAGAGCTTTGCGTGCGAGAGCATTCGCAACGATACATATATATGTATATATATATATATATGTAGAGTGAATATTTCGTCCCGCTATACTATATATATTCCTTACACGAATTGATTTTCGAGACGTTTTAGCACTCACTGGCGAGTATGTTAAAAACGAGAACGGCCGAGAGCTCGAAAAGACCGTGGCGATATGTATAATACATACCTACATGTTCGAGGCGTTGGCTCTCTTGTAACGTACGCTCGAAGCGATACGCGGCACTGCGTAAAAACCTTTTCAATTTTTTGAGAACAAAACCAATATCTGTCGAGAATTATAAGCAATTCCATCGTACGAAATTATTGACGTGCAGCCGGCTACTTTTTCTTCTATTTCTCTTATGATTTCCACTATCTTCCAATTTGCTGCATGGTCTAAAATTATATGTATTGGAAAATATATTTGTGAAACATCATGAAAATCATATGAAAAAAATGAAATATGTGAGAAGATTCGAAAAAAAGGTTACTAAATTTACAGGGAATTCCCCATACATGAGTAATTTTTTCGATTTCTCGCCATATTTTTATGGAGCGAAAGACGCCACATTTTCGAACCATTGTTACTGCGCATATATAATTCTCGCTCGTCGTGCGTGCCGAAACTTTTTTTCGCTACGCGCATTGAAAATAAATTAAAAACAAAAAACAGACACGAGATGGGAAGATGTACGATGTAATGGGGGTTGTACGGCGTGTAATGACCGTCATTATTTCCGATTTTTTAACGGCTCTGTCTCGTTGCCGAGGCTTACGAGAAGTTGCTGAGAGAACCACCTATGGGATGAAGTATCGCACTCGTATGAAAACAAATTCTTTTTGACCTCCGCAACAAGCCCCTATCTTCATTAATCCACGTTCACGATATATATATATATATATTCATACTTCTACATACACATATTTATGCCGCATGGTCTGCTGGGGAGCCGCTCAATAATTCAGACGAAAAGTGAACGATAATTCGGGAGGGTGAGTTTTTGCACGCGCCCCGTCTTTTACGCGGTGTGAAACGATACAAGCGTCGAGAGACGGTTAACGATGGAGGTTTGCGGCCACCGGATAAAAAGAGAACTGCTTAAAGGTGAAAAGAAGAATCGCGCGAGAGACAAACGTGCAAACGTCTGATATTTTTTCGCCCTCTTCGCTCATACCCGCGGCTTCTTAATGATTTAGCAAAGGCCCCGGGGGGTCTCTCTCGCGACGAGAGGCACCAGAGACTCGACCGCGGCCAACGAAGAGATAATTTTACAAGTATATACTTTTCTATCATCAAAAATCCATCAATAACCCAGAGCCCTTTACGCGCATACGAGCAAATAATTTATAATATTCGTTATTCTCGTTATGTCTTTCTCTCGCCCATTTTTTAATTTGTTAAGTGCCGAGTGGCGATATACGTACGTGATAAATTTATCTTTTACACGCAGTGCGCGTAAAAAGAGAAAGAGAACGGGAGATCAAAATCTCAAGCAGGAGTATGTCCTCGTCGACGAACCGCTGATAGTTTGCCCTCTCTCGGTGAAACTTATTATTATCATTTTTTTTTCTCTCATTTCTCTTTAATTCTCCCGCGATGAGAAGTAACAGTGAGTTCGCGAGAGCACGAAGAATATGTACGAGATCTTAATCGGCCACACACGACGAAAGCTACGGGGACCCTCGGGCGTAACGTGATTCCGCGAGAGATGATCGCGCGAGCATCCTCTTCGTCGTCGGTCAAAATTTCAATGTTTCGAGCGGGCCCACGGCAAGAAGGAAGCCAGAAGCGCAAAATCTCGTGGTAAGTGAAACGATGCATGCAACACGAGGAGACGACGCGATGATGAGAGCCGTGCTACCGTGTGAATTATAATTAATCGCTCCCTCGCTCGTATTATTATTATCATTATTATTATTATTGTTCGTTTTTTGTTTCGTTGCCTCGTGGTCGTCATGTGAAATAACTGACACTCGTTACGAATAATTTTTCGACGGTACACACGTTCGTCCCATCAGAGCACTTCTCCCGTTTCCAACGACAGAACACAGGACTGCAATCAAATAGTCATTACAGACGAGTCTATGTGTATTTAAGTTGTTCGTCTTTTTGACATTACAAGTCCCTGCGAATATAGTTATAGGTTTCGATACGTGAAAATAACGGACCTCCTTGATTTACGTTAAATTCAACTAAACATTTATTCAATATTTATTTTCATATTAAGTAATAATTCAATTGACGTTTGAAAAAATTACTCATCAAGATTATTAAAGTTTCTTTTATACAATCAAATAATTATTTCAATTCCACGTATCTGATTTTCTCACCGCATGTGCAAAAATCATTTCGCGAGCTAACCTGCGATTCTCATAGAATCGATCTTTAATCGAGTATCCGCAAGAGTAATCCCCAGAGAGCCTTCCCAAGGATGTCTCTTCTATCACACTTTTTATCGTCCTTCTTCGCTCTGCCTCCTTTCCCTCCCTCTCTCTCTCTCTCTCTCTCTCTCTCTCTCTCGCTCGCTCTCTCACTCACCCTTTCTCCTGTATCCCTGCGTTTTGCCGAGACACCCTATGTTTGTGCTCGTGTGTGCGCGCCTCGCAACGTCCACTAATTGCCGCAACTCGTGAATTAGCATCGGCAATAAACTTACTCCGGTACTCCCGCGAGTCGGACATAAGGTGACTGTAAAGGTTCATTAGTCACCGGGCACCGTGTAACTAGGTATCCCCGACGCTGAGGATCTCCCTGGGTATACTGGAGAACTCGGATATATATACCTAGGAGGTATTATCTAGGAGTCTCTCGTTGCTTGCTTCTCACTCCCTACCGTCCTACCTGAGACACCGCTCCCGGCTACACACGAGCTTTATACCGAGGCACATTTCTCGATCGACTTCTATGCAAACACACGTTACACAGGAGAACACACCGAGCACGCATTGTGAAATTGACCGGCTTATTCGTAGCTCACCTTACAAAGTTCCGTCACGACATTGGCAATAAAAAACAATCAATATATTCGAGTCGAGAGTAATTAGTCAATTAAATCAAACTTCTCATCATCTGCCATTTCACAAATGTTCGTGTAGACGTTTTAATTAAAAAAAAAAAATCGTAGCTTCGAGTCAATTTTCATGAGCGAAATTGAACCGTTTTTTTTAAAACTTTCCCTCGCGTTTGCGCAACTGCCGTCAGAGATTTAGAGCCTTGTACGTTTGTTGATGACTTTTCTATAACCGGGCTACGCCGAGTTCGTTAAAGTGTTGACATCGTTGCTCATCATCGTGATCTTCGTACAAACTCCGAGACACTTTGAAGAGACGTTCGGTCTCGGTTCTCTCGCTCATCGCTAGTACTAATAAATGTTCGTTAATCACGAGGGGTGTCTAACTAGACAGGAATGCCGGCTGTAACTCAAGATATATAAACCTGTCTCAAGAACCGTTTACTTCGTTACCGGACCGCGAGTTCACTCATAAAAAGCTACGTTCATTTTTGTTCTCACGATTTTTTTCGGTATTTTTGCGGCATACATACGCATATCTGCTATTTATATGCGTCTGAAAGGAGATAACTGTAGCACAGTCGTAAAAAATCTAGTTCGTTACTCCATTGACTTGTGAAATTGTCTCGTCGTTTTTCCGTTCACGTCGAAGCGCGATTATCGAGAAAAACGCGATGGAATACTTTTTTTTGTATAACAACTAAAAATTACATTCGTCTCGTATCGTTCCCTCGGATATTTTTACAGATAAACACACTACCGAAGTCTCGTGTAATTCTTTTCAATCGAGAAATCTTATACGAGAGTCGCGTACGTATATAAACGTACATATTCATTTTCTCTCATTTATATTCTCGTGTCCCTTCGCAACGACGAATTTCGTTGACCCACCCTGCGTTTGCACACCGGCTCCGATGTACTCTTGGATTTACACGCGCCCATATTCACGTCGCGCGTGTATACGTGTATAGGAGCCTCGCAAATCCCGTTCGTTACGGGTTAGTACCGCGAGATCTATCGGGGTTCATTATGGATTTACGGTACATCGTATAACTTCGTCGTTGCTGGCGGGGATCCCGAGGATTATTTCGTGTGGCTTCTTCGTACCTTCGGGTTATATCTATATGGATATTCATATATTGCGTAGAGTAGTGTGGATACGTGTGTCGTGTCGGGCGAGGAGCCAGGGCGGAATGACCGCGTAAAGCTTCGTTAGGGTCAGGTTGGTCCAGCTCGAGTATTTCTCTCTTTCGCGGCTTGACATGCGGCTTAATCGACAACCGGGATATCGGCAAGCATTTCTCATGTCCTTTCTTATCGCAATACTCTTTGCATTCGTATCATTAATAATATATTACATTAACCAACGAATAATCGCGTTTTTTTTCTAATGGGCGAACATATTGTACATTCTCGTGTATAATAAACAGATTTATTTTCTGGCCAGTATAATATTCGATCGAAATGAAATTATATTTAATTCGTAAAAACTGATTCGAGTAACGTGAAATTTGTTTAAGTGTAACGTCGATCCTTGGTGCTAGAGTAATTTGGTCGTCTATCATCAGTTCAACACTCTATTCGCTTTCATACGCATTGATGAATGGTACACTCTTCTCATCCACGAGATGACTCGTCCCATTTCTTCCTACATAACTCCGTAGTTCGTGACTCTCTCGCCATTTCCTGCTCTGCATACGTACATAGACAGAGCCGCGCAGTGAACTAATATACGCGCGAAGAGCCGAGTCCGAGACGACTATATACCGAGAGAGAGAGAGAGAGAGAGAGAGCGAGAGAGCGAGAGACTATTAAACAAGCAAGCAATTCATTTAGGGCGTCCTCTCGTTAGCTGACCGTTCACTCTCGCACGAGACTCGCGTAGTGTCAACGGCACGACACCAGCAACCAGTAATTCCCTAGCACCTACACTCACGCACACACATACACATAAACGTATCTCTATATTTCTCGGTACAGTGAGAGTTCACGTAAGCTCGATATTTGCCCGTGAAATGTACGGAGTTTAGTGCGTCCGCGGCTTTCCAGTTTCGCGAATGTGTGGTCAGGTAAATTCGAGTCCGACACACCGGTGAGCTCGACACGGCGCTCCAATTATTCCGTAACTTCTGCGAGACACCCTCTGTCTCGTACTTGTTACCTAGAGTTACCGTAATAGAGTGGGAACGACGTAAATATGCGTGGAATATTCAGTCCTCGTGCCTGGCAAACTTTGCTCTCACGAGTCTCCGCCCGGACAGTGTACCTATGAATTGAATAAGCACATACTGCTCGAATCAATGAGAATGTTTCGTTATAAATATAGACATCTCGGGGATTAGGGAAAAAAGGCTATTGACAGGTAAAAAGTTACCGAGACTTCGTGTTTTGTCACAACACGTGTATATATGTGTACGTGTGTTTATATGTGTCTTGAACGAGGCTCACTAAGAGACATTGCAAAAAACTCGAGCGTCTTTCACTAATGCCCATAGATGAAAGTCACTTGTTCGGTGGATATAATACACGGAGACGATGTACTCCGTTGTGAGACTGCTGTTAAGTCGCTGCGCAACGACGGAGAGCGATATGCTTTAAAAATGTGCCCCTCACCCTCGTTCTCCAAAGTATACAACATATATATATATATATATATATTCACATATACATGTGTAACCATGTGTGTATATAAAGGCGTACTACACTGTACATATACTTATAGTCTCGATACTCGATAGTGATTGATGATGATTAGCCGGCGATTTGCCGATAAGGCAATGTAACAGCGCGCGCGCGGTATAGGGACAAGACCGAGAGAGGAAGGCCTCGGATCGTGTAGCTACGATATATGTATTCCAGGATAGCTGTAATATTATTACGAAGATATTGGACTCCGAGCTTCATTGTATATACATGAAAACTTATTACGTGAAAATTGCTCCGTAATAAGGAACGAAAGGGAGTGTCGTCGATGCAAATTGGCTAAAAGTGTGTTATCGCGGTGGGTATGAAACTTTTATTCCGTTCTGTAATGAAAATGCGGCTTGGATCTTATCTTACGTACGTCGACGAGTAATAATATAAAGTTTAATATCGTCAATGATTATTTTCAATAATGATGAAAATTAATCGATGGAAAAATTGTAATGCGTTTTGTTTCGCATTACTGATTTTTTTTTCGCACGGAAGCTTCGTATCCCTCGCCAGATCCTGCGCATATCTTTACTCTCTTCAATTCGCTATATCGGCCCTTCTCTCTCTTTTTCTCTCTCCGTGGTGGTCTTTGGCGTTGAGCGAGTGGCCGTTCCGAGTGTCTAGTTAGTGGCGTGATTCAGTTGTGTGTGGCCACCGCGGGCGCTCACACGATCTCTCGCTTCTCAACCCGGGCCTTGGACGAGAGAAAGATCGCATATATATAGAATAGCCCGCGAACAGGACTCCCCTCTCTCTCTCTCTCTCTCTCTCTCTCTCTCTCTCTCTCTCTCTCTCTCTCTCTCTCTCTCTCTCTCTCCCTCTTTCGTTCTCTCGGTCGCGGGAAAAGGGGAGCAAAAGCAGAGGAGCGTACGTCGATCGGCGATTAGACCAGCGGCATGTTCTTTCCGATCGCAGCTAAATATCTCAAGGCGCTTATATGTAGCTCCTATACATAGATATATCTATACCTATATCTATTATGTGTCCGAGGAACTTCACTACATCCTGCTCTCTGTCAAGGGGGTAAAGAACCTTGGAGTAGTAGCGTGCAATCCGGCGTATATTGCTCATCCTTTACTGCTTCTAGTTCTCAACATCTATTTAAAATCATCGATACGTTTAAAAAATAATACGCATGGAACAAAAAATATTTCGTATTATTTTAATAGAATTTAGTAGACTTATCTTAATTGAATTAATCAAACGTTTTTTATCTTTTAGAAAAACCCTTTGTTTCACAAATTATGATTTAGTTCAATTTTAAGAGAAAATTCACGTCTCATGTCGCTCGGGGCACTCTCTCTCCCTTTCTCATTTTTTTTCTCTCGTGCGGGCACGCATATGGGACCGCCTGTAAATTCACATACGCGGGCTGTCAATAGAAGCAGGATTGTGCCCCTATATGGCAACGAGCTAAAATCCTGTCTTCCAGTGCCCACACTGCCGATTTCTCTCTCTCTCTTTCTCTCTCCATGTACCATCTTCCCTCACAGTTGTTTCATCTTTTGCGCTTTAAAGGCACGAGGCTCGCACCTCTCTTACCCAATACACGAGAATGCTCTCTCATTTTATATCTTGTACCTCGGTCACGATCGATCGAATGGCAAAACAAAAAATCACTGAGGCTAAGCAGATAAACAAAAACAGCAATTTTATCAAGAAAATTTGTAATACATTCTTAATGATCGATCCAGAATATTGACAATTTGTCGAATGCATTATGGTATGCATTCGTGCATTCTTATGAATATATTTGAGAAAAAATGAATAATAGTAGTGCAAGAAAAAAGAAAAGATTGAAGCGAACCTGTCGATCGCGCCGAGTTGAGAAGTATAGTGCACGCTTCGAGTAATTGCAAAATTATCCGAGAAAAGAAATATATCTATATATCTATATATATATATATATACATATGTGTGTACGATATAGTATAACCGTAGTATAAAAGAACAGGCGCGTTCTCGATATCGGTTCTCTCGTGTAGTCAGGTATGTGGACAGTTTCATTAAAATTTATTTATGAATACTTGGCAAGGGCTCGGCGCACCGTGGCACCAAGCCTAGAAGCTGCCTTTTCCACCTCCTCCTTCTCCTTCATCTCCCGATCATTGTGTCGTACTACTGCTGTTGCCGCTAGTATTCTTGCGTGTATGTCGCGAGAGAGCCCGAGGTGTGTCATTGTCGCGTATACCGCGCGTATACGTAATTCGCTCCACTTATTTTTTGTTCTTGCTACCATTCAGCGGTAAACGATATATACCGTTCAGATTCGCGCGCGCTCACTTTTCCATTCTCCAAGAGCCAGTACCTACGGACAAGAGTCTGTACCTGTTAAAACTTGAATACGATCGAACGCGACCCCCTTATCGATATAAATTACGATAACGATCAAACGAGATATTAATCGCCATATCGATATGAAAATAAATTTCGTCCATGCGTCAAGTTCGATTGATTCCTCGACGTATGATTTCGATCATTATGATTGATTTAAATGAAAAACAAACGTTTGTTTTTTACTACGCGTAGTAGACAATAGTGCGAGATTAATATTATTTTCGTTCACTCGTGGTATCGTTTACCGATTCTCGGGCGACATTGTACAGTAAATGGTACATCGCTCTGTCATTAATACATCAGCCGTTAAGGCTGCCTGTCAGATAGCACGAACAGACGCGACAGCAGCAGCGAGAGAAGCACGATTGACGAACGCCACTGTACCCACCGCCATGTTCTCGTTCACACACATAATCCGCATCACGAGAACGCCTACGGGCACTTTGCATGATTCACGTTAGTAACAGAACTGGCTAAGCCTTTCCAAAATATATCTGTAGCTATTGCTAAGTAGATATATTTACATCCCTACGCCAATTCATCTCGCTTATACCGCATTCTCACACTACAAACTCGTGTCTGTATCCGCAGTAGTCTTCTGCATTAAAGCGCACGAATAGCAATTTCATTATGTCTGACCCAATATCGCCACTACTACTGCCGATCCTCCTTCGTAATTTTTCCCCAGCGCGCCTTGTCTCGCGCCGGAAGTCTGCGGCTACTGTGAGATCTCTCCCGAAGAACCCGAGAATTAGTCGATACCTACGCGAGTTTCTCTCCGGTATTTATAAAAGCTCGCGTCTCTCGAAGATTTGCCCCGATAAACGTATAGGTACAACAACAAATAACGCGGGGAGATTTCCAACGCTCGGGTTGCCTCATTCGATTGGGATCTATCAACCGCCTCGTTACAGATAATATATGCTAGCTATAGCTATATGGAAAATACAGAATGGTTATAATCCCAGGCGAGAGATTTCATCGCAGCGGTCTCTCGCCGTGTGTGCGTATTCCCCGATGCCAAAGGCTAATTTATCGGGAGCCAATAGTCCATAATTCATTGCGTATCTCCATTGTAGGAATCTCTCGCTTTCTCTCTCTCTCTCTCTCTCTCTCTCTCTCTTTCTTCCATCGATAGACTGCGCGGTGTATTTTCAGTGTGCTCTCGTTGCCATAGACGCTTCTCTCTCGGGATATATATCACATTTGGCTTATACACGCTCTCGGCTTAGAGACTCGAGTGAGCTCTCCCTCGGTAAAGTGCGTAGGACGTTCCCGTGTAATAAGTATTAGATGGAGTCCGAAGGCTTGATGCCTCTATATCTACTAACGGTGCACGTAATATCTCGCGTCGGGTAACAAAGTGGGGTTTCCGGTGCGTTAACTATGTTACAGTTTCATTCGAGAATCAATCCTTGTTGACTGCTCTCTTCCACCGTGCTCGGTACCTACACACACACACACACATATTTTCCACGCCACGTGATGCAAGACTGCGAAATATCGAAATTACGCAGCGCGTGTCCCTCTCCCGTGGCGGTCTCCGATCGTTCTTCCGGAACGATTTTGCCCCGTCAGAGCACGTTCAACGGCAGAAAAAAAAGTCTTTCAGTGGCTCGACTGTTCACAGTTCTATCGCGCAAGGCATCGTCTCGTTCCACTTTCGTCAAGTGCGTGGCGCACACCCGATCGTCGCGCCAGGGACGACCGGGACATGAGGGAGGGGGGGGGGGGGCGGGGGTATTACAGTTCCGATATGGTCAAGAGTACGGCCGTGAGAGTGATGTAATCGCATATTTGCGACCCGTTAATGGTCATAATGAGCATTAAATATGTTATTACAATTCGCTCTCACTCTTTCTCTCTCTCTCGAATGCCACGAAGCGAAGCGAGTTTATAATACAAAAATAGTACATCTATGCACCAGGTGTATGTGCATCGAGGACGGGATTAGACTTCGGTCTACGCTCCATGTGTTTGCAAACCTAGGTGTAACACATATCCATATATTTCTCGAGCTTCCGGCGTCGTGTTGAATACTCAACATACTCACGTGGCTATGTATTTGTATAAACACCTTTTGCCTTCTCCTGGACAAATATGACGGTATGTACGGGCTAAATATGGTGAAAACGAGGGTGATAATTAGAGACATTAAATCATGGTAATAATGATAATCATTCTTCGACTTCTTTGTCATCGAGTCGCGTCATGAACGATACGCAACGACTATTTGAAAAAACTCGTTCATAGAAACGGAATGCCCAAGATATGAAAAATGATTGTTCTATTTTACGACTTGCCAGACTCGTTCGAGCGTGACGATGGGTAAACACGTTCGACTTCTATTTTCTAGTCAGGGCAATTGAGTCGTTTACTGAAGGACGGAAGTCTCGCCTAATTGTTACCGATCAGTGTGAAGGGGTTTTCGACTTGGTCGATGTTCAATTTTGACTACACGAAAGATTGTATGAAGAAAACTTGGCTCACTCTCTCGTTGGTTGGGTAGTACTGATGCTCTGTGAGGAATGGAAAGTGTATGTTTGACATACGAGTTCGGCTATCAGAAATTTATTTTTACTACACAACTTAATGATTTTCAAATAACTTACACAATATACGAGTCTACCTACTCTCGGTGAGATTGTAATATTGTACTTAGGCGAATATAGTACTTAAATGCAAGAATGCTCCGCATATTCTCGTTCCGCTGAAGTTGAAGTAGCGTTGAAATCCCGTTGAACTGTTCTAACTGATCACTTGTTAAAATGGCAGCCTTTTTATACCAAATCTTTACGGCTAGTTGAACTTTTCGTTGGCTGATTTTGTATTCTTGTCATAAGTATTTGGCATTGTTGATTTATGATTGGATGACCAAATTTCAATAAAACAAGGCTAAAACTGTTCTTCTTATTGCTAGAAGAAACCTCTATTTCTTATTTCACTATGTCGTAACTATCATTGTACTAGGATGAAGCATGATTCTATTACCTGGTTTAAAAAAGGTATGATGTGTATAGATGTGCCTCATATTTATATTTCTTCCGGGTTATGCGGGGTTATGATGTGTTGAGCGGAAGTACGACTCTGTTTCCTAAGAGTCAACTCGATGTAGAGTAGGGCTTTGAACGGGGAAGGGGCCGGTCAGTCGTTGGATGTCGAGGGAGAAAGATCGATTTTGGGTCGTAATGCTGAGATTTCGTTAAGTGGGGATAAGAAGGCCAACAGTGTACCGAGTGGTGATTCTTGAATTGTAGCGAGCTGGCAATGGGATTTGGTTAGATGGTGATAAGAAGGTATATTGTGTATCGAGCGATAGTTCTCGGATCGTAACATCTACAACAAGAATAACAATAACAACCATTTACCACATTTATTACGGAACTGTGTCACGTACAGAGCGTATACGTATCTGTAAGTACGTCTTTATAAACGCCTTTACGATGAAACGCTCTTTCTCCTCTTCTACTCGTCTTCTTGTTTCTCTTCTCTCATAGTTGCGGACACGTCAGTTCCTCGCTACTGCTATCATCATCGCGTATAGCCGGCAGCCAGCGAATGTATATAAGTGCGAGTATAAGTATAAACTACCGTGGCTCGCGAGAGAGAGAGAGAGAAAGAGAGAGAAAGAGAGAGAAAGAGAGAGAGAGCTCGCGTTCTACCGTGAGGAGCATCTCGAAATCCACCACCCGTGTATCACAGACACATATACACACATAGACAGAGAGCGAGAGAGAGAGAGAGAGAGAGGAGAAAAGAGCGAGATAGGGAGTGAGAGCGCCAGCGCGCACACACCACCCTCGACGCGCGCGCGCGCGCACGCCCGAGCGTTCCGCCTCGCCGAAGAGAGATAGGATCTCTTGCCCATATTCCCTCACTTCAACCCTTTGCCGCTCGCTTGCATCACACAACTCTTTATACGTCTATGTTGCGTCTGTGTGTGTGTGTCAGATTTTCTCTGTCTACTTTGAAACGAGCAAGTCGAGCGCGCGCGCGCGCGCAAAGATTCTGCAGTTTATATACTTGAACCCGCAGCGCGGAGAGCGAGAGAACTGCATCACGCTTGCACCTTTCCAGCGTACGGGAGACCCCCGAGGCTTCGGCGTGCGAGAGAAGCTACCGCGGAAGCCTCATCGTCTCTCTGCCACAATGTTTCTCCTCTTCCTCTCTTTGCTTTCCTTTCATATGTATATATATATATATATATACGTATGAAGGTGATATAGGTGAGTGTATATTTCCCTCGACTTCTTGCTAACTTTCCGCTGTAATATCGAGCCGATACAACGATATTACACGTACCTGTACAAGAGCCGCGCCACAGTCGGCAGGATCTTCGCACAGACGCTAGTGAAATCGGCGGCGCGTATAGGCGCGTTCGTTGAGAAAATGGAAGAGCTAGAGAGCGCGGAGCTGATAGTTCGCGATCAACGCTAGTAGATTATACCCGTTTCACACGGACGCCTGGGCGTGTCCGGCCATTTAGCCAACTCGTGCTGACGCTTGGTAACTGTTATATATGTATATTATACGCTGTATGCAAGCGGTTCCCTCTTTACAACGTCGTCGAAGGTAATAATAACGTAATAAGAAATTACGAGAGAGCGGGACACGCCCGATATGTTCATCGTCCGCACTTGAACGAAACGAGGAGAAAATGCAGTTTTCGAAGCAAATACAGAATGTTCTTCTCCATCAGCATCGTTCGAGAATCGTTCGAAATATTAAAAATAATATCTTCTCGAGAAACGTTCGGGAAACATCGTTGGAGGATTTATGTATTTCTTTTTAATCGAGAGCGATTATGGGAGCTTGGGTAATAAATATACCCAACTATACCTATTAGCGAATTTCTCAGAGGAAGCAGTGCCACTGCGACTTTATCTCGCTAATTCCCTTATTAGGGGGACACGATAGGAAAATACACGCTAACAGGGAGAACGGCGCGAATTGGATAAGAGTAAAATTGATGCCCTCCCCCTTTCGCTATTCTATGTATCCCGGGGAGAGTTTCTCGCTTGCGAGTATCGTCTCGAGGATGCTATATATATATTCATACCTCTTCCACCACTATCATCGATGATGGCGGTGGTGATGCTCAGGAGGATCGATGCGCCACGAAGACCCGGGGCTAACAGCGAGTATACACGGAGGAGAGCATCTCTAGCCGGCAGCGTGCCCATCGACTCGAGAAATAACGGTCAAGATCTCGACCATATAGCCTCCCTCTTTCCCTCGTTCTCTCTCTCTCGCTCTGTCTCTCTCTCTCACTAACGTTTGCTCTATGGCTGCAAGTGATGTAGCGCACTGAGTTCGCCGGTCGTGGGGTTCAGGTTCGATTCCCCGATACTGACAAACATATTGCCTTATACCGGGGCAGAACAAATGGCAATATATATTCCGAAGTTGTGCGGCGCGCGGTCTCATCTCTCCCTCCTTCCCTCTCGGTCTGTAGCTCGCTTACTCTTAGCTCGCTCTAGGGCTCTTATAGTCGCGCTCTACTCGATCCTTCCCGGGAGAGGTGGCTTCAAGGATCTTCCCGGTGGGTAAGGATCTTCCCAGGTTCCCATGGGGCTAACACGGTAAACCAAGAGAGCTGGGATATACATCGACGCTCTCTCTCTTTCTCTCTCTCTCTCTCTCTCTTTCTCTCTCTCTATGCGCGATGTGTATATATGTAACGGTTGGACACACCAGGGAAGAAGATTCTTCTCGGTTGTGTCTGTAATGCTGTATAGCTAATACACTCGCGCGAGCGTTAGGGCCAGACCGCGAAAGAGAGCTTCTCTCGTGCGAGTTCCTCGAGAGCGGATCACAGAGCAGAGCTCCGGAGAGGGAAACCCCCTTGGACGCTCTTAGTATATGTGTATGTGTGTAAGCTTGTACGTGTGCAAAAGTTGACTACTCTCGGCTGTGGAGAGAAGCTCTCCCACGCGGCCGTACTAGACGCCGCCGGTTCCGGCACCGCGCGTTTGCCTTCTGCTGCTGCTGCTGTTCCTTCTCTACTCCTGTTGCCGGCAAATCAACGTCCCTTCTCTCGCAAGAAGGCCCTGCCGACGCCGCCGAGTGTGTATTCCGAGAGAAGCCTCTCTCTCTCTCTCTCTCTCTCACGCTGGCTCTTGGAGCCAGCACGCCCGTGTCTCTCCTCCGCAATTACCGTAATACATCGTCGCGCCGACATTGCCGAGCGAAATCGAGCCTCGAGGCTCGAATCACCCTATAGGTATAGACATATTCGAGTAGCATGAGAGAACTCGGGCTGACGATTTGGCGATAGCAAACTCGATAAATGATTGAAATTTTTATTTAATAATTTTCACTACAAATTTCATTCGACTTTTTTTGTTATGATTTTTTGTAATTGTGTCAGAGATTTACATGTATAACATTAGTAATATAATTGAATTTCAATTAGAAAAAGCTTTTTCCAAGTCTCTTGAGATACAAATGAAATAATAATTAAACCGTTCGAAACACATCGATCTATTATTATCGTCGTACGCAAAATTCATTTCGGTTGTCGCACGCTACGAGGATTAAGACTCTTGATCGCTGATCCCGAATCTCTAGCAGCAATTAACATCAAAGTGGGTTGAATTGTAAGCTCGTCCGACATTGCTTCTGTGTTAAATGCACGTACGCCCGCCCGACACGTTTCTCGCACTACGCGCACGAAATTTGCGCGTAGTGCAAGAAACGCGTTTGCAATTCCACCAAGGGGCTATTAAGACAGTCCCAAGGTGAACTGGCCTGTATGGTGGTACGCTCAATTATACCGGGCTCCCAGAGATAAGGTAGCCGATAGGGTTCGGGCTCTCTCGTCGCGCTTGGCTATATACCACCATCATCGCGAACCATCATCACCATCGTTCTCTGTTCCGTGTCATCGCATCTCGTCGATTGCCCTCGTGATCATTTCTCTCTCCGTCTCGCGATGCTATTCTTTCCTCCCTTCTCACCTGTCTCGGTCACTTTTTACATCGACGACTCGTATGAAACTTTGACGAATCGCAATGTCCCGGAAGGAAGTTTCCGAGAGTTTCGAAAAATCGCGTATCAACGTAGTAAAAATGGATATATATACATATATACATAGTAGGAACGTGGATAAACACGACTGGATTTGCGGATAGATCGATCGAAGCATAGATCGGAACATCCAGTTGATCTCTCTCGCGGTGAAGCGAAAAGAGATCTCTCATTCTCGACTCGGGGCACGTACAGCGAAGATACTAATCTCGCTTGTACGAGATCGGTATTGTTAATAGGAAAATCATTATTTCCGCGTGTGCGTTTGTGTACACATAGACACAAGAGGGGTGTATGTATGATGCATGCGTGTATATTCCGAATGTCGCGATCGTCGAGCGTGTAAACAGGTTGTCCAGTTGGAAAACCGGTGGAACGCGCACGCGGTTCAAGGAGGGTTCGACGCGCTGTGCGCGCTCGGCCGGACATGAGCGAATCCTGCCGCCATGAGCCGCGCGGCGCACAAGCACGGTGCACGGTTTCTGATGCATTGCCGGTACGCGAGTCCTCGGCTCTGTGACACGAGACAGAGGGGAGAAAGAAAGAAAGAAAGAGAAAGGGAGAAGGAGAGAAAGAGAGAGAGATGCGCGGGGAATACGGATGCGGACCCATGGAGCTCTAGCTCTTCTCTCGCGATGTTACAAGTCTCAAGAATTCTTCCGTTCTTTCTTTGGACCTCTTCTTTATGCGATGCGCTTACATGAAAGTGTTCAAGCTTCTTGATGTCTTGCCGGTTGAGAGGGCGGGTGAGAGGGTAGGACGGAGAGAGGGAGGGAGTGAGAGGGAAGCTGACAAACACGATATAGGCCCCGTGTGTGTTCGCATAATCTACGTTGAATAGAAGGCTCCGCCTCGGGATCTCGTGAATTTTTCTTTGATCCACTTGAAAAAGCTATTGACAATATCTATCTCCACTCTACTCGACTCTGTACAACGAAGAAGTATTATATATAGAGTGCACCGCTGCATGCGTACATCTATATAACTATATGGCTATATATATATATATACTCGTAAATGCGTGTATAACGACGATGGTCGGTCCGTGTTGAAAATATATGTGACACGCTTGAGTTATACGCGATGGGGATGAGAGAAGGAGCACTTACCGGGAGGACGCGCGCGCGCGCGCGCGCCGAGCCTCGAGATGTGCTTTGCACCGTTATACACACCAGTAAAGATAGGAAACTCTCTCGGGAACACTCACCTGTAACAGAAATAAAGCGAGCGACAAATTAGAATACGTATAATCGATGCCGGCGCGTCTTAAGTGCGACGAGAGGAAAATAAAGGAAAAAAGGAGAACGGGTGTCTATCTTATATACGTACGGTAAAAATAAATTTTAAAAACAATTAACACCCGAATCGTGAACGGTAGTAGGCGAACGGGTATGAGGGATCGTCAGAGGCGGAGTACGAGTGAGAGAAAGGCAAGGTCCCGGTGAAATACACTCGCTGTGCGGAAGCTTAATAAATATTAATAAAAGGGTGTTGTCATAACGAAAATAATGAATGCGCACCCATTCATCATCGGATTTCTCTCGTGGCTCCTACGACTTTCACGCAGGTTCCTCTTCGCTCGCTCGCTCTCTCTCTCTCTCTCTCTCTCTCTCTCTCTCTCTCTCTCTGACCGATCATCGAGTTCGACCAAACACGCAGCCTCAAAGCCGCAAAGGGCTTCGGGGGCTTCAAATTTTAAGTGTTAAAAGCAATCAGTCGTTACATCGATTACGGGGTAAAGATAAAGATTAAATTATCTGAAAGTTGCGTGCCTGTTTTACCCATGATGATTGATCGGTGAATAATAACACAAATAAATGGTAATAACGATTGAAAAATTAAATCAATTCTGTAGTGCAAAGATCTCGAATTTTCGTCTCAGGTTCGATACGATCGAGCAATTCGACGTACAGAGAAATGGCCGGTTCCTTTTTTTCCTTCGCGATAAATCGATTCGACAACTCAACGCTCGAAGATAAATGAGAGAGGGAGAGAGCGAGAGCGAGAGAGTTGAAACCCTCTGTGTGCATGGCATAGGTTATACACTAGATCAGCTATTGCTCTTCGGGGATGTTCGCAAGCATAGGATAGAACACGACGAAGAAGAAGAAGAAGAAGAAGAAGAAGAAGAAGAGAAGAAGAAGAAGAAGCAGCAGGAGAGAAGGAGAGGGAGCTCTTCAACAGGCCGGCCAATTCCGGTTCCCACGTTTACATTTCGTGCATGCGCAATGCTGCTGCTTCTATACTTGCGAGGACGTTCTCAATGTGTGTGTGTGTGTATCTATATCCATGTACATATCTATACACATATAGATAGAAACACAGGGATAGAGAAAAGAGAGAAAGAGAGAGACAGAGAGAGAGAGAGAGAGGCTCGTGGAGGATAGTGCAGTGGTGCGGGTAGCTCGTTAACCGCATAACGGTAGGTCGCGCTGCAGCATTGCACGCCGGTGCATCTCTCGGCGGGCGCGAGAGATGCAGCGTGGCGCGGCGCTCGCACACCGACGAACCTGCTGCTGTTGCTGCTGATGCTTCGGCAAAGGACTAGACCAACGGGAAGAGGAGGAAGCGCAGGAGCAAAGAGGGGAGGGGGCTAGAGGGCGGAGGGAAAAGAACGATAGTCTTCTCGAAGTGTGAGCAAGAAAGGACGCGAGCGGTACCGAAGTGGGCGAGTGAGAAAGGATCGAAGAGAGTCTTCATGTGGTTAGCCACTATCAGCGAGGAGAGTCTCGAAGAGGGATTACACGAGAGGGGTCATATACAGAGAAAGATCTCTTGGAAGAGAACGGCGAACAAAAATATCGACGAGGAAAGAGAAAGAGAGGGGAAGAGATCTCGGGACACCACTGGCGCAGGACCTTGACTTGTATACGAGGGTCGAAGGGAGGGATTATCTCACCGGTCGAGTGAGAAAGAACGAGAGAGAGAGAGAGAGAGAGAGAGAGAGAGAGAGAGAGAGAGAGAGAGAGAGAGAGAGAGAGAGAGAGAGAACCGGAGTTAGAAGTAGTAGGTACGTAGAGGGCTGTACGGAAGAGCTATAGTGGAAGAGGGAGGGATAAATAAATGAATAAAGTGCCCTATGTATCTCTTTCGCTATACAGGAGAGAGGGTGGTATATTATACCGGGGAGGTTACGTTGCATACGTATATATTATAGGTACTGGTGCGTGAGAGAGTGACCACAGGACGTTGTTCGCGATCCTCGTTCTTGCGTCTCTATATACATCCCCTACTCTCTCGTACGCCCTCTCATGGAATCTTTCTTCACAGTTTTCTTCTTATTTGTTTTTTTCTTTTTGCTTTTCATACGACCATTACGAGTGAATATTCAAACGAGACCACGAATCGTTCGCAAATTAAAGAGACGTGTCTACTTTCGATATCAGTGATCGAACGGGGCGGGTGTACACGATTCGTTGTTCTTGTCGTTCTCTTTCCAACCCTTCTGAATTTATCATACATAGCTCAACCGCAGCATTCTTATATGTATATATATATATATATATATATATATACATATCTAAATATGCGCTCGAGGCTGTTGCTCACGACACGAAGGGCCAGAACTCTAGAAGATGCTGCGTGAGAGAATTTAGCTTTATACGGCTCTCGGTGCGCGAATGCCCGCTCCACGGCGTGCTCGAGTTATACGCGACAGATATATCTAGGATCTGTATACGAGAGAAGGTGTGCTCACGGGACTCGAGCGGGACTCGGACCCGATGTTAATTACTCGTGTAAAGAGTCCTCTGCGTGCGTACTCACGGTAATTCATTATGTTTAATAAATTGATCTTAAAGTCGAGGGAGATAGAGATAGAGGGAGGGCGCGAGAGAGACAGAAATAAAGTGAGGGAGAACGAACCTTTCTGCGTTCTCACGAGAAGGGCTACGTTTTGTACGTATACCTATATCAACTGCTGATTCTTGGTTCTGGTCTCACGAAATGTTAGATTTTACGTACGACACACACCATTCTCACGCACTTTACCGAAGCTTAGCTCTAACCGACCCAACGTCACCGTTCACCCTGAATTCACACATACATGCCCTTTGATATAGCCAATGGTCATTTTTGCCTCTGTGCATTTTCAAGCGTTTTATGCGGTAATGAAGTTTTCTTTCTGCACGTATTACGCCTCCCTATCTTGGAATGGCCGAGTACGATACGTGCCGTAAGGTTCGGACAACCCGAGAACCGCGCAAGCCCTCTTCGTAATACGTATCCAGCTGAGGGCTAATGAAGCTTCTTCTATTCGCTTTCTCCGGCACGTATTAAACCCTGACCGTAGACAGGATGGACCTTAAGGATTTCTATAATAATATACATGGCTCTCCTGTGACTCTTGCGAGAGATAATGAAGTTTTGGCGCCAAACGTATTATTTTCCTTGAGGCTTAAAATACTAAATATATATATATATATATATGTATATATATATATAAACATAATGATAGGCAAAGTTGAAATCATTGCTGTTGCTGCCGGTACGCGTAACAAGTTTGCTCGAAGAAAGCGTTTTGCGCTTGTCTCATCCCTCTCGAACGTCTCAACGTCTAAGCTTCTAATATATCCTTCTCGTCTTTCTTGTCTATCTCCGGCTGGGTATAATGAAACTTGGCCTTGAATGAATGCATTTCCCTGAGAGTATACTAATTAACGCCGTCAGCGCCATCACCTCACGTACGTATTACGTGTGATGTGGTGTATATACTACGCGAGAACTCCCTCGGACAAGAAATATTCCTCCGGTTGTTAAACCTCCTCGAGAGAGTGCGATGTGAGAGCACTCGGCGCCTCCTCGCTATGTCTCTCACAACGGGAGAATCGCGAAGAGTCTCTCCCCCCCCCCCCTCCCTCCCGGCCCCTTCTCACATTCTCTCGCTCTTTCTCACTCATATCCCGTCGCGCACACGTGTTTTCGCTGCTCCGGTTTTACAATTGCCGTAGCAACTCGCACACACCACGAGCTATTGTTTGAATTTCAACGAGCCGAAAAACAAACTTACCCACGTATAACGTCCCGTCTCGAGGTATAACGGTAGCGTTATACCGCGCAGGGTGTAGCGCGAATGTTTCGCATCGAAACTTTTCATTCTTTGCTGAACAGAGTTTTGTAATAGTGGAATTTTTTTTCTTCTTCAAGATGGAAACAAACATATTTTTGGTAAACATTTTATCACGTAAAAGATTAAAATACGTTCGATTAAAAGGACGTACCTAATTGAAATATGTATTTTCATTTGTCTTTATTTCAATGCGAAGAGGAAATAAATAAAAAGTTTCAATGAAACGAAATATGGCGCATCTCGTATTTCTTTTTTTCAGGGACGTGAAACTAAATGCATCAACGAAGATGGCGAGATTAAAGATCGTCGAGGTGTACGAGTGTCGCCTCTCGTCACGTGGGACACGAGAGAGGGCACACGCAGATTTCTACGGGTAATCATAGCCGTCACTCTGTCGCAATAAATACGCGCGCGCCGGACTTAGACATAGCGAGCTTTGCACATATTTTATATATACGTATGCATCCATAAGTCTTTCGCGCTCTCGGCCAGCCGATTGTAATAAAAATCAGCGAATCGCCATCAATCACGTGGAATTAGAGAAAACGGCAAACTCTGGCTAGCTGGCGCTCGCTCCATCGCTCGGTTTCTTCGTCTTTCTCCGCGAGAGATATGTCCGTTCGCACGAGAGTTGTACGGTGGTGCGCGCCGCGGCCGGCACGCCGCGACGTCTCCGTCGTGACTCGCTTCTCTCGCGTTCCTTCGCCGGTTCTCCCGCGAGAGACCCGATGAGATTTTCTCGTTATCCGAGCGCGAGAAGCCCTCAGCGAGTCTATCAGCGTCTCTCGCGCGTTCCTCTCCCTCTCGCTCTTTCCCAGCCATCATCTCTCACTTGGCTTGTACCACCAACTTGTATTCACCTCTCTTCCGGACAAAACACCTTAATCTCTTTTCAATCCCATTAGGAAACTTTGCGCCGTCTCCCCTCTCACTGCATCTCTCTCTCTCTCGCTCACTCTCTCTCTCTCTCGCTCTGTCTCTCTCGAACGCGCGCGAGAGAAGTTATATGAAAGGAGAAGAAAGAGTAAAGACTCTGTCGTCTCGTTAAAATTGACTGACGTTCCGCAGGATTGAACGAACGAGACTTCGTCTTTTTTTCCCCTCTGTTATTCTCGCTCGATCATTCTTTACCAAAGGTTCGTGTATAATATAGTCTCTCAGTCACTCCGTATAATTCTCATAAATTTTCATCGTCCGTTCGAGATCACTTTACGATATTCCACAAGACTTGATACGCGGATCTGTAATGATGAACGTGAAATATTAAGAGGAAGAAAAAAAGTCGAGAAGAAAGAAAACAAAAATAAATAATACTGGTCGTCGACGAAATTGTGCGAACAGGAGCTTCAACTTTCGATGTAGATACACGAAGGTATAGAGACACGGTTAACAGATACAGGGAGATTTGTGATCGTGGGAATATAACACCCGTGTGTCTGCCCTCAGGAGACTCGTACAAACGGCCTCATAAAAACCCTAATGATATCTGATTGCTCCCTATTCACGATGATACCTGTGCACCTATGGTGTTGCTCCTGCACGTCACGTACGTATACGATATACGCACAAATATACACAAACATATATACCTATATATACGAATGTGTGTGTGTCTGTAACGTCATACGAACTCGCGTTATGCGCTCGAGGCGTATCGCCGACTGTGTAGCACGAGAACGATTTGCTCCCCAGGGGCAAAGTATAATCTTATATATTTCTCGCGAGCCGCGTTATCGTCAGAAAATATATATCTCATCGCTTCGGAGACTCTTCTTGCGATTGTCTTATTAATTTATTTTTATCGAAGAATAATGTAATTCCGGATTTAATCGTGTGCGATTAATTCTATTACCGAAATTATAATTTAATTTTAATATCAGCGCGACTAGTTGATTGTGGCTTTAATATTCAATCGCACGGATAAATATAAAACCGTGCTAGGGATATACTCGTGACGCAAAGTTGCAGCAACGCGAACGATGGAAAACGTTTCAAAGATCGGTGTACAATACAGCGAGACGCTCGAGGCCAGCTTCCGTCGTCGCGTTCGCGCCTGAGACCGGTGCCTCCGCTCGTGTATATATCTCTACGTATATATTAGCAAAAGGCACTGGATATCTCGCGCTGTGGGAGGAACCTGCTAGGCTCATTCCCAGCCTGCGCCTATGTAATATAACGTACAATTGCTATCCCCACCTCCCTTTTGCTCTCCGTGTTCCTTCGAAGGAGCAAAAATCGTCTCGGTACGGAATTTTGGCTCGACCGAGCATCGAGAGACAACCCCCTACCTCTCGTTACGAAAGATTAATCGTCGTCCCAATCATTGACAACCTCTGGCACAATGAGAGTTTAATATAGAATGAAAAATGGTTTCGATGACTGTTGAGTCTTCGTAATGTCTTAAGAAACAGAATCGAAATACGAATCGATCATTGAAAAACTCGAGAGAGAGAGAGAGAGGGAGAGAAAGAAAGTATGAATCGCCGGATTGTATATTCGGATCAATGGAGAAAGGGAGATAGAAAGAGGGCGTGTGTGAGAGAGGGAGAGATACGAGACATATAGTTACAGATCGATCGATAGATCATAGATTTAAACATCGAACGAGATCCCATAAAAGATATCCCTGTAAATCTTACGCATATATCGCCTTAAGTATTTTAACAAATTAGATTATCGCGAGATACAAGACGAAGTAAGAAACTACCGTAGCTTTTACGAACCGGCGGATATTCCGGGCAATTAATGAAGCCGCGCGTTCATTGACCATTCGATGGTTATCGATGGGTGTGGTTTGTAGAAAAAACTAGCGAGCGAACCAAGAACGCTTGAACCAAAGTCGAACCGAGCCAAAACTTACTATCGGCTACGAATCGGTTCCATCGGTGAACCAACAAGGAGGGTTATTTTATCTAATAACGTTTGGCTCAATTCAGCTTTGGCTAGCAATGCTCTTGGCTCACTCGCAATCCTTACCAAACCGTAGACGAAATCGATCTCCGCGGAACCTTCTATTTCTTCGGCCGTGTGCCATGCGCCGCGGGCGCGAATTTGAAACTTATATTTATTATGACAGTCTCGGGAACTTGGCTCTGGCCTTCCGATCGAACGCGGTCTAGTTTACCGGTCTATTCGAAATACTAGTGGTACGGTCGATTCCCTCGCAATATCTTGGCTCTCGAAGCGTCAACGTATATATATATATAACTATAGACATTACGCGATCTTTGTAACAGAATCGAGTGTATATTTCTCGTCGTAGAATTTCAGTTCTGTAACGAGTCCGTTTAACGTTAATGACGTGTTTTAACGACGTGTAAGAGATTAGAGAAAGATCGTAATGTGTGTTGTGATATTGGTCCGTGCTCTCGAGGTGAAGGGCGGGAGGGGAGGAGGCGCGCGGCGATGGACCATCGTTTCCCACGAACCCTAAGCTCTCTGTCTCTCGTTCCACCAGCGCACGATCTCTCAATCGTTATTCCGTCGATATCCACACAGCGAGTGCCCTGATAATATCACAGCCCCGATGAAAATAACGACGAAGCGACTTAAAAATAATTTTCAGTAGAAAAAAATCGAAGCATCATAATTTCACGACTCGAGATTTCGTCCCGAAGTGCCACACGTTCGAATGAATTTTGATCGTACACATGGAGGGACAAACCGTGTGCTAACATTAGCGTGGAACACACCCTCTCGCAATCGCGTTATCGGAAAATATCATCGACCACGTCCTACCGACGATAAATAACGTCGATGTTAATTATAACGAATTATTATACCACGAGTATGTCGGAGCTAAAGGCTTGCCGACATCGGGAGAATACGCATTATCTCGTCTTGGATATCTCGATTTGATAACGAAAAAAAGAAGAAAAAAAACAGCGGAGGAAATAAAAACGTTTCGTTCCGTCGATATATCGATGAATTATTAACGTCAAGGAGACTCGTGGATAAACATCGACGATGTCGTTTTTACAATGGGTTCACTTGATTTTTTTTTCTCTCCGCTGGCTGAGAAACGAACCGATTCATCGTAAAAAAAGCAGAATTTTACATTACCCCTCCTTGCGAGAATTTACAAGCGACATTTTCCACGTCTCTGGTTACCGGGTGGAGTAAAAATAAACGATATTTCCAGTGAGAATTATTTCAAATGTCAAGATACAAAGGATATCGCGAATTTCCTCATGGAAAACATACATTAACAATCCCGTCGCGCCCATGAGGAGGCGAGCGGGTAAAACGTTCGCGAGCGTTCGTTCATTGGTTCACGAGTTTTCGCGAGATAGTCTCGCGATGCGAAATAAAACCCGAGTGTATGCTCGAGCACGCTATATGCCAATATAGCTAATACTATACCAGCACGAAGTATCGTCGAAGTTGAACGCAAGTGGGGGAGTGAAGATATCGCAAAGAACGGGATTGGCTCGCACGCGGAGGAGACCGCAGCGAGGATAGAGAAGGCGCGAGCGCGAACGATCGCGGGGGTCTTACGACGTTGTACGGGCGACTTTTCCGATCACCGCTTTGCCAACGTTCCAGCCTGTCTCACCGTGCGGATGCCCCTTCTCCTAGGAGGAGCCTAAGTACGAGATAAGTAGGTCATCCTATACCATATCTCGCTCTCGACGTGGTCTCTTGCGCTTCTCGCTCGGGCCTGGCCACGAGCTCGCGATCGTTTACCTTCTACATTACGTCCAGTTTATATATATATATATATATATATAAATATGTACTAAAAGAGCAGTGATAGTAATACAGGCTGTATCTACTATGGCTCTTCGTACTATGTAGCGGTAAATAGCGTCCTCCTTTCCTCTCCCGGAGTCAAGTGGGGGTGGACCCGACGTCGACTGGAGCAACGCCAACCGAGCTTTCGGTCACCTTCCGATTGGCTGGACTAACTCGCGCCGAGACTTTACCGTGATCCTTTCTTTGCTCTCACCACGATGTCGAGTATCGTGTACGAATACGTGCGCGGCTGATAATACGCGCGTGAAATTTCTATAATGGAGGTGGGGGGCGGAGGAAGCGATGCGAGAGAGGACGATCTCGCTGCGGAGACTACTCGCGCTCTGACGCGGGAGGCTTTATTCCACGCATTACACCGTTCGACAGCGGTGGTTGATGCGAGAGGCGGCGCAGGTGAAACGTAATTCCGTTGACGCGTGTATAACCAACGCGAATTCTCTTCGGTTCGCCGCCAATCAAATCGCCAATTAAGCCATCTCTCGGATTCTCGACCATCTCCGTTTGCATACACGTCTGTTTCCTGACGATGCCTGAAAGCTCGCGCAAGCTTTGATGAATTGAACCCGCGTGTAACATCTCTCTCTCTCTCTCTCTCTCTTGCGATTTACAGGCGATATTCGATCGCGGATGCGAACACGGAAAAGCGTTTTAGCTCTTGTCGTACCTATATAAAAGCGAATTTTGCGATTCGTCCATAAATAGATCCGAGTGGATAACGCCGTAACGTGCTAGAGAGCACCTCCTCGAATAATTCCAAATTTAAACGGAACCCAGATTTCGAAATCTCTGTCAATTGTACGATAAAACATTTATTTGATCAACGCCACTCGAATCCGTCATTGATCGAATTTCTCGTATGTTAATGTCGACCTAAGCGGACGTGTCACCTAAACACATGAAAAATATTCGAATCTCCGAATTGGCGAGGATATATATTCCATGATTTAGTCGGAACATCGTGCGGTAAATAATTGATCGCGCGCGATCGATCTTTTCCATTGAATTAATTATTTTCGATGAAATGTCAATTCGCGCGAAAGCGTGCCAACGAGTTGGAGCACGCGGATCGCGCTCCGTCTCTCGCCGTCTCTCTTTTTTTTCTTTTTTGTTAGGCCTCGAAGTGAAAATATACACCGGGCGAAAAGGGCGAATACATTTTGATGAATTGATCTTGATTCGAAAATCCACATAACGAAACGACCGGGAAACGTGTTTCGACGGCGCGGCCTATGCTCTCTTCGTCGCGTCGCTCGTACCATAAATGTCAAAGTATGCATAAGGTAGCGTTCGTTCGAGGCATCGTGACGGGCACCTGTTCGATGTGCCACCTTGCTGCGCCTTTTAATCTTGTAACTTTTCTTTTGGGCCTCTATAACGCTCTCTTTCCTCACGATGATTTCTCGCTCTGCGACTCGAGAATTAATTACGCGATTCGTGACCGCGAGATTTAATGATTGATAAATCACCGTAGAATCGCGTATAAATGTACGAACGGCACATTTACCTCGGCGAACGAGTCGCGACGCCAAAGAAAATATACATAAAAATATCGATCGCAATAAAAAAAAAAACCAATAAAAACCATTTTTTCATGACAGAAGCGAGCGAAGATATATACGAACTTTCTATATCACACTAGCGTGAATAATCCGTATGATAAAACAAACGTCGAGGTGCTCGCGTCAAAGATTAACGAAAGATGACGATGCACGTGTGTGCTCCTCGTTATATTGGTACATATATATATATATATATATATACAACGCATGAAAGAAATATCCTTTCCTACGTTCTGTAGTACGTGCTTATGAAAAGCAACGTTAAAAAAATTCGCGGTCTACACATACGCGAACTATAAAACAAACCGGGCTCTCTGTCTTCTTTTTCTTTCGCTCGTGGCTCTCTTCCTCTCTCTCTCTCTCTCTCTGTCTCGTGTGGGGGTCGTGTGTATACAAGATCAGATAGTAGCCAACGGTAACTGATACAGCCGACCGCGAGAGAGAATCTTTCCTCTTCAATTTTCACTCCGCGCGAGCCGGACCATCAAGCGTTATATATATATATATATAAACACCGAGCAAACCGTTCGGAGCTGCCGCTGCTGCTGTTGTTGGGGTTATTTGCTGATGCGTTGCTTGAAATTTCGCCGGACTTGGCGCGAGCGCGGGCGCGAGAGACCGGTCGAGCGCGACTAATCGCGTTATCTCGAGTTAACCCCCGTGACCGGCCAAGATCTCGACCCGATAAGGTCTTCTCTCCGTCGTCTCGCGATACGGCAAAACAGCAACGGCCGAACGCTACACCATCAGCAGCATGTACTTTTATAGATATATATAAACAGGAAGAACAGCGGCGATGTAGCTGGCAGAAGCGACAAAATTGAAAGAAGCAACGCAGTTAACGTCCTGGAAAAAGACTACTCTTGGTACGGAATAGGTTGAACCTGGAAGCCGCGGGGATATAACAGGACCTATTCTCGGTTTTATCGAGAATATGAGAAGATCCTTTCGGGAGAATCAAACAAACAAGAAGAGATATTAATTTCAAGAAATCGAAAATAAATCATGCATATATTTTACACGTTTCTTCCGTAAAACAACGGAAGATCCCTGAGTCATTTAATTACGAAGCTCGACGCATATAACGTCGTAGAGTAGAGTAGGAATTCACGTGGGAAATATGCGAGAAGGGAGATGACGCGAGCGAAAGAGGTAAGAAGGAAGGAGGAAGGCGTGCGAGAGGATGAGAGAGAGAGAGAGAAAAGGAGAAAGATGGAGCGAGAAAGAGAGAGAGAGAGAGAGAGAGCGAGACAGAGAAAAGGAGTAATTCGCGTCGGCGCGGCACCGGAGGATACGAGTAAAACGAGAAGCCGGGGGTCATTACCGGGGGAACACCTAGCATGACTTATGGGTGTGTGCAAGCCCGAGTGCCGAGACCGGGTTTCACTCTCTCGGATGAACGAAGAGGATGACGAGAGAAGGAGGAGAAAGAAGAAACGGAGAGATATCGCTTCTCTTCCCCCTGGAGTTCGTAAGAAAATCGCGCTTACGAGTCTCTCGGGTAAAAAAAGGACATTCGTCGAGAACGTATATGCGTACGAAAGACCCGTGAGGATCTGCTCTTCGTCTCACGCAATGAATAATTTTTCGGGTCGTTCGTACGTCCACCAGCAGCCGGTGCGTTAATATACGTTTTCGATCGTCTCTTCAAACGGACTCGATAACTGCAAAAGACTGTCGGACAGCAGAGAGGCCTTCGAGCTGCCGTTTCTCGATGTTGAATTTATTTTTTTTCCACCCCGTGTATAATCATTCGTAAGATACGAGACGGGCGACTCGTGGCTCTGGAAGAAAACGGAAGAGTTCTCTTCTCGAGACGCGTCTTATAATCAAATTGAAAAATTACCGGTCTCTTTCAGAGACTCTTGGTCCATTGCTACTTCTCTCGCTCGACCGAATTACTTGTGCTTCTTTTCTCGCGCACATACCGGCATATACATATATATATATATATATATATATATATATATATATATCTATACCCTTCGGGCTTTCTCATATTCGGTCATTCCTCATACCTCGCTCCTGTTTTCTCTCGCGTCTCTCTCGTGCGCTTCTGTCGTTTCACAGCTTTCGCCGCTTGCCCGCCCCATCTCGTCGCTGATTCGGACTAACGCTTGGCTGCTGCTCGCGATCCGGGGACGCGGGTGGGCGTGAAAAAAAGTAACAACGCAAAGAAAAAGAGAGCTGAAGGGTCCACGCGGGCGGACGAGTTTGATAAATGGAATTGAAAGAACAACGGGTCTCTCGGTCTTCCGGCGAGCAGCGATTTATGAGACTATGCGCATGGAGATATATACATACGTACCACCGGTTATGACACATTAGGAACGCGAAGTATATATTCACCGCGGATAACACGGTGGCCGCAAAAAGAAAGCTTGGCACCAGACGACCCGGAAAAAATGTAGTTCAAGATTTTTATCATTTCTTTCGCGTGGAATTGACTCCGTCAATTACGAGCCAATTAATTTTCGACCTGTCTCCTGCGATTATGACATAAATCGAGCCCAGATTTCCTGACCGTTGGATTTTCATTAATTGCAGCATTAATCAAACAGTCGGAAAATGGCGTTAAGGAACAACGAACATGCGCGTGAGATATACGGTGATGCGCGCTCGTACGTAAACCATTTGCCCGAACTCGTTTAACGAGCGATATGCCTCGTTCTCTCGATCGTACATATAAAACGCGCTTTATTCTCGAGGGATTATACGTTTGCTCGTTGTAGCTTGTCGCCCTCGTAGCCCGTGATCCCGAGGTACTTACACACGCTATTAACCCACCAAGGGGACACGCCACTCGCCGATAAATCATCGGTCCTCTCTCGTCATTCTCTCTATATACATATGTGTATTTTGACTCGAGAGCTCTAGCTACTGACATTAAAGAGACTCTAATGGGAGTCAAAGGAGTTCAACCTTAACGCGTACAGATTTTTCGTAAGAAAATAATTATCCCAAAACAATAATCGATCTACAAAATAGAGATTGTTTTTATTACGAGAATATATTCACGAGGTTGCGTATAAGTAAGACGATATTGAGTTCGAAGAAAAAAGGTTGGATCGTGGCGAAAAAGAGAGAACCGACTACCCCGATTGTTAGGAGTTTTATTTTAATCAGGTATAGAAATAAAGGAAGAATTGCGAAGGAAGTTATTGTTTTTATTGTTACGCGCGATCGTTTGGCATGTTCGGGTCGAACTAACGAGAATCTCTCTCGTCAATCGTCGTTATAATATTCGGCACTCTTTGTACTCTCTCGTTTATATCATATATCCTACCGTTCTTATAAGTACGTTACACGATGCATAGATTATATTCTTCTAGGCTACTCGACGAACAAAAATTGAACGAAACGAAGAAAAAAAGAAACATTACCAAAAAGGAAAGGAACGATGATCTTACGGGGTGACGGTTGAGAAATACAAGGTGGAGAGGGCACGTCAGAATTTATTATCGCTTCAGAAATGAGAAGAAGAACCCGCGGTACACTTATATATATTTATATGGCGTGCTACTATATGGCCGGCGGTGTAGAAGGCGGGGCGCGTGCCGGAAGTCTCGAAGAGGCTACAGCTTGAAAAATTACGGATCGTATGACCGCGCGCGCTCTGACTCTCTCGTTTCCCCCTCCTCCTCCTCCCCTTTCCCTCGTCTCTCTCTCTCTCTCTCTCTCTCGCTATATCACGATGTGTGTGCGAACAATCGTGGCGATGTAAATCGCCGGGAGTACGAAGCTGTCGGCGAGCGTGCAACACACGTCAGTTGCTCTCTATATAGTTCGGTGGTTGACTCGAGTCTCGTCGCGAGCGAATCCGATGAAGAATAAAGTATTGAAGAGTACAAAAAAACAGAAGAAAGAAACGTAATGTAAAGCGGCAAATGTTGGATCGAGCCTTGCAATCGAAGTCTCATGCCGCACTGCCCTCCGATCGAATAATCGCGATCGATCGATAATCGATTTGCATGTTTTCTCGTCTCTCTCTTCGTCACTCGCGGTATTTTCTCTTCGAGAAACGCGAGAGAGAGAGAGAGAGAGAAAGACTCTTAATTATTCACCAGCCACTTCGAATCTTCTTCGAGATGATCGATGACTTTCCACCACCGACAGCCACCGCTTATGTGAACAGTATTTTTTATCTTCGTTCGTCTTTCACAATTCTCCGCTCTCTGTCGTTCACGTTGAGAACCCGAGAGGAGACCGCGTATAACGCAAATTTATGACGCGAGGCGCGCAGCGTGAAAGCGCGAAAAGAAATTCTCCGTGCGATGAGTAAATAGTGTGGCAAAGGGCGTGTTCGCGAGGTAACGGGGGGTAAAGCAAAAGAGAATTAAGATAGGTTGGGGTATATCGAAGTGGATACGACGTTTATTTATTAACGGAAAAAGAAATAATGTACACACATCGTCTACCAAATGTGAAGAAGAAATTTGCAAGTATAACGTCTCGTCTTTCGTTGTATATGCATATCGTAAAAAAGAAGAGGCAACGAAAACAAAACATTCTTCACGAGATACGCGCATAGCACGCCCTCTGCGGAAAGCTTCGCGTAGCACCTATTACTCATCTCGTTATTAATCGGTCTGGCTTTTTCCTAATACGAGCAGTCTGCAGCTCGTAAATTTGTCCATCGATTGTGGAATCGGTAGAAGCGAGTTTCGCGGCGCATGTCGATAGAATACGTGTTTTTTTTTTGCGTCAGCGTGTGTTTGAATTATATACGAGCGTTTGGGCCCGTCGAAAGGGAATTCCGCGTATGTATTACGCGCCGTGCGTTTTACCATCGATATATCTATATGCATAAACAACTGTAATATATAAACAAAGAGTGCGGAGGGTGGGCGTCGCGAGACAAAAAAGATTCAACTACCGGTGGAGCCGCGGCGTCGAGCCTTCTCGTTGCGCCGTGTATGGACTGGATTGATTATCTATTCCTCTCGCGTAACGTTATGTGTACAAAGTGTATGCAAGTGGCGAAGGTTCGCGCTATGGACGATGAACAATGCGAGTGCACGCCCGTCCTGTATTATTATTCGGTTATTAATCAAGCTTTCTTACGGCCACGCCTGTCAGCCGGTAGCGAAAAACGCTCCCTTTTTGCCTCGCCTCTCTCGACTTTGCCGCATCGAGAATCGCGAAATTCTTTCGACTCAGCCTTTTTACTCGCTCTATAGCAATGCAAATGAGTGGTTTCGCATTTAAACTTTTATCCGGTGCACAATAAAACTATTCACGATGAGTCTCGGCGCCGTTACTCGATTCATAGTAAGTATCCAAGAGCTTTTTACCCTTACGTTTCACGTTTTTTTTCTTTTCAACGGTTCGAAATACGGTCCGTTTAAACTCACCGTGAATTTCATCGGTTTCCCGGAAAATAATTAATTTATATTCCATTAATATGAGAATATATGGTTTCCTTGATATTTGTATAGGTTTCGAGGTCAATAGCTCGATCTTTTTTTTTAATATGACTGAGATCGTGTGTTTTCAGTCATAAATAACGCAAATGTGCTCGTAACCTTACGCACGAAACAGAGAGAAAAGGATGGGAGAGCGAGCAATTCCGCACGGCACTACGAGAGTCGAAGGGTGCATAAATTTCGTACGTCTCTCGAGAGACGAAGTTGGAAATTGTCCGCACCTTATATATGCTCAATCTTATATACAATATATATAGCCCGTCTGGGCATACCGCGTCACGTCTTTAAAGGTTAAATTGCGAATACGCGAGCTCTCTACCGAGACGTCATACGGCGATAGTACGCGAAAAGGGGAAGGTAGAGAGGGGAATAGACCCATTGCTCGTCGTTTTACAAGCAACGCGTTGGGTACTTTTCGTATATCGAGAATGGGTAGGAAAAGAAAGAAAGAGAGAGAGAGAGAGAGAGAGAGAGAGAGAGAAGTTGAGGTACTACGGGACGAGTGCGCGAACTCTCCTCGCTTTACGATTGCCTTGATACTCCCGGGGCTTGCTCTCCTGACATATCTCGAGATTCTCTCATCTGGCACGTAGCAGATAGGACACAAGGCACACGCTCTCGCATCGTGGTTGACAGCGCGCGGTGTCATTAGAATTTTCATTGCCGCAATTACGGGTACGCGCACTGGACACACGTGTAATTGGCCTCCCGTGGTGAGATTCTCCCGATGACGACCAGTCTCGCGAGAAAGGGAAAGAATTTTCTTCGGTTGCGAACGCGCGCGCGCGCGCGCGCGGATGTGGCTTTGAACGTATTTTCTTCGTGGTCCCTCGCACGAGCCGGTCTCTTGCTCTTGCTCTATCTCTCTCTTTCTTGCTATCTCTTTCTCAGATGGAAAGACAAGAGACGAGAGACTTTCCACAGTCACGGAACCACCGACGAAGATTCGAGCAGCATCCTTCTCTCTCTCTCTCTCCCTCCGAGACACACACACACACACACGACGCCTCATCTTTGACTCACTGTGTTTGAGAATATGCGTGTGCAATAGTCAACGCGAAAAGAAAATATACGTGTATGTATGCATTTGTGGTGACGCGCGCGCTCATATTCCGCGCGATCTTTCTTTTTTCGTGCGGTAAAGAAACCCGTAGAACGTAGGCAGAGAAACTGTTGAACTCATATCCGAGCAACGGGCATAAGGGTATACGAGGGACAGCCTGTATGTACGCGAGTAGCTTGCAGGAGTTCTTTCTCCGTCTGTCTCGCATCATCCGTGCGTTTATCGCGACATTAACAACGACCGCGAGCGAGGGCACGGCACGCAACGAGCGAAAGAACGAGAGAGAAAGAGGAAAACGTGGGTTGAGCGCGAGGTGACATTAGTGGCCGCTAACGGCCTTTGCTGACAGGGATTAGACGAGAGAGCCAAGGGGACTGTGTAATATATAAGCAATTTCATGTATCACGCGTGCGTGTATTTCGATTCGAGCAAATCTCTCTTGGAAAACAAATTCCCGTCCATATGTGAGTAAGCGAGGGAAGGTAAATGAGTCTTTGGCTAACGGTGCGTTGTCGTAGACATCGAGCGAAAGAAGGTGCTGTATTATATTTATATTCATCACTCTACTTCGTACAGTAAGACCAGAAGGCGTCGAGTCAGCAGAAATGAAAATCCCCCGGAATTCGTGAAAATCGGGAAAATAGAGAAAAATTGGATGTTTCGTGAGTAACGAGAGTGATAAAAAATCAAAAATATATAAATATATCGTGTATGGTTTAGAATTTTCCGGTTCTTTCTAATTCGTCCGAAGCAACCTTTCATTTTTGGCCCGTCGACGGTCGATGAAGACCTCGTGAGAACTTGGCTGTCTTTTATTAGAGCGATATCCCGAAATTTCCGATGCCCTCGTTGGCTCCTCGCGATGTAACGGTGTAACCGCATGGCAACTCCACCGCTCTCCGACGTCCGACTGTAATACACGGGGTTGTGCATAGTCTCGTAGCTGGTCGCATTGTCCTCTCGTGGACGATGCCGGCGTCGCCGTCGCAAGATGAGAAGCTGGATCGGACAAGCGGAGGCTTCTCATATTTTCCTCGTGTATTATAAAAGCTATAATACATAGGCTATACAGGCGCAGCAGCAGCGAACAGCGGGCGAAGCTAAAGCAGAAGCAAACGTGTGCACGCGGTGAATCTCGGAGTGTGCGAGAGAACCGCGCGGAGTACTCTTCGAGGACGGTAGAGATGCAAATGCTCGTCCTCGTACGTGCTCGTTTCACGAGGTTCCGTTTGTCGGCTGCCAGGATGAGTCCCGGCCACGGCCCATTGAATTTATATATTCACCGATGAAAAGAGGAAACTCTCTATGTTCTATAGCTCCGCGTTTCGTCATCCTTCTCTCTCTCTTTCTCTCTCGTTCTCTCTCGTTCTCTCTCGTTTCGCGTACTTATGCGCCGGCTGCCGTTACCGTGGTGGCAGTCGGCACCCGATAGAATCGATCCCATAGAATCAAGCCGCTCTGTCATTAGAAAAGAAAAATGCGGAGGTTGGGCTTACCACGGGGCGTATCGATGATTTTTCTGTCGCAATGCGATACCGTAAGATCAAAGACAAATCGTACAAAAATGATTAAAGGCTCGAACTGCGAATTACGTCGAGTGAACACAGCGAAGCACTTCGATAATTATAAATCATACCGATTTTATGTTGCCACGCGTTTGTCGGCGATGTACAAGAAACAGTAGACGTTTGTCGCGGCTGGTATCACGGATGCGAAATTACAGGGAGCTCAACGACAAATAGGGCCGAGTTCGGTAAATCAAGAATGAATGCGCTTCCGCACCTTGGCCAAAGTTCTTCCTCGTTTATTTCACCACTGTTCTGTCCATGCGATGATAAACGCATGGCAATAGAAACGCTTGAAACTCGGAGCGCCGGTCTTATAGGCGCCGTGCCATGAGATCTAGATTGATCTATATCGAACCAACCACCTGCGCCCTCTCTTAAAAACACACACATTTTCACAGGGTTTTAAAAATTTGACGTTTCACCGCCTATTACTACGACTTCCAGGCGAGGATCGGATAGCCTCTGGGAAAACAAGGATTATTAGTTAACGATTGCCGAGTTACATCGACGATACAAATACGTGCTCACTATTCCTCAACAAGGTCTTTGTCATTACATTCGCAAGACGGGCGGTGGAGGCTCGGACAGTCCGTGATATTTCCATAATATTGTGCCGACGTGCACAGTTGTATAACTGCGCTCTCTTTCTCTACATATATATATCTATGCATGTATGTATGTATGTACATGTATGCATTGCCATGAAAGGGAGAAGAAGAAGATGAAGAAGAACAAGACGGAGAAGAGCGGCGCATAGTTAGTGGCACGAGTTAACATGTGACGCAGGTAGAATACTAAAGTGTTTCAGGAGAGATCGGAGAGAGAATAAGGCGAGGCGAGTGGTGGATTAACAACGAGGATTCATAGACGTAGTATATATATCCCCATTCTCTCTCGGTGCATTCTGAGTTTGCAGTATGCACTCGGCGAAGTAGGTACCGCGCGCGGGCCGCTCCCGCGCGACGCTCCATATAGCTCTGATTTGCCCGTTCATTACGCGATGGAACGTCGCGCAGGAGCGTGGTCCCTTCTTTTACCGGGTCGGCTCGTCGTACGTCTCTCGATTCGAGCGCAACTTAAGAAAAGCAAACGCTCGCACGAACGAGCCTACGAGCCGAATGGTTAATAGCTTACGAATAGGTATAACGATCGGGAATTCGCGTATATATCTGTATACGTAGCCCCATCTTGTTGCGGGGACACTCGTTGCGCCCACGCATCGAGAGAATCTCATTTCGTTGAATCGTATATGGAGTCTATCGATAAAACTGAACAAAGTAGGGTATGCTCGTGCACGGATTATCATCATTGCCCGCAGTGACTACATCAGTTCTTCGGGACTCTATGTCGTATACCGGCTTATATACACACACACAGGTGCATTCGTGCATGTATCCCCGCCGATCGCGAAACGAGAGAGCGCCGGTGGCTTCTCGAGAAGCTTCGTAGTAGACCGAGCCGATACATACCGGTAGACCCCGAGAAGATCCTACGTATTCCCTGGGGGCACCGCGACAGCGAGAAGCAAAGATCCCAACGTGGAATTTGGATTTATGCCTCGAGGGCTCTATGGACGACAATGCGACGATCCCGTGTACCTGAGGGAACACACCGCGGATAATCCGACGGAGGCCGTTAATCAGAACGGTATACAACCGGGCGCGAGCGGGCTGCACGATGCGAGCCGGGGACTCATAGTGGAAAACAGGAGACGGGGATGAAGTTCTTTTCTAGCGGTAGACTGTAAACCTCTCCACCGAGCATGAACCGTCATTCGTACATTTTTTATTTATTTTTCATTATTTCATAAGTAAAACGGCAAAGTACGATAGTCGTTAGTTCCATAATTATAACCGGTCCAGTTCTGTGCTATTAATGATTTTATGTTGTACGAAGATGACGATAATAGATGGCAATGTTAAGAAGGGAAGTTTGCGATCACCGAGACGTCTGCTTACAAGTGCCGCATGCTTAGCAATTTCGTAAGCATACGGCCTAAGTACGAGTCTAGAGCGTCTCAATGAATATCCAATGCCCGATACAACCTATACGACGTCGCGGTTTCGTCCTCGTCGTCGTCGTCGTCGTCCCGATATATCTTGCGGATTCAGAAACCGGCTGACTCTGGGTGCAGCCAGTGCAGATCTCTCCTTCGTTGCCCGCTCCGTCCTTTTCTCCAGCTGCACTCGTTGTTGCGCATCTTGGGTATACACCGATTGCGCAAACGACAACTATACGTGCTGCAGAAGCAACGGCAACGGGCGCACGCTGATACATATACCAGTTTAACGCGCGGATGAGAGGGTTCGGTACCTATATAACTACGTTGGAGAGATGACGATGCTCGCGAACGCGGGCCCCCGCAACTTGTATCTCTTACTTTTATACGGGACGTATACGTTAGGAGCGGCAACTCTGACGCCAATGTATACTACGTACTAGCGGTATTAGTGACGATAGTAATGGTAGTAGTGGTATACGCTCGCGTGCCGTAAATTTTCGAGCTCGTGCGCGATCACCGTATGAGCTCGCGGCTACGTGTGCCACGAGTTTGCACGAAGTGTGCCAGATATCTTTGCACAGCATTGGAACTCTCCTACAGTGGGCCCTCTCGCTCAAAAGAATCCGGCGGCTTGATGCCAGCGTATGTGTGCGTGTCTGTGTGTCTGTGTGCTCTCGCTCCAAGTTTTAGCTCTCTCGATGATGGGCCCCTCGCTTCTGCTCAACGGAGAAACGTTGCTACCGATGTACCACGGAATATAGGTAGGGCGAGAACGAAGAGCGAGGGCATATGGCTCCGTCGCTGTATTAGAAGAGATAAATAAATCCCCCGATGGAGACGAAGAAAAATGTGGTAAAAGATAGTAGAAAAGATACTTTGCTGGCGCGAGCCCGGTCTTCGACATTTAATCGAGCTTGCTAGAAGAAGAGACGTTGTGTATATACTACGGGTGCAGCTTTCGGTATAATGTTTTGCGGCGATCGGAGCATCCACGTCGAGTTATGTGCCATATATATATATATATTATGGGCACGTGGATAAAACGTAGGATACGCCGCACCCGATATTTATTATAACTATTCAGGCGTTATAAAAACGCGAATGAAACTACGATTTAGTACCAAAACCAATTTATTTTTTCGTGAAAATGGAAACGTTTCTCTCGAAGCTTCGACGTCGATAGACTTTTTTCCCGCTGGTGGAGAGACTTCCGGCTACTTCTTTCTATACTGGAAATTGGATATGAAAAAAAATTGTAAAAGTGTATGTTTTTTTCACTTTTCACTCGTTCGTATTGTGTGAACGTCCTCTCTGCACAGCTCTGCCATGAGGTACCTGTGCACATGGGGCAAGACTCGAAGATCGAGAGATCGGGCAATCGTCCAACAGTTCCTGGTTCACCTGTGCTCTTGTGTTCGACATTATATATACGTGTATATAAGAATCGACAGTACGCGTATATAGTAGGTATATACAGTTTGCTGGGCTGCTGCGCCACTCCCGCCTCGCGGTACCACCTCCGCGACATGCCGCCTTTTCACTCCCGGCGTTATTATCAAAGTTCACGTCGAGGACGAGCGAGCGCGCGCGCGCCCGTGCCAGCGCTCTCGCCCGAGCACACAGAGCCCTCGAGCGTTCGACCAAATTACCATATACCGTATAGGTCAGACAGCAGAGGGCGCAGGAGGGGGCGGCGACGTTTCGCCTCGGCCTCGGGTTACGAATCGTGTACTCGTTTTGCCCTCACCGGTACCATCATCGATAGTTGGGTATCGGTGCGTATGATTCATATTTACTCTCTTCACGAATCTCCCTCGCGTTATACATTTAAGGTGCGACGGAATCAATGACGATCCTCCCAGGTTGTGTTTTCAGCATGTTCGAGATGTTTATCGAATGCGCCGATTAGTTAAGGGCAGATGAACGGTTCGAATTTCGTTTTTCGTTTTCGAACGGTAAAACACGATTTTAACCGAATTTACAGCATACGCGTGTTAATTTCTGTATAAATTTACCTGCGAAAGATAATGATATTTCTTACAAGCATACAATTGCATGGTAATGAATGATGAATATGGCAACTGTGCATAACCGCGTGGCCATTAAGTATTTTATATTACCTACATACAAAAGCCACGGGAGATGCGAATAAATAAAGGAAAAATAAACGAGACAAGCCAGTTTTAAAGCTCATAAATATATCCAAGCTATAAGTGGGTATTAGATAGGCAGGGTATGTACGGGTATGAAGGATGATCTAATCGATCTCGTCACGCCTCCGGAAGTACATAGGCATTTCTCTCTCGTCGTGATGCCCAACCAAAAGTCATTTCGAGCGCATATGGGATATATAGATAGAGAAGAAAATATCTTTAGCGTTGTTCTACAGCTGGTAGAACAGCTCTCGGTGAAACCTTCGACGACCGAGCTCCGAGCGCGCCAGACCAGCACCGTAGCGAGTTCAACCCCTCGTCGCAATTTTACGAAGCTCCAATTATGGCGATTGTCCGCAATGCGGGCATCTCGCGCTCGAGCTCCTCTTGCTGCTGGCTCTTGCCACAATCAGTAGCAGCAGCAGCAGTAGCAGCAGCAGCAGCAGCAGCAGTAGTAGTAAGCGCAGCAGCACGGTAGAGTGTCCTGGCCCGTCCCGGGGTTGAGCCAGGCCCCTCAACCGACAACGCTCAGGCAACATTTTATAAACCCGGCACGATCCTCGCTCACTCCCTGTGCTATACATATATCCGCAATGCAGTTCACACTTACTGCATGCAGCGGCGTGTTACTCCTGCGGGCAAAAGGTTTGCACGAGGACCTACACATTCAATGCTATTCGAACTAGCCCCACATTATCGAGAAACGGACCGTTCCACCTGTCACTAATTCAACTTGGCTCTAATTATCTTGGCGTAGTGTTGAGTTCTGCTGGTACCGTGTGTGGTATCTGGCACATAGTATGATTGCCTATCTCGTGTCGCAGTGAGAATAATCAATTTATTTTATCTTCACCAATCTCTTATAACGAACAAATTTTTAATCTAATTCTTTGATTAATTAACCCTGGATTCATTTAAAGCGTAGCTTGGTATAAAAAGGTTCTCAGTGAAGTGTACGAAAGATCGAACGAAGGATAACGATACAAAGTATGAGGAAGTTGAGATCGGGAGAGTCTTTACCGGACGTGTGAAAGAATTAGACAAAAGCGATTGTCCGTGCGATACTTTCAAGCACGCGTTACGATAATCTTCGAGGTATCAATGTTCGGGAAACGTAAATGCGTCACTCATGCAACGGAACGAAACGAGAACGATGGCAAAAGCGTACACGTAGATAAGAGATAAGCGATATTGAAACCCTGGTATCTCTACCATTATTAGGGTTTTACGTCTGTGCGTGTATTCGTTGGCTCGAGTGTAGGAGGATGCTATGGATGAGTTGTACCTCATTGTCGGGGCGGCATATCATTAGAATATATTAGGAGAGAGAGCCTGCGTGCTGAACGTAGAGAGAAAATACACGAGGCTACAGCACGGTCCGAAAGCGTTAAAGCTTTACGTACATATCTATATATATATATACCTACGTAGTCCACTCTCTAGGTTCTCTAGAATATGATGATTAAACGTTTGCAAGAGAATAGAAAGGCCATCCCTCCGATCTCGCATGTAGTTCATCGTCTCGAGCGTTCCAGCCGCGCCAGAAATCTCGTCTCTCTCTCAATGGACATAGGGGCGTGTACGACGAACGTCCGAGATGATGCGACTGAGCACACAAGCCCTCGCTCATTTGCGGCGCACGTGCTTGCGTCTGTTGGTACAACGTTTATCAACTAATAGCCAGTTTATTATCCGACACACGAGAGACATCGGTACATTTTACCGTGCCCAAACGTGTGTTCTCGATCAAGATATTATACTATCGCGTATAGGTTACCGCGCAGGGGCAATATATTTTCTCTCCACGAATAAATTAGAATACGAATGAGGCGCGGGAGGATAAGTGAGACGAGAGTCGAGGTCAGAATCAAACGAAACAAAAATTTATTTTCATGTCGATATTTTCTAATCGGAATACGGAATTCGCGAGGCAATTCCATTGGTAGATGGAATTGTCATTTAATATAGACTACCTTTAAAACTAATGGAATTATAATCGTATCGCGGTTAGTCTAGGGAATAGATGTTCGTATACGAAACATTCACCCTTCGTCGCTGTTTCTCTTTGGCGTCATTTATTAATTCTTACTAATGACCGTTTAAAAGAATCATCGAATAATTGTTTTCGATCCTGCGAAGTGTAAAAGTTTTTCGTCTATAAAAGCACACGCGCGTAAGGCGACTCGTCTGTTTCTGTGTTTCATTAACCATCCTCCCTCGTCCTCTGTACCGGTACTGATTATCGGTGTATAGATGTTTCTCCGTCTCTCTGGATCTTTCTGTCTCTCTTTCTGCCGCTTCGAAGAGCGAACGAGACGAGGCTGCGAGTCTAGACGGCGATGAAGAAATTTTATTGCTCAGTCAGCGTGACTTCGGAGAGGAAAGGCTGTGAGCGCGCGTGCGGGATAATGCTCTCGTTCAGATCCTTATTTCTCAATCTGTTCGACACGATGATCGTTTATCTAATTTTCGGTCGACTTTACGAAGGTACACAAAAAGTCACGAGTACACAACTGGATATATAGCGCAAGTTTTTATATTCAACGTTTAAAAATAAAATGTAACACAATGACGATCAATTTCTCAAGCGAATAAAGACGACATATTTCGCTCATTTCAAGAGGCAAATTGATCGGACTATATCATATATATTCACGAGTCATTAAATAATTCCCCCCTAGCGGCGCCACCATTAACGCGAATACGCGTTATAAAATACATAAATATTGCGTTAACGCCCGTGCGCGCGGAGCAAGGAAAACGCGACAGGCGGGTGAATAAAATTTGTCACGTATATTTCATCCGCGTCGCTATACGCGGGTACCGCGTGTCGCGGAGTTAGAAGGATAGAGCGCGCGCAGTTTAGAGAGATCTCGGGAGATCTACGCGTAGGAAGAGTTTGAATTTACGACGTTAGTAGAAACGGTTCGCGGGCGCGAGAGAGTCGGCATGGCGGTCCACGCGTGGATTTACGATTATAGCGTACTCGCACACGGAGGCAAGTATTTGCATCGATCTCAGGAATTAGGAATTACGTCGGATGTACCAGAAACCAGCGGGGAATAACTTTTCTACGATCAGAAATGAAGTTCAAATATTGCTTCGAATTTCTTGCCGCGAATGGAATATTATCGTTTCTTCTATTTCTCGTTGCGGTTGTAAAGATCGAAAAAGGGTTGCGAAAAAATCGTGCAGACAATCTATCGCATTGCGCTCGCGCGAGCAACTCTTCTGTGACTCCCACGTTCTGCTCTCGAGTGGTTATATCCACAAAAGAAAGACGTGAAAATAAATAGCCAGAGGGCTTCTTGGGTTATACGGCGGGACACGAGAGGAGGGGGATGTCTGTGGGAGCGCGCGAGCAGGCCCTGGTCGCCGATCGTGAGCACGCGAGAGCCACACGGCAGCAAAGCACACCGGGTTGCCCTGCGGTCTCCCGCATATAACGCTCCCCCTCCCTTCCCCTGCTCACCCCCGCCGGTGATCCAGTGGGCCCGTTCTCGCAAAATGGGCCTCGCACTTGATCCTTATTTACATTGTAGATATAAATGCAACAAAGCGTGGAGAAGATGGGACGATGAAAGAATAACAGAAAAAAACGTATGAATCTCGTCGTGGCCCTCTCGCGAACTTAAATGATTGCTTCACGTCACCGTGAGAGTATCAGCTAGGATTACGATCCTTGCACGAAAAATTGCAACATGCTTTTTAGGTATGTTGCAATTTTCCGGAGCAATAGTTTAGTTCGTTCTCCAATGAGTCCAAAATAATTTAAAGGAAGGTAATGTAATTCTTGAGAAATGTCTTTTCGATCACGGAACGCGAAAATTATGACGATATGGTAAATGTAAAGATCGAGTGCGTTAGAATAGAAAAGTACGTTGACATTTTTCATAATCGATTCGCGATTGTTCTTCGTATTGCCTTTAAGCTCGTTTCTTCAAGCGCGACTACGTGAGAGCCAAATTAACTCGACAAACTGTTTCTATGTGGGGTGGGGGGAGGGGCTAATCCTTAATTAGCAAAACTAATTGCCCGTTGACTCGCGATCACGCGGGTTCGTTCGTTCGCGTTTGCGCGAGCAAAAGGTTACGCGAGAGCACCTCTCGTCGAGTGATTTATCAAGCTCGCGGGGTCTCCACTCTTCTCTTTCGTCTTAATTGAATGCAAGTCGCGAGAATCTCGTCCCGATCTCTCGCGAGCGGGCGCGCGAGAGTTCAGCACCTCTGATGAGAGTCGGCGATCACGCTAGTAGCCGGCACGTCTGTTCTCTCGATCATGAATGAATGAAAAAAAAGAAGGGCAAAAAGAAAGGAGAACAACGGATGTGCCGACCAATGTTCGAATCGATCTCGAAACTTTTATTATTCGGTAAGCTCTCGTTTCTTTTTTCTTTTTCTTTTTTCATTCCCTCGTTTTTCTCACCAAGATCTTGGAGGATCTCTTCTTAAAACATGGTGAGTCGAGAGAATCGTTAACCGTCGCGCGAGTTTCAGAGTTTGTTTCCCAAGATATTAGATATCGTACGTATACCCAGGAGGCTGTTGGTAACAGTGCGGAACCATGCTCCTGGTATTATCGACAGAGAGAGAGACTCCTCGCTATTCGGAAGCTGTAACACGCGAGAAACGTGTCGAGAATCGAGCGAATATATAGATAGCTACATAACAGCAGTAGCAGCAACAGCACCGACAGCATAGTAGTCGGGAGAGATAGAGAAAGATTATACAGTTTAAAAGGAACACAATTAAATCCGGTATCAGGCAGCATCGAAGCCAGAAGAACGGGAAGCATGCCCTGTGAAAGAGATGATCCCCGCGGTGGTGGTCTCGCGATGTTCGATCACTTCCCAGGATTGATAGTTAATTATGATCTCCCTCATTTTTCTCGTATCGAAAACATTATTATTACCTAAGAAATTCATGATAAAAGAGTGCGCGCAAGTGCGATCATTATTGTGGGGGAAGGGGGAGGGGGAGAGGTCGGAGCAGAGATTATTACCAGACCACGAGAGGAAAGGAGCAATAATCGAGCCAGGAGTAGGTACCGGCAGCACCGGCAGCGAACTCATTCTCTCGTCGCAAGGTTCCACTCTGATCGTTCCGCTCCGAAACGCACCTCTCGCTACGAGTGTGCAACCGCGGTTCGCAGCGGCTTTCTGCTTTCATCCCGATTACGCTCGCCCTTCGTCCCCGCCTCGTTCCAGTCACTCTCCGTGATCTTGGAGGTAACACGAATTTTCTTGATGAACGAAATCAAATCTGAGACTAAATATATACGGTATACGACGATAACTCGTTCTGTCGATGGAATAAATTGAAGAGTCGAATTACAAACCACGGAACCCGCCCGGAGCATCGAAGGTGTGTTCGACCACGCCCGCGGTTTTCCTCTACCAAGCGAAACGGAGAAAGAGAGAGAGAGAGAGACGGAGAGAGAGAGAGAGAGAGAGAGAGAACGAGAAAGTACGCGGCAAACGAGAGGTTACAAGCGGGCGCGTCTTCGCGGTAAATTGCATCGGTACTAATAAACACGCAAAAAACGTAATAGCTCGCATCACCGTGTGCTCACCAGGCCCGCCAACCTATCTTATTGCGACACGCAATATACATATATATGGGCGAAGAATACGTGCAATTTTTTAAGCGTTGAACGTTTTAACACTGTGACAAATGATTAATGACCGTAAAAATACCGGGACATTGGGATATTAATCCACTCTAATTGCATGTCATTACCGAGTGGTTTCGCGAATGTTTTCGTGCGTAATAAATAACCGGGGCACTACACTTCGGGCCATCTCTCCCGTCCGTTCGTTCGTTCGTTCGTTCGTCCGTCCGTCCGTCCGTCCTCTTCGTACCGCGTGCTTTTACGATCCTTGAATTAATTGCGCGTTTTGAGCTTTCGCGTCTGTTTCTCACTCATTTTCCTTTTCATAGTTTCAACTATCTTTCTCTATGTTTGCTTTTTTATACGTCGACGTAATATCTACCGAGGGAAACGTTCGTAGACTATACTTGCGATAATGATAGGGATGAACCTACTCGTCCCTCCTCGGTGGTAGGGCTCTCGTGGGATAACGCGAATACGACTCGACTTAGTCATACACACTGTATATTCACGCGATATATTCTTTCACGTCCTGGCTTTTACCTTCCGTTCTTCCTCTAACGTTACACGATAATGTGCGAAAGAGATCCGATGTTTTAGGTGGTAGAACGCGGAATTGATTTCTCAAGTATTTCACAACGTCTCGCTCGTTCGGGCTTATTGCCAGGACGCGTACATCGACTGGACGATCGTGAAAGGATTAGGGCGTGTCCACGCTCCGCGTCACGCCGCGACTGTCCCCTGCTACGTAGGTACGTTTACATATATTTATTCGCGACTCCCCTTCCGCTCTTTTACCCAATGCATTATGGCAATTGTAAACCGTAACGTGTGCCACATGCGCATATGACGCGCGCGTATATACATGCATAATGCAGAATCGGTACGCGCGAGCAATCGAGATAGCGAGGATACGAGCGTAGAGTAACGCGAGAGCGAGCCAACTGAGCGAATCCGATAAATTTAGCGCTCACTTTCCATCTCATTAAAATACGGTAAATATAGCGTCCTCCGTTCTCCGACGCCGATATATACCGGCGACTCTCTACGATGGCCCAATCCTATACACGGCACGTAACGCGTTTAGAATTTTATACGAATATTTTATTCCCAATTCGACCAAATCTTGTTTTCTTCGCGTCTATCGTGACACATTCGTTTAGAAAATACATAGAATATATCTTATTTGAAAATGACGTAGTTTCGAGAAATTTGTAATTATCGAGTCGAGAATAATCGATGAAATATGAGCAACGAATCTAATTCTTCGTTCTTGGATATTTTACAAAATAAGTCACTTTATACAATTCTCGAGAGATAACTACGCGACGGCAAAACATTTTATCGATGAGTTCTCCAGCAACCGTGTGCGCTTCCCGTGATGTTTACGAGTGGCAAGTGTCCGTCTGCATAACTGGAAGTATAACAACCAAGTCGAAAAGCGAGTGGAGCGGGAGCATTTAGGTCGTTACTACGAGCTCGAACTTATCTCTCGCATGTGCAGGAATCGAGCGAGAGTAACGAAGGAAGTTACCGGTGGTGGCTTATTTCTTACACGTGGAATTAGACGACCGTGAGTCAGTGTGGCTCTCTAACGAGCTCGCCGAAAAAGCGGATTTATGCGACGTCTCCGAAGAACGAAAAGGAACGAGAGACGGAAAGAAAAAAGACGATTCATGGTTATGTAGGTGAGACGAAGTCGGACGGATTCTGGTAGCGAGCTATAGACATCCCACAGTCAAGCGTGTGAAGAGTAGAAACATACACGCATACATATTCATATATATATATATATGAACGAACATATATAGCGAACACGAGGAGGTATATAATCTTGGTTTTCTCGTCGTCGTGTCTAATCATAAGCGAGGCGTATAGGAACGATCTAGTCCCCCGTTTCTCGCTCGCTCGCTCTCGTTCGCCGTTTTCTCTCGTCCGGTGAATATACATACAGCCCTTATATGTATAATATGCATATAGAAGAGCAAGCTTTACACGTTGCTCATTAACATGCATTCACACCGCAATATTTATCGCGCGGCGTGTGCGCTGCGCTCTCTCTCTCTCTCTCGCTCTCTCCTCCATGGCACGAAGCGAGAGGGGATTCCCCGCTCGTATCTAGTACGTTGTTACTTGCACTACGTACAAGTTGCGCCACACGAAGTATCGCTAGAGAGAGTGAGATGAGCACAGACTATCCTCGAGCTCCGGGTTATATATTACCGGACGACCACACATCCCGATCTTAGATAAACGCGCGCGCATGAGAGAAATTATTTAAAATAAAAACAAACCCAACAAGAACAAAAACAACAACATCGTTGTGAAGAAGACGAGTGTGGACTTATAAATATAGGGAGATATATACACACACATATATATACATATATATATATTTATAATTATATACGCCTAGAGGAAGAAAATCAGATGCATCTCATCTTCGGCCGAAAAACACGTCGAAGATGCAGACGGTGCGAATAACCCATATATCGGTAAATTGAACGAGAACCTCGAATGCCCGTACAAACGTTATTTTCTCCGTTCGAGTTATGCTAACGAGAATGTCCCCGCGCGTCTCGCCATCGAGAGTCGCTCACGCGCCCGAGCGCGAAGTGACTCGAAAGATCGCGTCGGTGTACCGAGTAAATTGGCTGAACGATATAATCCGAGGCCGCGGGAGAAGTTTGCCGCGTTCAGAACGGCCTTAAAGCTGTGACTTTTGCGCTGAACAGGGGGAGCGTTGAGAAATCGAGTGCTAAGAAGCAAGGTCGAATTATTTTTCCGGCTTATACGTGTTTTACATATGTTTTCTATTCGTTACAATTATATTAACTTTCCAAGATCGTTTACACCATCAAGATGAGTTCAAGTACCAGGATGGAGCTTTGCGAACTTGGACTTTGCACAGATACATCGACTCGCGCGAGCTTAGAAACGAGGGAATAAAAGTTCGCGCGTGAAGAGCATTCGCGACGAGCAGCCGACGAGGTATATAATACGACGTGAAAATACAAAAAAAAGGCTATTCAATTTACTATCGACGCATCGTCCTCGAGTCCGCGAGAGTCTCGTGAAGTCGCGCGGCGCAATTAGAGATCGTGCTCGCGCCCCGGATCGCGACGTGCCAGGGCAGTCTTGATCGTCGTCGACGTCGACGTCGCCGTTGTCGTCGTCGTTGTCGTCGTCCTCTTGCCTCCTCCTTCTCGTCGCCTCTTCGTCGTGTGCCCACAACGTTTCAAGGATCACCTGGCCGACGCCGAAGGGACACACGACGGGGGGAGGGGAGAAAACGATAACTGGTGGCTACCGTGTACCGGAGGAAGCATCGAGGCTGGAGATGTAGCGCACGCGGTATCAGAATCACAGCCGCCACTTCGGAAAGGAAGCGAACAGACGAGAGAAAAATTGCACTTATTTTCTTGCTTGAGTTCCGACACTATACCGAGAGCTATAAATATCGTCGGAAGCAGCTGACCTGACTCGTGTATTTCTTTTCTTCGGACATTGTGTAGTGAGCGAAAGGGAGTATTTATGCTTTCGAGCACTTGAAACAGTGGGTATCTCACAGTGCTCGTAGCTATATATACCTATATATATATATATATATATATATATATATATATATATATATACGTATATTCGAGACGTCCAACGAGGAGCTTGGCGTTGCAAAGCAAATTTTATAGACAGGACACGTGCAGGAGAAATAAATTAAGAATATACGCAGAGATTTGCATAATAGCGGATGAAAATTCACGCGTAATGATAATAATATCGAATTGACGATTATTGTTACGTCGATATGTTTACCGGTAATATCCGTGGATTCTCTACGATTCGGCGTAAAAGTTCTCGAGTTCTCTATCGTGCCATTATAACCGCGCGTACTATTTTCTATAAGTGTTATTTTCCCATGGGGAATCGTTTAAATCGACGATTTACCATAAGGTGTGCAACCGCTTGATGGAAACTAGAAATATGTACGAGTGTGTTGTACAACAGAGCACACACGTTATCAGAGGTAACGTCCGAGACGTATAAACCTTTCTACCACCACCATCGCTCGGACGATTACGTACAAATTATGGGTAATCAGCGGGGGAAATGAGAATCCACCTTGCTTCCAGGAATGCATTAATAACATCATATTCCTCGCATTGCATCTATCGGCTGTCCCGTGTACCTCTCTCTCTCTCTCTTCCTCTCATTCTCCCTCAACCCTCTCTAGATCTCCCTCGCTCACCCTAATGATCGTTCTGTACGTGCCAAAACGGGAAATTACCTTCTCGCGCGTACACCACACTACCGCTGCGCCGCAAGTGGAAGACAAATAGATGTATATGTCTCTATGCGTATATACCAATGGATCGTTCCCTTCCATGGCTAATTTCGTAGCTAATATTCGCCCGATCACGCGAATCGGAAATTTCGTAATGGTCGAAAAGAATCAAACGCGCAAAGAGGGAGACTGATAAGTCGTATAATTAATCATCGGCCGTTTGTAACGTCGTGGATGAACGTTCGACCTCAATGACTGTTACCTTCGAAGTAGACAGAGTCGATAAGTTAACAGTTCTCGGGAGTGGACGACCACGAATATCGATGCACGGCCACGCAGGGTCTCCCCGATTCAACACGCACCACGTGTCGTGCCTTCGTTCTTCAATGTCGCTTTTTTTTCTTGTTTTTTCCCAGGGGAAATATATCACGGGGTGTAAGAATTCATGCAACGAAGGCGTACCAGGACCGTCTTACGATCGTTAATGGCAAAGAAATTTGCATATTAGCCTCGTCCGTCTCTCTATATATACTCTTTCGATGCTTGTAACTACCGAGCTCATATAGTCGCGTTATCGACGCATCGAATTTAACGCGTTACAAAATAGAGATATAATTCATGTTTCATTACTCTCGATACGTCACTTTACACTTTTACATCCTAAGAAGTTGTATTATTACGAAAAACAAGTTTGCGCAATTAACACGTAAATTATTCCACTATGTAGGATTTTTCAAAAGTTCGAATAAACGAGAAAAACACGATTAAAGCCAATAAAACCATTTAATCATTTTAATCCGGCTTGGTACACGCTTGATCGTACTCGGCTTTCGGTATAGGTCGTTTAAAGCAATATCACTCGTGTATACGTTACGTCGCGTCGTGCGAAGCGGGAGCTGTGGCAATAAAAGCGTACACGCGCACCCTCTCTTTCTCTCTCTCTCTCTCTCTCTCTCTCTCTCTCTCACTCTGCATCGACCACGGCATAATCCTCCGTTATCGCACCGATGCAAATTAATAGTGGGAATCGGGCGTGCATAATGCGCGTGCGGTCGGGAGGACTGTATACGCGCTTGGGACGATTCATGAATTATACATTGCTCGGATGACTGATCTCAGTCCGCGTTCAGTGTGTACACGACTCGATTCTCGGGGACGACCAACGACGAGATATACCGCGCGCGCGGTTTATACACGTTTTACTCGCAATGGAAAGAACAAGCAGGGACTTACCCGCAGAGGAATTGGCGAGTTGTTCAGCCAGAAAGCACGCGCCACCACAATGTCGTGGCATGTTACTACTCTCTCCCTCTTCCTCTCTCTCTCTCTCTCTCTCTCTCTCTCTCTCTCTCTCTCTCTCTCGAAAAGAGGGCCTTACTAATTGGTCGAACGATTCTTTTTATTATTATCACTGTTAGTCCACGTCTTCTCCGTAAACAAAACGGTAACCCGACCATGGATATTCCATATATTCGTATACCCTTACTTATATGTGAGTGAAAACATATACCACTGCAATGCAGAATATTGTCCGGTAATATTACAAAGCGCGTGACCGTAATACAGAAAAATTCTCAAAGTTCTTCATGAGGCTTTATTTCTCTGTATTAGTATATGTTCGCGTGTAAACAAGCATGAGAGAGACGTGGTCTCGCAAAACAGAATAAATCGTGCACGTTTTTTTTTAAGAGACTGGAAGTATTGATCGACTCGTGATAGATTAGTTATAATAATAATTGGTCGATTAAATTTGTTGTATTAAAAATAATTATCAATTGAAGTTACACAAATATTAATATGTTCGAAACTTTATTAAACTTTAATGTTTATAATTTCTTACTTTCTAAAGTATTTTTGCAGATAACACAGGCAACGTGAAGTACCCCATTTTTTACCTTGATTCCGAACTCTCAGTTTAAAATAGGCTTCATAAGCTTCACAAAGCTTTAAATTTGTTGCCAAAGAAAATGTTTTGCTTCTTGCTCTAATAAATTCACCGCAAATAAAACCGAATGAATCAACATCTTGTTTATACTGGCTTAGCGCATTTTTCTAACTCAGTAATACGCAAGAACGGTTGTTACAGCTATGATAGACTAGTAAACACTCACTATGCGAGTAACATGCAATTTGCTACCGTTTTGATCAAAGTGCTACCACCTGCTGTTCGTAAAATCAATAAAAATCTCCAAAATTTTCTTATCGACATAAAACAGACAAAAGCAAAAGTTAAGAATGGATATTTTGGTTTTTTAGATGCCTAGCATCAAAATTTATGCATTAAAGGAGAAACCCAGAAGAAAAACAAGTTTTTTTGCCGACCTGTGTTATTGATAAAACAATACTTTTAGTTATCTCAGAATGAATACAGATACAACACAGGTATAGGGTGCATCTGGTCCACATATCCATGTGTAGGTACGTATAATCCGAGACCTGCTATACACTCGGCTTCTCCCCCTCCTTCGCGATTTAAGTACGCAGCGTCGGCGGCGGCGAGATCTTTTTATTATATAGGGAGATAATGATTATCGCAAAACGGGTCGAGATTTAAAAAAAAAAGAAAAACAAAAGAAGAATTGAAAAGTTGCCTGCCTTGTTCGGATTTAATTCGGCCGTGGGGCGATGTATATATTGCTCGTCTATATCGTCCGTAATGTTATGTTTGTGCTCGCGAGAATCGAGATTTTATCAAGAATGGGAGGTAAAAATATCTCCATCCTGACTCATCATCGGGTCTGGGTCTCGGGCCGATGAAATCGGGTCAGGAGAATTCGGGCAGAGTTCAACCGTTCGATATTCGTTACTTTTCTACACCTTGTCTCGGTCGTTGTCTTTCTTCGTTACACAAGGAAAATCCAACCGGAGAACGAGGGCTCGAGCAGAAAATTCATTGTGAATAAAGTATGGTCGTGTCTCTCGGCTTGGAGACATTGTTAAAATATTCACGGATTTTGCGGAAAAAGACGACGAGGAACGATGATGACGAAGAGAACGACAAGTTTGTGGACTGTTGCACGCGAGATTCCTGTTTTATCGCAAAGAGGCATTCAGGGATTGCCTCTTCCCATGCACCTTTATAAATATATACATATATATCACGTCTTGCGTTCACGATAACGTGGAATATCGATTTCGCTACCGAGAGTTCGCGAGGCCTAGTAAAAGCGCGAGGGCGGAATATACATTCGCGTGACATCGCGCACTTCGTCTCACGAGAAATCCAGGGACACACGATAGAGAGTGCGTCATTTTCGCGACGATATGATTGGTGCTTCGTTTCCAACTTTTTCTCTCGCTCTCTCTCTCTTTCTTCCATTCTTCCATTCTTACTTTCTTTCTCTCACCCAGCACCCTCGGAGACGAAACGTTCAATGTCACATTTATACGAATAGTTTTGTCGCCCTGTATGAAAAAAAAAGTTTTTTTCCGAGGATCAACGCCCGTCGTCGTGACGCGGCAGTTCTCGTCGCGTCGAATTCATGGCCTTTTATTCAATCGATGAAGAGGAACAAAAGAACCTTTGCCATGGGAACTCGAGGAAAACTTGTCGCGGTTGATCGTTCGTTCGACACACACGCGACATTCCTTATTCAATTCAGCGGAAAACGTTTTACCAACGTCGGGAGAAAGGAACGAATATTCGAGGTAACATTTTTTTCTGTTTTTTTTGTTTCATCGCTCGTTTCGACGTGGCCGCGCGCGGCAAGGAAATGCTTGAGAGGTGCCAGGTATTACCGGAACGAGGCGGGAGGTATATTAGGAGACGATGATGAAGGGAGAGACTCGCGTTATAGCGCTTTATGGAGAAACATTAGACCCTGCCTCGAGAAGATGATTGCAACTTGCACGTTGCACACGGCGCAACGGAGAGGATGTGCGAGAGCGCGTGGCCAGCTCGCGAGCGATCTAACGGAACGCGCCATGCGCCTCTCCTGTCCACGATGTCTGGCCCTCGTCGTCGTCGACACCGTCGTCGTTTCTTTTTCAAGCCTCTGGCACACCAAGCTGCAGGGTGTGAGCTGTTATTTTCAACGATGACCGGTGTATCCGCGATTATAGCTGGTCGATGGTACATGCGATTCTTTCCATCAGATGGACGTGACGGCGTCTCGCCGCAGTTTCGGCACAATCTTCGATATCGGGACGAAGATTTATGCATCTTTTGTTTTTTTTTCTTCCAAGGCTATAAAAGTTGATAATACGTTGATCGATGATTACGCTTCTAATAGGAACAACACGTACCATGATTACAGACGATACACGCGTGCACTACAAAAAACAGAGTTTTCTGTGCAGCGTGCAATTCTTAATTATACGGGATCGGAGTTGGATAAAAATAAATGGGTTCTATCAAGGAAGTTGATGGACGATTATGCAGCCTCTCCAATGAGCGATTTCCTCACGATCGGTTGATCGTATAATAATATATTACGTGTGTACACAAACCGGGCGTACGCGCACTCTTATTTCAAATTTATTTGCAAACATCTCGGTGCTTTAACGACGCGTTACGCTCGACCTACGCATCCTGATTAGGCGGTTCATTAGTAATGATAGCTCAATAATCACGGCGCACCCTAGTTACGCGCCAGACGTATAAATCATATAGATGTTCCGTAGAACGGCACGCGGTATGTGTACACGCGGTGCTCGGGGTCCGCAATGGGCGTGCATGCTTGCACATGCGAGTAGCGGTGGTACGTGTTACTATATACCCTATATTCCGTTTGCCGAGAGTGGTACTCGCTAATTCACGCGACTTTGGGCCCTGGGGCTCTTTCGTCTTCGCGAGTACGTACAGCGATCACCCGTGGCAAGGCAAACGTCATATTACTCGTCACGAGGTGTACGGTCCCAGTTATACAAATGTTTGAACATTATCGTATATACAACGGTGCGCGTATGAATATAACTTTTTTTTGTTTTGCTATTATTATTATTTATTTAATAAACGTATACTTTGTACACGTACCACGAGTAAGTTGAGTTTGTGTACGACGATGAAAATGATTGTTATTAGCATCACGGACAAATGACGCGGACGAACCACAACGGTCAGATATATTAGTATCGCTATATGCATAGATAGTACGACTACTATAATAATCACATAGACATATATTTCATACCACGAGTATAGTACGGAGGCCAGACTCGTGGGAAGTGCCCGCACCCTGTACCAACGGAACATACATGCACACATACACATAATATTCTAGACACGGCAATCATGCAGACCAGAATATCCCCTCTCCCCGTCATCCAATGGTAATGATAACTATCCAACGTAATTGTAAATTCGTTACGCCCTCGATAAAGCAACCTATTCGCCAGTCATTACTCCGATTTTCCATTAGGTCTACTCTCCAATGTCGATAATATAAGCCGACTATATATTCCCTATTGGGAATATAATACGTCGGGGAGAATGACCAATACCTGTCCGGATTAGATATATAACTCATACACTCCGCCAGATTCTCGTTCTTCCAGTCTGACGTTCGCGGGGACGCGAACGTCGTCCAAGAGATCGATTGGATAAATCACGATCCGAATCGCGACTTGAAATCAATCTCCGATTCTCTCATATTTGTCCCTTGATAGGGAAGACAGGAGAGGAGGTAGATAAATCTTTTGCTTCTCGATGCTGTCGGGGCAAAGTTCTACGACTCCCTAGGGAATCTACGAGTACTTTCATATTCTCAATCATGAAACATATACAGTCTCGATCATAGGGGTAAAGTAGTATCGTCGTGCCTTTCATGTTCTTGAAATATGCTTCACAAATGTTAATTTCTGGAAATGTATATTTAATACCGTTAGATAATCGAGAGAGACGAAAATTCCGTATTTCAAGTAAATCGTATTTGGGGAATATGTTCGCCTACGATACGATAGTCCCCTTATTTTTCATCCCGACTTTATAGGGCTTGGGGTAGGGGCTTAGTAGCAACAGCACTCTCGGCTGAACGTGGTCCAGCGTTCGAGCTTGCTGGCTCGCTATAACATCATGGGAACTCGGGAGATCGTGCCCGTATGTAGATGGCGAGAGGTAGAGGCACCCGAGGTGTCTCAAACCACACCACGCGGTCCTCTATTCTATCTCAGGACGGTGGTCTATTAGTTCTTGACTGTGGTTGCATTCGCTCGCGCCATCTCTCTTTATCTCTCTCTCTCTCTCTTCCTTCCACTCGTTGGCTGCGAGGCACACGCTCGGGCGCATTGCAGCACTCCGACTCCTGCCCATATCTGCGATCTATCCGATAAGATGCAACAATACAGGAAGTCGCGCAAGCCTAGGCCTGTGTCTACACACACACACACGCACACATACACAAACCTATACGAATATATATACATAAACGATGCCCGTATATGCTACCTGTGTGAAGATACACGCATGTTGATCAACAGATCCTACAAGCGTTTCGTTTCAGACTTCCCCCTCTCGAGGCTCGGCCACGGACCCACGAGAGATTCCCGCGAATCAAAAACAATCCGTAAAACCTCTGGTAGATTGTCGATCTTGATAAGATAGAGACGCACGGGATCTTGACAAGCAGGATGAATTAACGATAATACGGTGCGTATATGGTTCGATGAGCTTCTTTGAGTGAAAGGGACTGAAGTGCGCAATGTCTCTAGAGATTTGATGCCTTATACGCCTGATGGCATTCGAACGAGCTCACCCTCTTTCTACTTTCCCCTGGGTATACATCGCTTACTCGTTCCTTCGCATTATCCAAGCGAATCGGTCATCGAGTTTCGGTTACCACCGAGTACTTGATTGAAACGTCAGTACGATCGCCGAAACCCCCAATTTTTTGCCGTCGAGAATCTCAAACCATTCGATGGATATTTCATCTCGTCGAATAGAATTTCGCTCTATGCCCTATCCCTTTTCAACGATCGGTATCTATTCCTATAGCATTCGTATTCCTACGTGACGACGCGATCACGAACACTCTCGGAAATCGTGAAATAAGTGGCGTGACGTTGGAAAACCTTCGAAGCAGTAAAGCGCGAGAGGTGGACGGACTTGAGTTCTCGAATAACTTCGAAGCGGGTGCTGGCAGCGCCAGCAAAGAAACAGAGCCAACATCGAATAAGCATAGTTTACCGGTGTGGGCATGTGTCTTTTTGCTGCTGCTGCTGCTGCTGCTGCTGTTCGTACCGCCTCGCCACCTCTACCTTGCCTCGTCGTCGTCGTCGTTGTCCCCGTCGTCGGGTAACCCGGTACGTGCATGGCCCGGCCCACGCGCGAGGATTCCACGGATGCAAATTCGCCAGCTAAGCTATCGTCTGATCGTGAGCGTCCGGGTGGAGCGAGAGACAACGCGGAGAGATCCGCGAATAAGGCCGGTCGGAGGTTCTATCTACTCCTCGTCCTCGGCGTCGTTGTCGTCGTTGGACCGTTGCACTTGCACCACGACCCGCGGATGCATGATGTATATCCGCCACCGGGACGCAAAGTCGCGAATATGCAAACCAGCATTGCGCTTCTCGTGGCGTGCATCCTCGGGGGTCAGCCTCCGGTCATGACTGTGGCCCGTGCACCGCTTCACCGTACACCCCCTGTTCCCCCCCCCCCCCTCCCCAGCCGCCATCCCCATCATACCCGATGGGGTTATTGCACCTCTGCGGAAACATTCACCGATAATGGGAAAACGGGTATCGTGATATCGTGCTGACTAGTGTTCGGTTCACACATCCATCCGTTCGTCCAGTGCTTAACCACACTGTTCTCTCGAAGGTTTTTCACACAATGGTAAAGATCTATACGAGTCTTGGCAATAAACCGTTCCAACGAACCGATCTAATCATATCGATATGCAACATTTATTATCGAAAATTGGATATTTCTAATTTTCTGTTCGTCTGTGGTTTTTTTTTTACTTTTGTACCTACTGTTATATGACCCGCTGGACACGTCCGAGTATGCGTGAACACATCCGACTTCTTTTTTCGAGTCAGGGCAATTAAGTCCTTTATTCAGGGACGGAAGTCCCGCCTTAATATTATTTCAAGATCAGTGTGGAGGGGTTTTCTAGTTGTTCGGTACTGCGGATGGCTCCGTTGAGCTCGAGCAGACGCGGGTTATGAATCCGCGTCTCAAATATATTGAACCGCGATTACACTTGAAATGAGATGGAATTGACGGATAAGACAGTTAAAATTCGAGAAATAAAGATATGGGTTTCACGATACGAGACTCTGTGTAGAGGGTTCTGACGAGCAGACTCCCGGAGTGTCTGTTCTCGTTGGTCTTCTCGAAAAGTCTTAAAAATTAGCAAAGATTGGTTTGGAGTGAGGGGTAGGGTTATTTGTGGAAAATTTCTTTATTCTGATTGCTTATAATTGTTCGCTAACGTGGATCGGTGTTTTGGTAAAAGTATAAACGATCGACTGCCGGTTTCCCTTATCACTCATGAGGCCCTTGGCGCGGCTCGGTACCCCTTTTGCTCGCCGAGAGCGACCGTCGTAAAACAATTAAAGAAAATTTTACTTTTTCCGAAATAATGCTTTACGTGCTAGTTCGAATGATTCCCGGATTAAGCGGGTTTTTCGATTCTCCTCTGTTTTGCAGATGTTTCAGTTTTTGAGACGAATGAGTTTACGACGTATTTATATATTTTTGACCGAGCTAGGGAAAACCCGGTTCACAATACCCATGTGTATGAATATTCTCTCCGCGACGAAACACTAATAGAACGGCCCCGTTGTTTTCGACTAGTCCGATGGTCAGTTTTGATTATGCGAAAGATCAGAGTTCGATTCGTTCTCTCGTTGGTCGTGCGCTGCTGGTGATCCGATGAGGCTCGGCGCGATGCAACAGTGATTCTCGGAGACTCGGTGAGGAGTGAGAAGAGTATGGTCGATACGAATTCAGTTATCACCGTTTTATTTCCACAACACAATTTACTGACTCTAAGTTCACTTTTACAATATACGGGTTTAGTCTCGATAAGTTACAATCTCCCGTACTTAGGTTAATACTGTACTTAACAGTCGAGAATCTTCCGCAGATTCTTATTACACTAGAGGTAGAGTGACATTAGTGATTAGTTGACCCAGTGACTAGCAGGGGGTTGGACTATCGAAGAAGAACCGAATCGTTGTTGGAAAAGAAGGCGTTTTTATATCAAATTTCTACGTGACCCCTGAATTCTTGGTCCGTTGGACTGTTTCGTTCGAAAAATCTCGGCATTACCATTCGCGTGTCGATGGGGTGCGATGACGCGAATTAGGTGAAACTAGGGGGACTATATATTTACTTGTTTGGATTACATGGTGTTGGGGCGGCGTCGAGAGCCTACTTGTTAGGTCTTTGACAAAGAGATGGGGAAATTGGTCTGTTATTGAATGCAGACAGCGAAGATTTAGCTAGGTGGGGATAGGAAGGCATATAGTGTATCGGGGAGTGATTAGATCTAGTTAAGTGAGCACAGCATACATCGAATGGTGGTTCTAGGATCGTAACAGCACATGGAAAAACGATGATTACGTTATCAACGGCGTATCCGACAGAGCAGATCTCGATCATCGGAGACCGGAAAGAGAAAGTGAGAGAAAAGAGTGAATGCACTCGTCGCAGGTAGGGCTGAGGCAGGCACAGGTGCAATCGCCCGTACGCCCTTGGCCTCCACTGATGTTAAATTCTTCGTCTCTCTCCCTCTCTCGCTCTGGGATAAACGTATGCGTATACACGGTAACTACGTACCCCGCCGGCAGCAACGTCTCGGTAGCCTGGCGAAAGAAGGAAAGAGAAGAGAATAGTGACGTATAGAAATACCGAGATGGAAGAAACTGGAAGGGTAAAGCGAAGAGTCCAAGCATTCCTACACGAGTACAATCACATAATGACACCGAGAACGAGGCGAAACGAACAGAAATGTTCATATGCATTCAAGTCCTCGGGGCACACGTTGCCCATTATAGATAAATTCAGTGATCGGGGAAATATTTGAAACGTTCAACGTTTATAAAGCCATAAATAAGACGAACGGAACATGAAAACACGTCGAGTATCGAGAATGTAAAAGATATAAGAAGATTCGAGGATGATGAACGTAGTGGGGGAAATATACGAAGATAGCAACGAAGATAACAACGAAGATGCCACTTGGGTGTCGGTGACAGTGTATCGCACGAAGGTGGTTTGTGGAAAATCAGTTATCTCGAGTGTATCCAGAAAGGGACGATCGCCTACCGGTAGATTGGTCGGGACATCGAGTTACCCCGCTGGACTCGAGCGATCTCCCATGGCAGTTATCCACTTGCGAGTTGCCACTGGGTCAAGCGCCAGCGCTCAGGGGCACGGGAATCCGCTTACTCTTCGTCCTTTTTCTCTTCTTTATTCCTCTTCTTCTCGCTCGCTCGCTTTTACAGTCCTTCGTCTCACTTCGCCAGCTTCCTTTTTCTCTCTCCCTTTCGTACAGCTATTGCAATGGGGAAGGGCCGCGCCGCTACCACTACTACGGAACGAAGAAATCCTGACTACGAAGAGGAGTCGAGATCGTCTCACCGTCTCGGGTAATTTCGCTCGTGCGAGAGCAGCTCTGCCACACCAGAGATCTACCCATCACGTTCCTGGTCTACGGTTCCGTGAGGAGTATGATTGTTTCGAATCGGCTATATCTTTTATATACAGACGTCGTTGATGGGAAAAGAGAAAAGATAAATCGGACGACCTACTAAAGTCCTCAATGATCGACCAGCCGGTCGGTCGAAACGTGCCGATCGTTATTATTATTTTCATTATAACTAAATACACTTTGACATTATATCCCAATGTTCTTTTAACCTCTCGTCCTTTGATCCCTCTCTTCCTCTCCTTTAATCGTCGCTAGATATACGTAATTATCGAATTAAGCATTCTCGCTGTTCGGTAAGTAATATATGGGTATGAGCCGTACGCGAGACGCGCCAGTTGGTGAACTTGGTACGATAGGAGTTGGAAGGTCCGTGATTCTGCATACACCGAGAGAGAAAGAGAGGGAGAGAGACGAGTGGGTATGAGCTCGGGCCGGGTGAGTCTCTCGTCTCGTCCGATGACCGTGCCTATCTATGCGGTCCTAGTCGTCGTTGTTTCTCCGTTGGCCGTGGAGGCAAGCGCACGGTGCGGGAAGCCAAGGTGGATGATGCTGCTCGGGTGCGAGCGCTGGTGCTGTGCTAGTGGGGGCGTGCGATAGTTCAAGTCGTGAGCGGACAGCCCCGCCCGACACGACCGCAGAGCATCTCCGTTCTGACCCCCGCTGACTTGCCTCGCTCCCACCAAACCCGGCAATCTTGCCCCTCCGCGATTCACCGACTGGCCGGAGCGCGCTCTCGGCTCTGCTACATCGTTGGTACTCTCGCGCTCGACACTCTTCTGCCTATGGACCCAGGGCGGTTGGCTCGTTCCGCGAGCGAGCACTGAACGCCGAGACCCTGCCCGAAGACTCATCACCAACGAGATCGCCAAGTGTGTGAATCGTTCCGCTCAGAAACGAAGAATGTCTATCAAAAACTCTCATCATCGACCCAACACCATTTCCCATTTGTCCATACGTTCTCATGGGTGTAGTCTTATCGTGAGATCTTGAGATCGGACGAAGCGTCGAACTTGTCAAAATTTGATCGGGCGCCTCGCCAACATCATCGAGATCCATCCACCGACACGAGAATCACCCGCGGTCGTTGACACATGCACGGCAACGGTGTAAGAATGAAAAGAGCTCCGAGAGGCCAGACTATTGCCCCCCCCACCGACGAAGGATCGCTGCTGGGAAGTCCGGACTATGCCGAGAGATAGGAGAGGCCAGGAGAGAAAAAGAAGAGAGGGAGGGACAGGGGGGGGGGAGCGAGAGAGAGAGAGAGAGAGAGAGAGAGAGAGGGCACGGAATACTCGGTGAGGCCGCGAAGGTCACAGGGCTAAGGCACTTCTCACGCCCTCGCCACGTCGGTGAAACACCCCACTTAGACGAGCCGTACGTACGTACGTATTTCTTAACGCGAGCGATTAGTATACGTGCTTAATTGCCGTTAACGTGCGTGCGTGACGGTAGGTATCGATCATCCAGACTTTTCTTGCGCGGAGCAGAGCGCATGAAAAAGCATCGATGCACCGGCGTACAAGGGAGAATGCGAGGGGGCGATTATTCTCTTTCCTCTCGTCCGTTTGATAAATTCTCAGGTACAGTTGCTCGGCGGCGGAGATTGGATGCAGATGCATCGATACACAGATCGATGAGAGCCTTGATTTTATTTGCACGATCGGACATCGGTCTCTGCGAAGGTAATAGCGATGATGGGAGAAGTTATATACGGTTTACCGAACGCGGTTTCTTCCTCGAAAAATGTTCAAGGATACCACGCCGACGTAAGAGCATTATCACACGCGATATACGACGAAGGCGTCGAACAAAACCGGAATGCACAATGGCAGAACGAAGACCGGGACCTCACGCTCGACAGTTCTTCGAGTACGAATAGTCCGTGGGTTTCGAACAAGAGAGGCTGATAAATTGGGCGATCAGTCTCGCGCGACACCCGCCCCCGCGCCCACCGACTCCTATCAAAGTAAACGATTCAACAAACTTGCTGGCGGAGAGCGACGCTCTTCCTGCTCTAATTAATGACCATGTACCCGCGGTACCGTGGTATAGAAATAATAGCGAAGAAACGCGAGTACGAGATTCATCACGGATGATACACGAACGAGATCGTCCAGACTGTGCGATATAAATCTCGTCAAATGCCTCCACCGAATGTATTGTGTGTCTTCTCGCTTCGATAGTGGTACTTTGAGATACGACAAAAACTCTCGATCTCATTGCATAATTATCCAATTAATTAAGTAAGAGAAACGCGTCGATGCTGCTTCAGCGATAGCACTAACGATTGCCCGGACGGTGTAATCGAAGATCCGACGAGCTTCTCTCGAGAGACCCCTTCGTCTTCTTCTCATCGTTCCAAGACCACGTGAACGAGAACTCACCGTGCCTCCAGTCCGAGAAACTTGTGGAGTGGAATCTTCGTCGTCATTGTAATCTGTACTTTAGAACGAGGAGACTGCGATAGATACTTTGGTCCGTGGTATCTCCCGCAGACGGCGTATAACACCGCGAGTATAGTGGATCCGATAGATCTTATCTCGGCGTGGCTGGAGGGGAGGCAACCCGTGCGATATGACCACATTGCCTATTGCTACTCGTCTTACGTCCGCGGCGCGGTTGCTACTGCACCCCGCCACTACCGCGGCGTACCAGCACTTTCTGCACGCTCCACCTCGCAATCCGTTCGCGGTTCGATACGATTTATCTCGATCGGTAAAGCGTGCTCTGCACTCCGTTGCTCCGTTGGTGCTATGTGTGCTCGAGCAACGATGAACCGTTGAGCTCCGGGGTGGCGTAACTACTTCGGGAGCTGCTAAGTCCTTGTAGCGCATTCCTTACGATTCGATCGTGACGGGAGAATTCCATTCGACGCGAATAATGGCTCTTGTACGGATGATATATGAGAATTCTTCCCGAGCGAAGACACCCGAATTCTTAATTTTAAATAAAAGCTTCTCGAGTCGCTCCGAACTCCGAGAATTTACCGGTTTTACATTTTGTTTTTATACAGCGAATTGTTTTATACAAGTACCACGTCACCGACTAAAATTCTCACGTAAGATTTTCGACCTTGTTATGACTTTTTTTTAAAATACTTTGTCTAGCCACTGTTTCAAATTAAAAATTCAACGGTCTACACCGTCGTCGGCTAGTAGGTATGTATATTAGGCAAATATAAAAACGATCAGCGCGTTATTACGCGCCGTAGTGCCGGCGCGCTAATACGGTTACGCATTATCTAGATCACTACTCGCACACACGGTGACTGTCGCTTCCGGCGAGCCCGAAGCGCCGATGTGAAACAGCATGAGTAATTAATCAAAAACAATCAAACTCTGGGAGCGCCAGCTTGCGCCGACTCCCAACAGACGGAACGTAACACTTACGTACTATACACAGTTATTTATACACCCCGACGTTATAATCCGTCATCTTTATTCCGCCGGCGATAAAACTGGGAAACGTTTATGCCTCCTAGACTTCCACGAGTTAGTCGCTTTTATGGCGCGTACGCGTTCACTTTCTCCGTTAGTTCTCATACGCGCATGATCGAACATGTGAATAAAAAGGTAGGACAGAAGAAAGAAAGAGAAGGAGAGTAACGTCTCGCGAATATGTCTACATAAGAAAAGAACTTACGAGGTAATATTAAAAAGCTTGGTTGAGCAAGACGTTTCTTCTTTTCGCGCTAAGATCGTTCTCGTTTTACCCCGTAATTTCCATTTACATACGCATACGTTGTACGTCGGGGAAGATCGAGGCTCGAATTTATTAAAGCGAGCAAAACTCGTCACTACTCTAACAGGAACATCGAGCAGTTCGTCGGCGTCAAAGTAGCCGACGATGTTCAAACTCGCTTTAATATCTACGATATCTCACGACGAGATCTTCGCGTTTGCTGGAAAACAATAGAATGTCGATACGACCGGGAAGATGAAACCGCGACGGCGTTTTCTTAAACCCCGTATCGTTTATTCTCGGATCCTCGTGAACCAACGAGAAGACTTACGATCGCGTTTCGAGTTAGTTTTCTCTGCGAGAATGTCACCGCGAGCGATGGTGACCGAGAGATTCGATGCACTCGGTCTGCTCGCGCGACCTCGATCTTCGTTTCACCTGTAGGGTGAAACGTCGGCTCGTTCCGACGCGAGTAAAACCATCGTCGAACGAGCTCTCGAGTGGTATCGGCTAATTGAAAAGGAGACGCGAGAACGGCAAACAAATATAATAACTGCCAACGATAACTCTCGAGGAGCCGTCACGCGCGCCAAAAATCGGCATTCGCCCGTTGGAACACCCAAAGACCGTCGTGTCGATACGTATCCGTCGAAAGTCTCGAGCAGAGATATTTCCTGCAACGAGCGTTGCGTGCCAAAGCATTTCAGAAAATAAACTCCCCGCGAGCAACCCCCCTCCATCGAGTAGTATTCACGGCAAAATACGTAGGTATTACACGTAAAGCAATTGGTATTCGTTGCCGCTTTGAGTTCATAATGTTCGATTCTCTTTAGACTCTTCACCCGTTTACCGGAGAGCATGTGGAATTTTAAACGAGCCGTCGGGGATCGATGCACGGCCGGTGCATACACACAGACTCCGCTTGGAACTGGTGGCCGGGGCGCGCGCTCCTCGCTCCTCCAACAATGAGCCAGAGGATCGTTACTGTACACACGGTATACTTTGCCTGAGAAAATTACCTCGTGCACTCGCCCTCCGCCGGCTTTAAACGGGTGAAAGTTACAAGTCGTCTGTGTCTGCCGCGCTCATATCTCTCGAAAGCCCCCCCCCCCTCTCGCTCTACCACCCCTCGGAAAATCGAAGGGATACTTCGTTCGTCCCATCGACATACTGACGTCATGAGCATGACATCGCGTGTCGTTCGAATGTACCGAGAATCGTATTCCAGTGCGACCCCCCGTCGTTTAAATCTTCAAGGAACAACGTAACGAGGCGACGCACGCTCTCGTCCCGTAAACTTTTCGTACATTGTGTATATGTATGTGTGTGTGTTTGTGTGTGTGACACGCCATCGCTAAATCTACGGATTGATCTTCGCACTTTCTCGATTCGTGAATATACTTTCTGACTAACGAGTACCGCGCGATAACGACGATGATGATAGTGATGATCTTGTCGAGCTGATAATAATCCCGAAAATTAAGTGGATACACGTTACGGCTCGGCCTGATTGCCAAAATGAAGCCCGCGCACGCACATCCCGATTGAGCGTGCGCGTGATTCCACTTTTTCATTTATCCGTGTGCCTCGCGTATATTTTTTTTGATTTACGTAACGTCTCGACAATGTTCCGAGTCTCATCGATACATCGATTAACGAAGCGACTATACGGCTCGGGGACAAACACAGGCGCGAAATAAATAAAAGCCAATGCGAAAGAGAGCGAGAGAAAGAGTCTCCGGTGAGAAAATTATAAGGCAGCACGCGCGAAACGGCAAACATACCGAGAACGCGCGAGAGATTACACGCTTCGGTACTACCGTGGCGCATTCTCTCCGGCAGCGTGAAGAATCGCGACGCATCGTTGCAATAAGACGCGGGATGCGCGCGAGTGTTCGATTATCGAATCTACACACGCGGAACACATCTCGGGATTGGTCGCGGCATATGTCGGTACTACGCGCGAGTAACATCGCTACGAAAGCTATTTCAATTTACGTCCTTAGATTTTACGTGAAAATGATGGAAATTTCATATAGATTGGATTTTCTTTACGAGACTTTCGAATAACGGACTTCTATTTTTTTGTTCGTTCACTCGTTCCATCTTTTCGTTCCGAAGTGGAAGAGAATGGCCGAGGAGATAATGGTCTTGTATGGGTATGGTATACGCGAGGCACGAAGTGGCAATTGCTCGTCGCGAAGAATGCGGAATTCCGGCACCGGAATTCCGAATGCTCGGCTTATCGCTCGTGTCTATCGAGAACGCGCGCGCTTTTCTAGCGTACGTGTACTTATACGTGTCTGTGTGTGTCTATGTGTACGCGATCGTCGTGCGAGAGTCTCCACGACGCGATCTTCTATGCGCCAACGACAACGAGACCTCTGACCTTTATTTTCTCCAAAGCCCCCGAGAGACTCGGCGACGATCGAGTCTCGAGAATTCGCTCCGGTGTATCTTACCATTACCATGCGGGATTAAATTTTCATATAGACTCACCGGTAGATGCGCCAAGCGGGGGTGGCGTGGGCGTCGTCGAAGGCGAGGGAATTCTCCTAGCCGCGGTAATTAATGCCGCTGCTGGACTGTAACGAGGCACCTGCAGCACAACCGGAGTCTTCACCGACAGGTCCACGGGTTCAAGCTGTACCGGCGGTCCCGCCGCCTGTTGATTACAAAACAATATTTTATTTAGTATCTGGAGGTACGACGTAACGTTTTCATCTTTTTTCATTTTCTTTTCTTCTTAATTTCCCGATACGAGTAACTATATCGTAATTTTATAAAATTGTAACGTCGTAATTTGTAATTAATTCAAACGACCCGTCGTACGAGAAAATAAATTGATTATATACAGACTCGATATGCTGCTAATAACGTAGCGTTACGTCGTTCGCGCTATAACCATCTATAAGTATATGGAGTACGAACTAATTTGCCAGAGATGACTAGGTATAAAAAAGTAGATTAATCCGATACAGTTACGCGGATAAAAAGTTGCACTATAAACACCTTATTTCCGATTTCTTATTGCCCACCACACCACAGATCGGATCTTAATTCCGTGAAGATTCTCGGCTTTATATTTTGTATACACATTGTATATAAAATACGGGACGTGCATGGGGAATACGTTCGAAGCGATGGGAGTCACGGGACGACGGTTCTTTCCGACGTATAAAAGCAAAAGACGAAGACGTATAAGAAGAGGAAGAAGAAGAAGAAGAAGAAGAAGAAGAAGAAGAAGAAGAAGAAGAATAAGGAGTAGAAGGAGAACCGTGCATAATACCTAATGAGCCTATCTACGTAATAACGCGTAATTGCCTTGAGCGTGCTCGATCCCCGTCGATAATTCTAAGCACGTCTCTGCGTTCTGTACACGCTCGGTTGAACTTACGGGGAAAGGCCATAACGTATATCCCAAGATTATTATACATACACACTCGGGCTATCATCTGCCACACGACTTTTAATAACATTATTATTTCGAGACACTATCCCTCCGCGGTATCCCTCTTGTCGCACCTTTCTCTCGTCTCGAATTAGTGAGATATACATCGACCGGTCAAAACAAAAAATACCCGAGGAAAAAGTCAAGAATGAGATCACTCGTCTCGATCGGAAAAAAGCTTCCTCGAACGGCTAATAAATTCGTTTGGAACGAACGAATTTCGAGAGACACGGACGTTCGATTATTTCCTCTGTGCCGACTCGACGTACGTTTGTCGCGCTACAGCGGAACCTTTCAACGCTTTTTTTGTTTATTATTTCGAACTGTTTGGTGCGGGGATCCCTTCGGGAATATAGCTTGGACTTTTTTTTTCGTCAGCTTCGACGCGGGTCCCGCAGCCAACGGGTACTCGATCGTCATCGCGAGAGTTCTTCGCTGGGGTCCAACTGTACCGCGCCGTCGAATAGCCCACAGGCCCGAGAGATCAAACGAGATCGTTCGCTTTTCGCGAGAACTCGACTTCGCCTCTCTCGGGAACGGGATAATCAGTAAGCAGGTTTGAAATTTTCGAGGCTGGTTTGGACGCGCACGACTCCATCTCGTCGAGCTCGACTCCGTCTGGTCGCGGATCGGACTCATTTGATCGGGAGATATCGCGAGAAGGGCCGGTCTCAATCTGGAGACTCGCCACGTTCGTGCCTTCTCTCGTTATTCGACGCGAACTCCGCGTACTAGCGAGATGTCGATCGGAAACCGTGAGAGAGAGAGAGAGAGAGAGACTGGGGGGAGGGGGAAAGAAAACGACTCAATTCCGGGGAGAAAATGTTTATGACGACCATTGTGAACGTCTTTATTTGGCCGATCTTCTTTCTCTTTTGCCTCGTTATTCTCGTTAGCGTACTGTGACAGCGATTCGAGAGGCGAGATGAAGATTCGAGAAACGCGTACTGCGGTACACTGCATACTCGCGATACGCTCGCGAGTCGGTGAAAAGCAAATGGGCTACCGAAGCCATCGAATTTCGTTCGCACGGAGTTTTTTTTTCTTTCGTTACAATATGGAAGGTAACCGTTATCCGTTATAAAACGAATAATCTCCGATCGGCCAATATTTCAACTGATTCTGATCCCAATCGAAGTTTCGATTAGCAGCACTGTCCCGTTTTTCCGCAATTTCGTAGGCATAGAAACAGCTGATCAGTTACAGGCCGTCGTTCCTGATGTCCGAATTGCGAAAGGAGTAGATACAACGGTAATATAAAAAAAACGGTCGTCCGCGATTTACCGGCCTGAATTGATTACTGTTTTATGCTAATGAGGATCGAATATGCGAGCGGGTGAACTTGCATATTGTAGAAAGCGCAAAAATGCAAAGGTAGGGGTCGTTTTATAGAGCTTTGCAAGTTCTTTAAAAGTTTTTTAGACTAATTTTACAGTCCCTCAAAATAATAATTTTTCAGGTTTTTTTAGCAGCCATTGGAATCGCGATATGTCGTATTCAGATGAATATAAATTATTTCCGTAACCCTAAAGATCATGTACGATCGAAAATTGCGGTAAAACACGAACACTGCGTACCTATATAGGCAATTATTTTTCATTCAAACGCATACGATGGTGCGAATTCGTTAAATGATCAATTTTTTCGGATACGATGTATACAAAGGACGAAAAAGGAAGAAGGAGAGAGCTAACGAGTGAAAGGTGAGAGAAGCAAAATATAGCAACTGGCAATTAATAGTATGGAACAATCGTACGATAAAATAAGAAGCAAAATTAATAGTAGACGTGACTAATAGCTCAATAAAGAGATATAAAAGCAGCTGCCTTGAGGAAGCATAAAAGCGTCTCATTCGCGAACTCTATATATAGTACAGTAGGCCGCACTGATGAGAAGCATCTCATCTTGGAAAACTCGGTCGAACTTGTCATTGATCGAGCGAGTAGGAAGCGCGGTCAGAGATGAAGAAGCAGACAGACCAAAGAAGAAGAAGAAGAAGAGGAGGAGGAGGAGAAGGAAGAAAAAGAAGAAGAAGAAGAAGAAGAAGAAGAAGAAGAAGGAGAAGACGACGGTGGCGGCAGCGGTAGAGGAAAGATAGTACATTTCCTAGCCCGCTTTCTTGTGCACCCACGCTCGCAGCGGCGCGGTCTCATCCGCTATGAAAATATGAATAAGCGAGGCCGAGAGGGCGTGCTCTCTACCGCAAAGTCATCCCCTTTGTGCGAGCCTTAGCCTGCGAGCATTCTGTACCAGAGGTACTGTATCCTCTGTGTATATACGAGTATACGTGTACTCGGGAAGAATATGAGTGCGCACGGGCCATGGAGAAAAGAGGGGCCCAACCCTTTGCGAATAAAGAGAGCTGCTCCGGTGAGGAAGATCAAAGCGGGCGCGTGAAGGAAAGGAGCTCTTGAGCGACTATTTCCCTACACGTATAAATCTCCAGTGGGTATACGTAGGTATACGTGTATACCGACACTTTGCTTCGGGCTTTCGGGTACGTACTAGACGAAACTCTAAATATAGTGGAGTCATAGCGGGAGTGTAGAGTAGTACGGCGTGACTTGCTTAAGAAGTACGCAATTAGAGCTTAATTAAAATCTACAAAATTTTCTCCCTTTATATCGCGGTATATATAATTAGTGATAATCTACCTTCTTGACATCGTTGGATCATGTGAACAAAATTCAATACTTCCTGGATCGATGTGACACGTTTTTTTTTCTTTTTCTTTCTTTTTTTTTTTTCCTTTAACCTTTGACTATAAAAAACTGGCGGCGTACGTTTTACTTAGTCGTAAAGTTCCGCCTTTCGTATTTCGTGCTATCAATATTCGTTTCATTTCTCTATATCGATACAATTCGCACGTTCATTGATTTTAACGACTTTTGACTTCTAGCTATCGAGAAATATTACAGGGACTTAATTACGGTATATCGTATCGCTGCCTTTGCCGATATCATTAATACGACGATATAAATGGAAAAAAATGATCGATGTCGCAATCGAGAAATGCAAACCGGAATTCACCTGTGTCTATAGCGTCGGTAGGCCATACGGGCTCTCTCTCTCTCTCTCTCTCTCTCTCTCTCTCTCTCTCTCTCTCTCTCTCTCTCTCATTCTTCATTTCGACTATATTATGGTAGATACAACATACATCATAATATATCAAGTATCGGTATGGTAGATGCTGAAACGAGTTAGCTTGTACAACGGTATATCTATATAGGTATCTGTGTGTGTTGTATCTTTCATACTAAAAGTGACTGTACGTATACGCAATAGGGTACGTATACAGCACGTAGTAAAGAGTATTCATAAGTAGCAATACATTACGAGACTTATGAGAGAGGGAGAAAGAGAGAAAGAGAGAAAGAGAGAGAGAGAGAAATTACAATATTCATACGCGACGATCGGGGTGCCGCCTCGCTCGAATCGCTGCAGCACACACACACGCGCATACACACATGATACATGCTCCTTAGCTTCGATTGCGTCGATAAATCAAATCCCCCCCACCTTCTCAAGACGCTGGAAATCTATCGTGACTATAAGAATTTTTCCTTGGCTCTGATGCTGCGCTTTTACTCGTTGCGAGCGATAGCGCGCCGGGTCGTATTAAATTCATTCGATATAAGGAAGCGTCGGGAATGCCTATTCCATGGGTAATCGAACAGCGTATTATATGTTTTTCATATTTCCATACGTATGTAAGTTGTGTTTATGGCTCTTGAGAAGATTCTTATAAAAACGGGAGAACCTACAGAAAAAGAAGTCCCACTTGGGAGCCAACAGCGGCGAGACAGTAGTCGGCCGACGATATCACGATAATAAAATTCGCGTAGGCCATGATATATGGTGATTAAGAGATTGAAATCCTGCGGATTGAACGGAAGAGAAAAAAAAGAGGAAACATTGACGTGCCGCCAACTTCTGATCTTACGATCAGCAAAATTCATGCTAATTCGTTAATCGATCGTTCTCAACGTGAATTAATCGTTCGACGGACGAGCAACGAGAGAGTGTCGATCAAATTGTGAAAGCAAGAGGTACCAGTGGGAGCTAAATTTCAATACATCTTTTAGTCGGTGTATATGTATGTTTTTTTTTTTTTACCAAGCGCAATATGATAAGTGATTGATGTACAGTAGAGGGGTGAGTTGGGATAGCGTAAATTTACGGGTGTTGGTCGATCGTGAGAAATTTCATACTGCGGATGAGATGGTAAACGGCAAATGATCGTGCCATACAGAGGGAGGGAGAAAGAGAGAGAGAGAGAGAGAGAGAGAGAGAGAGAGAGAGAGAGAGAGAGAGAGAGAGAGACGTAGGATATGGTTTGTAATAGATGAAAAAATAAATGAATATATATATCGCAGTGTGAATACGTACGTAGGAAACCACGCGGAAGGCTCTAATTATATGGGTTGTAGTCGAAGCGTTCTGTGTACTCGGTACCATCAGAGGCGCGTTGGAAGCGCTACCGAGAGACCACGGAAGCGAACGGTGGGTACGAGGCAAACGAGCGAGCCTTCGCCTCTTTTCTCGCGTAACAACTCCATTAACACGTTCTTCGATCTAATTACGTGCGGTCAGCAAAGATATAATCGTTGTTCTCTGTTCGGTGTTGCCTCTTCGTTTACGCGCACTGTTGATCGCGTAGAATATTTCGCAATGATAGAGATATATGAGTAGAGAAACTAGCGGATTGAAGAAGAGTGAGAGAGAGAGAGAGAGAGAGAGAGACGAGGAGAGAATTATAAAGCGCGATAACGTCGATTACCGAATTCGTGCGAAACGAATCACCGGTGTTCGTTCAGAAAAGTGATGAGGCGAAGGAAGGTGGGGGGAAGAGGAGAAAAAAATTGAAAGAACCTCGATCGTTACCGCTGGTGATTTTTGATAACATAATTTCGAGAAGATATTTTACCACGGGCTATCCTACATGTACGAGTATATAGGTGATTATAGTAATAATTGCATGAAGAAATCGGGCTCTTCGACGTTACGAGAGGTGGGGGATATTGTGTTTCAACCCAATTAAATTTCTTTGCAACGCGCGCAAGAGCAGCGCGGGTTATACACACGTAGCAGTAATAATATTTAATGGCCAGAAATTATTTTTTGTGTCTCGCGCGTTTCGCGCCGGTCAGCTTCAAAATCAACGAAAAATAATGATCCGTTATTAGAGCGAGCTGCCGTTTGAGCGCGATGAGGCGCATATGGGTTCAAGCCGAAAGGCGACGGGCATAAAGCTTCTGACGTGAACTCTGTGCGTGGCAAACGATGAGAGTTTCAAGATGTTTATAACACACCACTCGACGAATGATTCGCGATGGGATCTCTCGGGATGGTATAATTGGCACGATTGAATCATTACGCGCCTTCGATATATAATTCTTGACACATATAACACGATGGAGTCATTATACTCTCGGTTAATCGTCGTTAGCCTCAAAACTGCTGATTCTCGATCGCAAAGTGTATTGGGCTTCGTCGAATCAATTCGTTTCCTTTCATCGTCGATGTTTTTTTTTTTTTTGTTAATCTTATTTTCGTAATTAAGAAGTCTTTTTCTTATCGCGCGAAGCGTTGAAAGGCGGAAGCAGATTTATGAAGAGATCACTAGCGACGAAAGGAAAGTCCCAAATGAGGCATCCGCGAACGAGACACAGAGAGAGAGAGAGAGAGGGAGGAAGATGAATTTAACAATCGCTAATTGGGACGATCGGAGCCGTCAGATGATTATCATTCGGCAATCTCTAATCCAGGCGTTGACGTGCCAAATTATCGAGCCTTCGGGCAACGAACACGTAACAAACAAAAAAAACCAACTTCTTACGCTCCTACATTCGCACAGTCACGATTGTCACACCGAAGCAGAGTTCTCCCGTACAATCGCGCACGAAGGAAGATGCCTCGTAAGATTTTTCTTATCCCCGTGTATCGAAGTTAGGTGAGTTCCGGGTTCTCGTCGTCGTTGTCTCGTTGTCCTCATCCTCGTCGAGAATTCATTCAAATTTACCGTAATCTCGCGCCCGTTGCTTTGCAGTAAGTTACGCACGACTCTCTCTACACTATATACCATTTCAAAGACACGGCGTATACCACGCGGTGCACATACACGGAATTCTACGGGCAAAACCTGTTTGATATAAGAGAAGACGGTGGAAAAAAAATTGACATCGATGAAACGAAGAAGTAGGGAACGGAGGAGATGTATGGAAGAAAATGTTACTTCACGCACGCTATCCCCGATGATAATACGAGAAAGATGGCGAGAGAGACGATCGGAGAGAGATTGTTCATTGATGGAACTTGCACGAAAGCTTCGTTCTTTCGTCCAGAAGATATCGGCGGCATCGAAACCGATGACCGATGTGCGAAATATAGAGATACGCTATACGGCAACAACGGTAAGTCACACCGTGACTATAGACGAGAGCGCCCCCTCCTCGTCTCGCCATGTTATATATAGGACAAAGAGTATACACGCTTTTATATCTATACCTATATAGAAGCATTGGATAAAGAGACCTGCCGATCGTCGAGACGATCGGCAGCGGGAGAGGCGCGCTTTACCGTGCCGAAGGCTTTTTCAGCGTCGGTGTCCCTTCAGAGGATCCCGTTAAGGCGGCTCCTTCCTTCGGCTTCTACGACCAACGCTGTGGGACTTCTGTTTTCTGCCGCGAGGACGAGGGAGATACCGCCGGAGGGATCTCGTAGCGCGGAGGAAAAGAGCGAGAGAAAGAGAACGAACGGACAATGTGCTTGTGCCGCGTCGCAAAGTGGAAATGACATTTGAGCCACGAGACTGCTATCCACATATATATCTATATACATACGTAGAGACTGATCTCGCCGCTACGACGCTTTTCCGCGTCTGGAACAGTCGTCCGCGAAGCGTGTGCGTGAATAAACTCGGGTGTAAGGGAGTAAGATAGTGAGACTAGAATGAAGAAGAAGCATCGGCTCGTTATCGTTACCTTACGACTTTGCTGAAGGTGGGAGAGAATCTTGAAAGAGAGAAAGAGGGAGATAGAGAGAGAGAGAGAGCATCTCGATGTTTCTGCGGCTTTCGAGCTTCGTTGTGGAACCTGAGTAGAAGAGCTCGTGAACTCTCGTGACCGGGCGAGCTCGATGCCGTATCCTCGATCCGCGCATGTATTTTGTATGTATATATGTGAGCTAAACAAGCCACGGGAGCACCTGATGCCTCGAGACATCGTGGTTACAATTACAAGGTGTATGAGCTCAAGAGACAGATAAATATTCAGTCGCGTATAGCCCGATCGATCGTATTTTATACCAATTTTATGCTCACTCTGGGAATTAAGATTATTTCAAAATAGCTGAGCGAAAATTTCATCCACGCGGCGTTTATATTTTTTTTTCAAACAGTAAAAATCTCAGTCGAGATTCAGCGCGTTCCCTTATTCACCGATTTAAAATCACTTATTCGATTATAATAATTTTCATTCAATTTAAAACAAATTGTAGGTACGTGGCTAATTGAATTTAAAGTGATTGAATTAATTTTCCTGTACGCCACCTGTTTCGTAACGAAACCGTACGGGCAAAGAAAATCTATCCTCGTCGTAGTGAACACGTACACGGAATAAGAATGAGACGTAAAATGACGCCACAATTCTATGGGCGATGCCGGCGCTTGATGAGATCGATAGTCGGTAGCGAAAGAATTTAAAGGGCTAGTCGATCATCGACGTTAGTCGAGTCGCGGGTGTTTGAACTTTCACGGTACTTACCTCACGGAGCGTTAAAGAGGCACTATTAATTCTTTTGTTCGTACGGCGGTAACCGATTCGCTTCGTTATACACGGATGCAGATACAGAATTCGTCTTACAAAGTTCGAAACGGAATACCAGTAGTGCGTCTCTGTCGGTTGAAACATATCGTGCATTGTGCTCGAAGAGACGAGAGAAGTTGATTCTTGACAGAGTTGATCAGCATTCTCGTACTCTCCCATATATTTTTGCTACCGGTGTATGCATGTACGCCTTTCTTTCATCATTTGTTTCATTCTTTTTGTTCCCCCTCTTCTTCGATCGAGCGCAGCCACGACGTGGGATGTTTCTTTGGTACCGTAATAATTGATTAACCCGTCGAATAAAGATTCACTTACGAAGAATGATAATGATATTAAGTCTCGAATTAAGAGATAAAGTCGGCCGCGACATACACACATACATATATATATATATATATATATATAGGTATGTGTGTGTAGAGGCAAGGCGGCGGCGGCGACGATGGCGGCGTGACTTGCACACCACGTTTATTCTGTGAAGATGATCCTCCGGTAATTTTCTCTTCGTGAATAAAGTCGAGAGAGATCGAGAAGCGAGGACTGATGATCGTGTTCTATATTTCTCTTTCCCACCGACTGCGAATAACAAGACCTCGTTCTTTCTACATTTGAGCGTGGTCGAATATTTCGACAGATTTTTTTGTTTTGTTTTTTTTTTCCCTCAAACTTCGAGGCTCGATCCAGGGAATGAAGAATGAAAAAGATAAACGTGTGTAGGAGAACGCGAGCGCGAGCGCGCGCGCGCGCGTGTGCAAGTCCTTTGGCTCGTGTTGATTCTTACGAAGAAACATTCTTTCCTAAATCCACGTTTAATTATCGCCCTAGGCGAGGTTCCGGACGAGGATCCTACGATAAATACCTCCAAAAAGAACCACCTCTCGTGAAATCATTCGTCAACGGACTCTCGTAAGCCTCGCGTTTTATCTCATTCGGTTCCTTTTTTTGTTTACTTCGTTTATTCTTTCTTTCTTCGTTTCGTCTCGAGAATCATGTTGATCCTAATGAGTGGTTGTATGCGTTCTTTTCGAACGGCTCGTACGTGCGAGCGGTCAAACCGAGAGCTTCTTTCGTCTTCTTCACTATACGTCTATAAAGCGCACGGCAAAAAAAAACAAAAAAAAAAGACCGTCGCCGTAGTTCGAGGTTTTGGAGATCGTTAAGAGAGAAACTTAGCACGGGCTTTCGAATCGCAACGTAAAAATAATACGCGTCCTCGCATCGATATATAACTATATAAACCACGCGTATATATAGATCACGCAATAATAATTATTAATTACTTTAATTATAGGGCGGAAAACCGAGAGATCGGAGGGAGCTCGTGTAATTAGGAGCTGCACTTTCACATGAACGAAGCAAAAAAAGACCAAAGTAACAAAACAAGAAGTTAAGAATAGAGAACAAAAATTGAGGAGGATCGAACGAGAAGCCGATGAGAGATCGACGCTGGAATCGTAATTACGTCGTTTTGCAACGTTCAAGGGAGACTACACACGGAATTAAATGCTCATTTAACGGGACACTTTTAATAATCGGATACACACAACGGGACATTTCACATCCGTGTTTCGATTCACTCTTTTCACCTTGATGGTTGAATAAACTTCTCTCTCTCTCGGTACGGGTATTTGATTGCGATAAAACTGGTCCATCGCATATCGGAGCTTTGAGGTGGTCGAACCTCGTCGTGAGACTACACAATGCGCAACAGAGAAGTCGGCTGCAAGGCTCGAGCCGAGCGGGTCATTGCCACCGATCGGTTCGGATCTTCGGGATGATAGCGTGTGTATCTACGCGACGAGGGCGTATCGAAGATAGGAAGAGAGCGCTCAATTAAAATTCTCTCGATCGAAACGAGAAAGAACGGGGTAAATTGCCGGTTGCAATCTTTGTATATCGACCAAAGAGATTCCTCCGTAGGTACCATGATAGAGACGAATACATGCTACAGTTTCGTTCCTTCTGCACTTGTTTCGCTCTCTCGTTCCCCACGAATGCACACGCGAACCTTCATCGCTTTCTTGTACCAAATGGTAAAATTGATTTTCAACGTTTCCTACCCAACGCTCGCAATTTTTCCAATATCGCGTTTGTTTCTTTTTCTCAATCGTTGATTAGACGTCGTTTCCAAGTTTGTTCATCTCGTCGCTTCTCTCGCTTCATCGACGATACTACTTTTTATACAATTTGTTTCACTGCTTCGTGACGCACTCGAGGAATCGAGGAAAAAAAGAAAAAAAGAAACGAGACCGAGTCATCGTAACGAGCGATTCTATATGTGTCAATGTCTTTGTACTCTTTAGCGCGTACTTTAGAGCGAAAACGTCGTGGCGAACGGGGCATGGCGAGAGCGCAGTCGCGAGAGAAAACCTACAATTACGCGCGTGGATCGATCTGACAGGAGAGGGCCTGGCTAGATTCTAAATTGGATGATTGACAGCCGGACGTGGCGACTGCCGAGAGATTTGGAGAGACGCTCGCATCATCGTTCCTCTCTCTCTCTCTCTCTCTCTCTCTCTCTCTCTCTCTCCTTCTCTATTCTCAAAATCACGTCCAACACTCGCACGTTCGTAGTTGTTGCCTATTGCGTAAATATTTCTTTATCGTCTCTGGGTCGCCTCGGTTAATGATCGTTTTTTCATCAAATGCCCCCCCCCCCCCCCGATTTCGTGATACAATAGCATTTAAAAATTAATCACGCGTCAGCGCTGATGAAATTAAACGAGAATCGAATGAGCCAGGGTACTCAACCAGACCGAATTGTTTCGTCTATCGGGTGTTCTAATGACGGTCGTCAATGTCCGCTGATAAAGTCGACGGGTCTCCGGCAGCAACGGCAACACACCACCTGGTGATGAGTGACAACCGTCTTGGGAGGACGAAGAACACGGAGAAGGAGAGAAGCGGAGAGGAGAGGACTCTCCCCACACACGATATACGCGACGTGTGTTCGCGTAGTTTACCAGCTGTTGAATCGCCGCGTTATATAGCATCTTCTCTCCTCTCACGGCGAACCTTACCCCGATGCAACGTGTGTTTACGAGGCAGGGGGGCACGATGCGCGCAGCATCTCTCTTGAGAAGTGCATCATCCGACACGAAGAACGGGGGAAAAAAAAGAACGAAAGAGAGAAAGAGAGAGAGAGAGAGAAAGGAGAGAAAACCGCGCGATGATAAATCACGTCGGCCTTGCTTTTGCTATACGGGAGAGTCTCCGCCTTTCGTGAATGCGCCACGGGGAGAGTTCAGAGCTTCTATAAACGTACGTAGAAGGTGCAACGAACAGTTTTTCTCTCGCGAAACGCTGAGGAAAAACGAAAATCTTTCGGATTAACGAAATTCAACAGCTGAAATGTAATCATTTTACCGCGAAGACGACGTTTTGATAGGATCGAAAGTTTCAAATAGCTTCGAGAAAAACTGTTCTTTTTCAGTGCTCGACGGCGACGGATGAGTCGAAAAAAAGAAATACGGCACGCGCGCTCGAGCGTTACTCGCGATATAAAGTTGCAATAAAACGTGAAAGAGCGAAGTTGCAGTTTGCTCGAAACAAGTTCGAAGCTGCGGTGTATATAAAAGGAGGTTCGCTCGACGAGCCCACGGCGACGCATGGCAGATGTTTCGAACTACTGAAAGAAAGAGAGACAGACAGAGAGAGAGAGAGAGAGAGGAGGGAGAGAGTCTGTAACTACTGACTCGACACGTTTCGCGGGCACATTGAACGTGCAAGTTAAAAAAAATGAACGAATAAAAGAAAGGAAGGAGAAGAACAAAAAAAAAAGAAGAACCGACGCGTTTTACACATGTTACCTTGCACTTCCTCGTGTTAACGGCATCTGGGACTCAACGATGCTAATATGTCGTACCGTTGTTCCAGCCTTACCGGAAGGAATGAACTACGATTGCAATAAAAACGAAACCGCAGACGCGATTTATCGTTTTTATTTTGTTTGCAATCGGTTCGAACCGAGAAACGTTGGTTTTTCGACGATTTAAGAAAACCGCGACTTTTTCTCGTACGATCCGAGAAAATTGAATTCCTCCTTTTTTCGTTCGCGCTATTTCATTTCAATAAAATCTATTTATACGTCTGTAGCATCAAGATTCCATATACGAGAACAAAATAGACTCTCCCACATCCGCGTGAATACTCGGTTCGCCTCACACGTGAAGAGGAATAAGAACGTGGGGGCTCTCTCGTGTTTGGCATTATATCCGCAAGAATCGATGAGGAATGAAGGAAAAATCCCTCGGGAGCTACGAGAGAAGAGAAGAGAAAGAAGAGAAAGAGAGAGAGAGAGAGAGAGAGAGAGAGAGAGATCGAGATGAACTACAGGGCGTTGAGGTATACGTGAAGAGAGATTCGTGTGGGTCGCGTGTGAATCGGCGAGGAATCACGCCTTCGCGAATCTCGCTAACACGGACATAGACGTACCTATACAAACAGCCACACGGACACAGAGACAGGTAGACGAATGAAGGAAAAAGAAAGATTCGCACAATATAATCCAAGCCCGAGATGCGCACAATCGAAACGGAGCGAGGAGAGGAGCATGCTTCTTGATATTTTTTTCCTGAACCGAGAGAGATATGCCGGTGAGATGCGGGGATATCGAGAGGCTCTCGCTGGCAGCCTCGCCGACGGCCTTCCCTGTATATATGCAGCGAAACCGCCCGCGAAGCCAAGACTCACCTCTCCATTGTCCCTCGACGAGAGATCGAGAGACGAGAGAAGGACGTGTGTTTGTTACGAGAAGAAAAGAGGGATAGAGAGAGAGAGAGAGAGAGAGAGAGAAGATAGAATACTCGGCGTGTCTCTCGGCGCTGCCACACCTCGCACGAGATTCACCTTCTTCGATCACTCGTCTCTCTCTCTCTAACCGTTGTGCGGTGTGTGCAAAATAAATGTAAATTCACGGACGCCTCGATGGACGACGCCTATCTCCCTCTCTCTCTCTCTTTCTTTTTCTATGTGGCTTCACGTCGATTTTTCAAACGTGTGTTCGTGCGAGCGCGTGTACGTTTCGACGTGATGTCGACGTTTCGAGAATTCTACGGGAAGAAGAGAGAAATCGCGGACACAGAGCGAACTCTCTCACGCGGGGTCTCGCGGATTTCCAATCGACGACGTGTAGGAACGCAAGACAGAAAACTGGCGAATCAACGTCGCGACGACAAATCTGGCGATTCGACGATTAATTGTGAGAATCGTCTTTCAATTTTTCGTCTCGAAATCGCACGTATTATTGAAAATCTATTCACCGTAAAATTCTATACAATTCTTTAGCCCGAGTCAAGTAGAAACGCACGGCAACCCTCTTTTTCACTCCAGGATTAAAAATATACAGAAAGGGTCATTTGTCGGCAACCCGGAAGTTCCTAAGACCGGTGGATAACCCTTCGGGCATCCGCTCACAATGTCGCGAGTTAAAAAAAAACCCTCTATTTAATCCCTTGAACCGTGCGAGCGTTGCGCGAATCGAATAATTCGCGATTAGAAGACGCTGGGTGCTGCTCGTACGGGATGCGCCGGCTCGTGTTCGCCGTGCGACGCGTGGTTGAACCCTGCGGGCTTTCTTCTATACCATCGGGACAATCTCGAACGCGCCATTTTCAGCGTAGAGGCAAAAGTCTCTTCGGGCACATCGCCGGTAGAGATTTCTACGATTTTCACGTGAAAGTGCACAAGCTTGCACGTGTGTATAATTCAGCTATATCCACGATGTATATATATGTATATATAAATATGCACCCACACACACACACACACATACATACATACGAGACGCAAAATCCTGCGAGCTGGCGTAAGAGAGTGCAGAGTGCGCGTTTACGATACGCGGTTGACCTACGACCCCGTGAACGTTGAGCCGTTGGGGCTGCCGCGCGCGTTGCACCGGCACAGAGAGGTTTTACTTCTCGGCCTCTTCGCAATACTCAGAGTCCAGCAACAGTTGTAAGAGAGTAAGAGAGAGAGAGAGAGTGAGATAGAATGTTTCGCTGTGTAATAGCGAGAGACGTTCGCCAGAGTCCAAGGAGACTCTTCGTTGGGATGGCTGGGTGAGCTCTCTCGGACATGGGGCGTGCGCTCATATACGTTAGCTATATAGCTACGTTAAGACACACACACACACACAAACACATGCGGGAATAGCGGTGTGTACGATAGAGGTACCTTACTCGTTGTCGTTCCCGTTATCGCAATGCGGTGATCACAAGCGCAAATTTACAACATATATTATACACGAGGGCCAGCATCTTGGTTTCCTCGACAGATTTTACAAGACGGGGTAAGAACGCACGAGGATCGAATAGGCACGGAGAGAAGTAAGAAGAATCTCGGGGGTTCGAGCGTTAAAAAAATGTTAATTAGAGTCGAAAGAGGGATTCGAGGCAAGTATGGAGAAAGAGAGCGTCTAATTTATCGTTAATTAAATAAATTGAATTGTTAATTGACTCGGTTAGCATCCAACGATCCGACGAAGCACGGAAGATTCATCAAGCAGTGATGGATCACTTGGTCGTATTAGTCAGGATCGATTTGTCGGTTAGTTGAGCGTTTCGAGGATCGCCCACAATAGGAAAACACGCGGATCTACCGGAATCGCGTTAGAGCCGGACACACGGTCGTTTATCCTGCTGATGGTTCGTGTACCAGGAAAAGAGTCGGCACGGCGTTTGCGATTTAGCGAGCGGTGAGACACCAACTAAGAGAGAAAGAGAGAGAGAGAGAGAGAGACCGGGTACTTAGTGTAAGAATTCTAGAGGCAGTTTTCCCGAGAACGAGCGATTGCTTCCACAAGTCCCAACATACGTCCATCTGTATGTGTGTGTGTGTGTTAGCGCGCACGAAGTTGTGCAGAATTCGCGCGGCCGGCGGAATATATCTCGAACGGCGAGGAAGCTTAAGAATCGCGCGTATGTATTCGCCTTTTACCGCGCGAATATCTGCGAGTTCCTTCGAGATTCCTTTTAATTAGCAGCTATCCTTTCTCTCCACTCTGTCTATCGTCCATCTCACTTTCTCGGTTTGTCCGATAACGCATTTGCGCCGGGACAAAAGCAGGTATACACCGTTGCACGCGCGAGCGTCAAACAGTTGAATGCGCAAGCGCGGAACGCGCTCGTCGATTTATTCGAACCGAGGGATACTTATTCGATCTGGATAAAATCTATTTCACGACGTTGCAAATTGTTCGACCAACGATTCGATCGAATCAAACTGATTTTTATCGGAAATCATAGGTCGAATAAAAAGTACGAGGGTCTTGGGGAGGTTGCCTCAAGAATTCACGCGCTAATCTTCGTAAGTAGGAAGTTGCAGCGGCGGAATCGTCGCCATGCAAACTATACGATACGTTTGTCCGCGTTGATCAGTCCTCTCACTCTCGCTCACTCTCCTATCTTTCTCCCTCCACCCTGTAGTATCCCAACCTTCTCAATGTTTATACTCCCCGCGATCCCACAGTCTGTCCGAACGTTTTCCTTTAACGGACAGTGCGCGCGGACACCCGTGGCGAGAGAGTAGCGCGAATAAGCCCTCCGATCGAATAGTATAGTTGTGTACAGGTGAGTGAGCGAGTCTCTCTCTCTCTCTCTCCTCTCCTCTCTGTGTGTATTGGTATAGACAGTCCGATCGTACAGACAGAGAAGGAGAAGAGAGAGAGAGAGGGAAAACGAAAGAGGGAGAAAGATAGGTGAATATACATTATAAAGAGAGAAATAAATAAAGTAGTCGAATAGAAAAGAGAGAAGAAGAAGAATGCGCGAATGCCGGAGTATATATCCTATATAGTTGTGCTGATGTTTGCTGGCTGCTATATAGGAGACTCGGAATTCCAACTATCGGAAGCAATCGCGAAATGGTCGGGCAATAATTTAGAAGTAGTAGGTAGAGGTATATCCTCGCCCGCCGCCAACGCCGCGGACTCTTCTTTGCCATCGTCTTCGGCGAGGTACTCGACCGTTGTACCTGCACCGGCTAGAGATCGAAAGGCTCTCCTATATATATATATATATATAGAACACTGTCCTCTTTCGAAGTATAATAGCGTAGAAACCTTCCGCTCACCGGGGGTAACGTGGGCAACATGCATGGTTCACCGGGCTTTGGCGACGTTGTACCCGAGACGAGAGGACGACCAACGATCTGGACTATTTCTCGTGATGCATATACGTGGTAGTCGCTCCGGGGACCGAGAAGAGATCGACGAGAAGAGCGATCGAGGCTATGGCATGGTAGAACAAAGATTGTTAAAACAAAATCCGAAAAAAAGAATCTGTTCGATTAATGTTTTATTTGATTTTGTTCGTCTCGATGTATCTTTATTTTTCGACAATTTTCCATCAGTTTACTCGAATCTGTATGTAAATCGAGTGGATAGAATTTTAATCGATGATTAAACGAGACGCGATCGAGAGGGAGGAGAAAAAGTGCAGAACGGTCTGACTATTACGGGGTTACTCCACTACATCGCTACCCTCGGTTTTGCGTCCGCATACTTTAAGCCGCGTCAGACTCATCGCTGAGAAATTGTAATCGCATATTATTCCCACAGGACGACACACCCCGGCGCAATATACGTATAATATATACACTGGGTATCATACGGCACAACCGTTGCATTACTATATGCCCACGCGTCTCCTTCGGTTTTGAACAGATCGGACGAGAGAGAGAGACGCTCTTCACTCACTCGCTTGGCCGTGCGCGCGCGCGCGCGCGCGCTCGGCTATCTCGCGGTGGTAATAGGTAATGGGTAGAGGAGGTCGCGTCGAGGCAGGTAGGTGTAGCTAGCGAACGTGCGGTATAATATAGCGAATCGAATGAGGATGGGAGAAGAAGAAGAAGAAGAAGAAGAAAGAGACGAAGAAGAGACGCCACCATAGTGTACATACCTCTGCGCGCGCGCGCGCGCGCGTGTGTGTGTGTGTGATGGAAGTATCACGAGGGAATATAAGGGAACCATCAGCGGAGAGGATGATGGCACGAGTGCGAATCAGTGGAACAGAGACGGAAGCTCGAATAAAGAAATAAGAAGAGAGGGACGATGCTCGAGATTAGTTCCGATTGCTTCTGCACGCTGTGAGCGCGGAGTTATACATTTGCGAGAAGAGGGCCGCGACCGCTGTACGGTAAGAAGAAGCGAGTACTTTGAATCGGTACCGGATCGAAGTGAGGCATTCGAAGCTATTGCTTTCGTTCCTGGGCTCTTTCTTCGTATATCTACGAATGCGAGACCGCTTGCACTCTCGATGTGCAACGGCAAGGGAGAAGCATCGCGCGCGCATAAAGGCTTCTGGTAGCGGAGAGGAGGCATCGATCCTGAGACTGCCGGGCGCGGACCCACTGGCGGGTACCTCGAGCTAGGTAACTCGCGCGCGCGCTTCTGTGGCCGTTAATGAGTCATGTTTAATTGGCGTGGGAAGCCCACGAGTATATACGTCCACACCAACCACGGCTAACGGAATACCGGTGATCTCTCCCCTCGCCCCTACACCGCTTGATGCGCACGGATTCTACTCCGGGTGTAGATATGTACAGCGCTGATACGTGTGTATGCACGACACTACGTTAACTTTTGCAAACGTTGTATACGAGATACGACGTACGTGTATGCTAACCATATATACTCGCACCCGAGGAATAGAACCAAGAGGAAGGAATCTTGGTTACGGTCTTGGGATTCTATGATGCAAAGGTGGACACGGTCAATGTCGAGGCTACGGGAGTTGGATATATCCTGTACGAGCCCTTCGAGCTTGTTTCATTCGCCATGACGCTGAAGATTCTATCGCAGATTTAACGGACGAGGATATTTTATTCAAATCGAGGCGAGTATACGTTGGCCCGAACGAGAAATAGGAAAACGAAGACGCGGACAACTCTTTGGACAACGAGTCACCCCATCGCCATCTCAACGATATCCGGGGGTCTATAGTGTAATGAGGGAACTAGAATTGGTTTCGATAATTCGACAACGCGTTCACGTGCTCCGACGTCTCTATAATTAAACGACGCGAAAAAGAGACGAAAGCGCGTGTTTGTAACGGAAGATAAAAGGAGGTTCATCGAATTGGTCTTCGTGACTGTCGCGATGATTCCGGTTTATACGCGAGAGGCTTAATACGGTGTATACACGGAGTGGGACGCGGTACATGTTTAATATCCATAAAGAATGCGTCGAGTCAACGAAGAGACACACCCATCGTGTGGCGTATGCGCTATACAGCGCTATAGAGTTAGGCAGAGAATATTCTATGAGTACGATTGACCGCGAGTGAGATCATCCAATGATGGGTGGAGCCACTCGTTGCATCCCATATAAATTAACTCTCCCCGGAACTATATCGACGAAATTAAATTGTTAAGGTTTGAAATTTTATCGAACGTTAGTTTCTACCCCTAACTTGACGACCTCACCGAAGGTCGATCGTAAGTTATATCCATTATCGAATAGCGTGCATCGTAACAATTTTATAACCAAGAGATCGTCGTATTTGTAGTAAAAGCGATCGCGACGTCGACGATCGTGGAGATAAATGAATGTACTTCGACAAAACTCGATAATGTTCCCGAGAACGTGTCGATGGAACATTTTAAAGTGGGAATCCTACAGGGCATTCAGCACACAATCGCATTAGGGATAAACGGAGATTGGCCATTCTTCGCACGATCGTACGGCCGTTTCTAAATCGACACCTCGGGACGCGGAGTGTCGAGCGCTAATCGTCGTCATGGTCTTGGTCGTCGTTCTGTCTCTCCTCCCGACCCTTCCTTACTGTCTCTCCTCGCTCTTTTACAGCCGCGCGATCCTTCGCACGGTTGCCTGTGGCGGCGGCGTGCCGACACGCGGTCTTTCGCGAGGCTTCTTGCGCGCGATCTCTTTCTCCTCTCCCTCATTCTCTTCCGAGACTCTGCGTCCATTAGCAACCAAACGTGGACCGCGTGTGGCGAAGAGAGCGAGGCTTTATGATTCGGGTGCCGTCACGTTCCCTCGCTACCACTACCACCACGTACCTACCACTCTATACTCGTCTCGTCGCGACATCGCGGGGTAGGAAACGAGCGAGTTTCCATCCCGGGCAACTTGCTGGTCCGCGATGTCGCGCACCGCTCAACCGCGTATCCACTTCACGCTGTACCTATGCGCATGTACGGCGAGCGCGCGCGCATGTTCATATCCAGTTCTCACCGCGCTCGCTCGCTGTACACGGCCCCGACGATCCACACGACGTAAGCAAATGGAGACACGAGCCTAACTGCTTCCTTTACCGCATATATATTTATGTGGATCTCGTAGTGGCTAATTAGGCATTACGAGAGGGATCTTGCCGAGAACAACAAGTGCATGCATAGAAATTCGCGTTATTGGAAAAATTTATAGCAACGATAATAGCTGGAGAAATTTTCGAAAAGAAATGACTAATCTGTTTAAAGATTCGTAAACATTAGTATCTAATTTTGTGTTAAGATTTGTCAAGGCTTTGACGATCGAGGAATTAGGGAGGAAATTCTTACAGTTGGGATTTGCAAATTTGTTGAGAATTCTAGAATATTCGGGTCATATTTTTGTAAACGTCTGTAAAAGTAAATAAATTCTGTTCGATGTAATATTCGAGGACTTACCTCCCTAGACGTTGGAGCCCCTAAGACACAGGGGCTGTCCGGGCGGCGGGGCGCACTGGCCCACCGCTTGCTCGAGAGCTCGCTCTCCTCCTGTAACGCAAAATTAACACGAATCATAAAAATTCAGTCGATACGAAAAGCGAGTTTGTCTTAATAAATTTAAAAGAAACGCTCTGTCAACATATTCAGGTCTAAAACAAAAAAAGATTCTAAATTAAAAGGCAGACTCATTCATCGTAGCTTTGATCGTTTCGCGAATATTACGTCTATCACGCAGGCATCCGGGAGTAGCGAGCTTCTGCCCGCTTACTTCACCGGCACGTTAATGAATCAATTAGTCGTCAGTACGACGAAACGAAGCGAGAGAGTGGGTTCTCGTGCTGCCGGGTAATTTCTCTCACTCGTTCTCGGGAGACCACAGCACGACGAGAGAGCTACTCTCCGTTCTTCGCTCCGTTGTGTCGGTACCCTAGCGTGTATTTCAGAGGCCACGGTGAACCAGGAGAGAAAGCACCAACACCGAGAGAATCTCGGCTTATACAGGGAGTTGGCAGAGGGTCTCGGGTGGGTGCGATCCTGATGGTGTCATGGCGGAATAATTAAGATCGCATCTTGGCGCGGTGTCAACGGAGATTGTCGCGGCGTGCCCGAGCACACCATCGTTGTACGTCTCTTTACGACGAACGGTTCACGAGAGACGCCTATACACAAATACACAATCACGAATACACAAATATACGTAGGTACACATGGATAGAACTTGCGGTGTAACGCGAGCTACAGAATTGCCCCTCTACCCTGCCACCACCACCAAGATCGCGTCAGCGCATATACACGCCCGCGTTCTCTTTTATTATGCTCAAAGACCGACTTACTCGCACGCGAGCGTAGTTATTAAAACGTTAAAACAATTATATGCCATGGGAGAGACGAGCACAGAGACACACGAAAGACTTCGTGGCGCGAGGCTCGAGCCACCTCGGGTGGCTCCCTACGCGGACATGTATAATAATTACTCCGCGACTTCTTGCGACTTGTGCACGAAACGAGTCAGGCTCGTAATTTTCATGCGACATCTATAGACAAAGAGCGGACCACCGGCGAATATATTAATGATAATCCGATAAATCGATTACGAGCCGCTGTCTTATAGATCGTTACACGGATTTTAGTCGAGACAAACGTAAGACGAGGCTCGAAACGATTTTGCGAATTTATTTTGACATTTTTCGCAATTCTATATTCCTGGTTGGGTATCTTTTACGTCGCGATGAACCGCGAGAGATATGCAAACAAATAATCAGACAGGTTAATGCTAGTGGGCATAAGTACAACGCTTTGGCTCGCGTATTACAATTTGTACTTTGTTGAGCGTCGGTCTCTATGCCCATAAGGTGAAAACTACCGGTGCGATATCCCGTGATCTCTGATATTACATACGTATATAAATATACATAGTTATACAAACAGATTGTATATATGTATATATATATACGTGGCAGAATTATTACGCAGCTGTAGTGCAACACGAGGAACCGATGTTACGCTTACTTTCGCCAGATTTCTCCTATTTTCCGTAATACACCGGGATTGCATTTGAAATTGAATCGGCCACATTAGGAGTCTCGTATATTCGGTTGAGAGAGAGAGAGGGTGAAAGAGAAAGAAAGAAAGTGAAGAAAACGAAACGATACGCGCCAGGGTGTGTACATCGTAAAGTATTGCGGTGTATCTTGGGAGACGGGAGGTGCGACTGCCGCGGTGTTCCACGAACCGAGATGAGAACGCGAACACGTATAAGCGTCAAAATATATATCGCGTGATACGGAGGAGCGCCGCGACCGCTAATGATTTCATAAAGCTCTTCGATACGATTGAGAGAAGGAAGTTATTACGAGCCGATTCGAACAAACTGGAACTATACAGTAAATAACGGGCGAGAGCGATCTCATCGCTTTTGCGGGTCGTCTCGCGGCGCGTTTACAACGCAAAACTAGATGTTTGAGCGAAACGAGAAATTAAATTGAAAAAAAAAAACAAAACAAAAATGAATATAATAAAATAAAAAAAATAAACAAGATCATAATGCGCGCAGGCCACACACGCGAGAGCAAAATGATATTCAATTTTACGTACGAATCCTTTTTCTCACGCTCGTCACGATTTTCCTAACGTCCAATTGGCGCCCGCTGTTTTACGACTCTTTGCGCAAACTCGCGACGGCGCGTTGTGTACCGAGAGCGAAAAAATCACGAATGTAAGTCGACGACTCGCGCACTATTGAATAATGAATCATCTCACTCGGGGTAACCCGCGCCCCCGCCCCCTCCCATCCAGTTTATAGAGGTTCGTTAAAACGTCGACAGGAGAACCCCCCGAGAGTCTTCGAGTTTAAAGCCCAAGCTGGCAAAGAGAAGAAAGGTACTTATTAATTTTTTAACCGTTCCCACGCCACTCAAGATTTCACACAACGCGTAATCTACCGCCTTTCTTCGTGATTATTATTTTTTCCATCTTCTCGCTTTACTTCAAGGTTTACCGCAATGACGAGGCATTAGAAAATCCACGAACGGGTGTAAAGTCGAATGAATTATTCGGCGCATCGGTAGAATCTCGTTGAAACGTTTCTCGAGGGACAGTCCGTAAGTCGGTGTATATATATTAGTGGAAAAAAAGGCCTTTGCTTAAAGGTATCGGGTTACTGAGTGCGGATTATTGGACAATAAAGATGAGTATTTCATATAACGTACAGGTGTTTATTATTGTTGTTGTTGTTGTTGTTTTTTTTTCAAGAAAAGGCCGTACACCTGAGTGTAAATAAAACCGGTTATAATTAAATTGCGTACAGATCGCGCATATTTCAGAAGCATTTGTATATATATATAACTGTGTTCACTTGTAATAATATGGGCGAACGTATTCAGAGAGAATATCACACAGGTATGAACAGTAGTGCCTTTAAATCTGAGATTGCAAGTATCCTCGTTTGAATACTTTCTTTCGTTTTGTTACTTTTTATTGTTGTTATGTTTTGTTTTTTTTTCAACTCATACTCATCTTTTCTGCATCTTTCCCACGCTGTATGCCTCTCGGAGCCGATACGGAGCCGAAAGACCGAGAGTGGTGGTGGAGAGAGAGGGAACGCACAGAGTCGTTAATAGCTTACGACTTTTAAAAACTCGAGCATCCTAATGGATATTCTAACGCTTGGCGCGCTCGCGCGTGTAATCCCTATAACCAGGCAGTTCTGTGGCTCCGTCTCTCCCTTTCTCTCACTCTTTCTCTTTCCCTCTCGCTCTCTCTCTCTCTCTCTCTCTATATATATATATATAGATATATATATATATGTGTGTCCCCCTCTCTCGCTCTTTCTCAAGTGGTAATAAATTATGACTCGGGATCATAAAAACACGACTATGAAAATGATTTGCAACGCGGCGTAACCAAACGCATACACGTTAAATGCAATACGTGTACAAAGGTTGTGGCTGAAAGCGCGATGGGACCTCGCCGCGTTATAATTCGCGAGCGACTTAGGGCCGAGACAGAAAGAGAGCACGTCGTTATATGCACGCGTGTACGAACGCAACCGAAAGAATATCGAGTCTCGATATTGCTCGTTCTAGCTCGTATCCCGGTAATACGATTTCCCGTGTGTAATACGGAGCAGAAACTCTCGTATTTGCGAGATATCCGACCAATGATCCGCGAGCTTACTATATAACTTTGCCACAGGTTATTATACGCGAAACTCTCGCGAAAGCAATATAAGTATATAATGAGAAATACGAATATCGCACGCTCGAACTTTTCCCCACCAAGATGCTTTGCGAAACTTTTGCGAGACCCACATATACACACACACGCGCGCGCGCACGCACGTAACGTGTCTCGCGTACGTACTCGCGTATATTAGCGCAAAATATTTATAATACTAATATTAATTGTGCAACGAAACTTATAATACGTGACGGGCATTACCGAAGGGAGCTCGAGAGTGTCCGATTAGAAAGGCCAGAGCATATGCAGTGTGTCTACCGGTCACAGAGAGAGGCATACGGCCAATTCGCGAGAGAGTGACCGCCTCGGGAGAGCTCTATATAAGTATACCTATATATAGATATATATATATATATATACAAATAAATGCGTGTTCTCCTCTCGAGAGATATAACCCAAGTCCCTGGTCTTACGCGGAACCGATTATCTCCTAGGGGAGCCATAGATAATCTCGGATTTTCTTCTCTCGCGTATCCATGCATCGAACCAATTGTTTCGTACCAACCCGAGACTCAATTACATAATTTCTCGACTGCTCAACAACCTGCTCTACACACTCGACGCTATCATTATATATACCTTGCATTCATCGACGATAGGACACACGCGCGCACCGGTAGGTATTGCACGCAGGTGGTATTAATGCCCCTATATCGTAATTATTGATATTGAAATATAAAAATTAAAATTGGACAAACGATCTTAGGTTCGTGTACGTGAGACGGAGCATAGCGCGTGCTGCTTTAATTGGTATTAATAGAGTTTTTCGAACGATTTATATATCATGGGTGTGTCATTATACCCCACCCCCCGCTCCTCCCTCCGTGACTACGTACCTACGTAGTACGCGAGGAAAGTATCCTTCTTACGTATGTATCTTGTGATTGTATATGAATTTATACGTACGTTCGAAAACATCGAATAGTCACAATGTATATTATTCAACGACGAGGAAAACAATAGCTATCATGATTTATGGGAACGCTATTACTCGGCCTACTTACACGTGGTCCATACACACACACAAACAGACACGTATATATGTAATGTTCAGCGCATATATATATATATATTCACGTGTATGTCGTATTTAAACGAGTGTCCGACATTTACAACCCCATATGAATGTACAGACAGGCCGATGGCTACCGTGCTTACACACCACTCAAGGAGCACGAGCACGTTTTCCTTTCGTTCCTCGTAAGGTTCGTACGAGATACATAACTATATAGACATGCGGTATACATACGTACATGGCGTTGCGATCTTGCCAGTACCTTTATATTCGCCACAAAGTATACCGGGCCCTCCCTGTATTCATCCAATTCGCGAGGAGGATGATTACCGTTTCTCGAGAAACGATCGGGAGGCAATAAAAAGAAAAAAAGGAAAGGAAAAAGATACGAGATACAGATGTATCGGAAGAACGGACGGTTATCGAGCAAAGGGGCTTATCGATCGGATCGTATTATAGCGATCGAACGAGTTCTCCAGGTGGTCCCATTGAATATATATATTCTCTTACTCCTATATAAGAAGGTGCCTAACTACTATCTTTTCCACGTTTCTCAAATTGGTTCCCAAAATTGGATGTAACGAGATACGATTCCATAAAAAAATGTCGCACGGGAGGGAGGGAGGGATAAGGGGTTGATGGTGCGTAAATTTCACGATTTTATGGACGAATGCGTTTATCGCCTTTGTCGAGACGAGGTTTTCTCATCGTTTTCAATTATTCTGACGCGAAACGCACGGTGAGCGAGACTGGACTCTGTTATATCGGTCGCGAGGAATTGCATTCGTACTGGTCGAGCGCGTCGAGACTACGAGAGAGAGAGAGAGAGAGAGAGGGAGAGAGATGAACCGGAGAGAAAGAGGAGGAGAGAAAGCTCTGTCACCAGTAATTACATTCGTTAAAATAACTCGAGCCATTGGACAGACCTCTCGCCGAGCTTCGATATTCTCGGCGATTAATTTTTTTTTTCACGACCCAACCTCCACCGGGTGCGCGGGGCTACCGGTGTTTTTATCGCTTCCGCTGTGGTGCGGGGAGAATCATCGAGGGAATCGCGACAGTCAAAACCTCTGACGACTCTGTATATAGTTATAGCTCGAAAAAGCGACCTCGTATTATTATTTCGTTTACTTTTTTTTAAATTGAACGTTTCTTTTCGGTTTTTCATTGTTTCTCGTCTCATCCGCGATGAGAATCATTCAATTAGCAGCGGCGCGCGGAACTCCAAATGGACCCGACTACCGTCGCATTCTCGCTACGACCGGTCGATAAATTCGTCAAAAACTCCTCAATGGTCGATAACTCTCGGCATGGTTCGAGAGCAATTAGAACGCGAAACTGTATGTCGCCACGAAATTGTCGTCCCAGCGCGCGTTCGACGTCTTATTCCACTAGCTCGAACTCTACTCTACATATACAAAAAAATATATATATATATATAAGTTTTTTTTGTGTCTACCGATGTGCACGCCCGACTTCGCATCTGTCCATCGCTGCATCGAGAATCCAAATGGGAACTATCCCATTCGATAAAATAATTGAGCAATTGAATTTAACGCGAATATTTCACGAATTCGCGAGAAAGACTACGCTTTTATTCGTAACGGAAGATTTCAAAAAGTACAAAGCGGTCATCGTACGGTACTCGAGAACGTCACCGAGCATCTTTTATTACCGACGGTTTTAGCCGTTAACGGGAAAGAAGAAAACAAAAATCATAATTTATTTCCATTTAAATAACGTCTTAACAACGAATTTTATGAGCTTTTTCGGAATTCGTACGAAAACGCGAATAAATAAAATTCCAAATGAAATAAATTCGCTATTACGGTAATCTCGCGAATGCATTTATTTATGTTTCATTATCTTCGTGTGCGTGATATTTCGACGCACATACGTTAAACGTCGATACTACTAGCGCGTTATAGCGGTGAAAGTCTCGGTCCGGTGGCTCTCTTCGCCTACGGCGCTTGCGATAAGCGCTCGAGTATATGTTATATGGTGTGCGATAAGGCAAGGGCGCGCCTTTGTATACGAGAGAGAAAGAGAGGAGGGCGTAGCGTGGTGGGGATGAGGCACGATGTCTGCTAACTTGTTTATATCTATAGTTATAATACGGCGCCGAGTGCTGACGTGTATACCTATATATATGGAGCGTAACTCAACAAATCCCTATATGTATATCTATGTATATACGCACAGAGCGTGTACGTACATATATGTATAATGAAAGTATATACAACTTATCCATATACGATATATCTATACATGTGTAAATGCTGTGCACCTTGAGAGGAAAAGCAATCGGGTAAATCATGCAACAAGCTCATATGGCACGTGTTCTTGGTTGCATATTAGATTATATTCATGGGGATATTTTGCTGGTAACGTCTGCGTTCGAGGGTCTAACTGTCTCTGGGGATAGATAAAGGACGATCTTCTCTCGTCTCGCGTCTCGCTGTATAAAACTTTGAAAATACATACACGTTGTGATATTCGAACGAGCTATTACTCGTGCAAATTTTATGCCCGTAAAGTCAAATGGCTGCCCAAAATTCACAAGATCGAGGAGATTTTTTGTTTTTCATTCCCCCCAGGGAAATGATACAAGCTCGAAATATACACGAATAATGAACGAGGCACATAGATGTATAAAATATGTACGAGACATTAAATTTTTATACGTATTTTTATCGAGGTTGATAAAATATGGATTTTCCAATTTAACTCGGTATAATCTTGAGAAAAGGGATCTAATTTTATATCCTGATCGATGAAAATGTTTGGGGATTGGAAATTTCTCGACAAAGGTTAATTGTACGTGTCACATATGTTTTGAAATGAAGGAAAAAACAGGTGGGACGATGATGATTTTCCGCATCTGGACAATGTATAACCGCGTGTAATAAGTATCAACGTGTGCGTCTGTCGTATTACGAGTATTCATATTTCACGTCTCTTGGCCACGTCGTGGCAAATTGTTTACGAGATTCTTAGCCAGTGAATTACCCTCCCTTACGGACGTTTGTATATCCGGCGATATTCGCGGGATTTATCGTCGAAAAAAATGCAACACCGCGCTCTACTCCTGGGTAGCCGCATTTACGAGTAATAGTATTGCAAGAGAAGAGCGGTACGGATGGCTGGTAAACGATGTAAGAAAGAGCGAGATGGGTACACGAATGTTGTACCTACTGGCTGGGTGTAAAGTGCGACGGGTGAAAACTACTTAAGTTTTGCGGTAAGGCGACTTCGTCGTTGTTCAGCTGTTGCCAAAGTATATAGAATATAAACAGACCGATGGTAAGGCGAGGCGACACGTGTGCCGAACGACGAGTCTGTGGCTTTAAGCTCTCGGCCAATTAAATTATCAAAATTAACAACGATCGTTACGCGCCAACGTTGCAAAATAAACTAACACTTTCTCCCTCAACCTGCGATACATCTCGCGTAAATATATTTTGTGGTACGTTACAAAAGGTTTCAACAAAATGGAGAACAAAGAATCGAACATATTTTCTGACAAAATAAAAAATGTTTGAAAAAAATCATATAAAATTAAAGAGTCGTAAAACTTTTTTAATCGTAATCTCATTATTATATTCGCGAATCAACTATGCTCGCCAGAGGTGAGCAGTCAGCGCGATGCGACTGTATCTCCCGCATCGCGCCAAGTTTCAACGATCCCATAGGCCTCGCGCGTCTTCCACGGTTTTCTGACCCAACGTCCTCTTCCTCGGATTTATAGCGGAGATCGCGGAACGCGTATTATACACACACACACACATATATATACATATATGTGGCCCTATGCGCCTTTCTTTCTCCCTCTCCACCACCCATATGTATAATATACGAGGAAAATCTTACGGTTGGTGGTCGTGCGAGCGTTGGGAGAGACTGCGTTCGCGCGTGGAAACTTTCAGCAAGATAGAGAGAGACAGAGAGAGCGAACGAAAGTGTCCGGCGTCGTTATCACGGTCTGGCATAGCCCTCGTCGCCGTCGACGTCGACGTCGTCGTAGTCGTCGCGGTCGTCGTCGTCGTCGTCGTCGAGGGAGAGAGAGATAGTCGAGTCGTTGTCCGCGGACCAGGAGACGCTGCTTCGCGTAATCTAAGATCGTACAGGCCTTACACACACACACACACACATATATATATATACCCACACCATTGTACACGTACGTACGAGAAACAAATAAAAAAAGAAATAAAGAAGAGGGAGGGAAAGGACAGAACGCGTGTGTCCCTTTGGCGTGTATGAGAGTCGGGGAGGAGAGAGAACACCGACGTGACCCCGGCGTCTTCGGGGCGACGGTAAAGCACCGCTCTCCCTTTCTCTCTCTCTCTCTCTCTCTCTCTCTCTTGTCCGCGTCGAGTCCGAGCGCGACCACGTGAATGCGCCCTTGCGCACGTATGCATGCCCATGCGCATCCGAACGACCACCCAACGAAGGATCTTTATTCCCGTGAGCGCGTGTCCTCGCGAGAAATCGTTTTTTGGACAAGTGCGCCGTCGTACCGAATTCAAATTATTCAAGCTAATCTCAATAATTACGATAGGAATGACCCCTCTTCTCACATCTCGCGACCTTCAAGGAGTGAACGCGCTCATCCAATATCTTTACCGACGCGCACACTGTCGAACGAACAATGTGTAGCTGTGGGAATAAATTGTCGAAGAAGGAGGGGGATTGGGTGGTTGGGTGTCCATAGCAATTATTCAAGTATTTACGAAATACGCCAAGGACAATAAGATGCGTAGCTACGAGGGGAAGGAATAAAAAAAATATGTCGAGACTGGCGAGGGTTCTCGTGGATACGAGGCAACGGAGATCGACGCGGCCCGGAGAAGGAAGAGCCTCGCGGGACTAGCGATCAGTCGGATTCTCGTCGAGTCCGGCTGAATCTTCGGCTACTGCTTTATACTCCGAATGTGTACACGTAGATGGATAGTGTACGGGTATGTATACGTGCGTAAGAGCGATTCGCTGCGCGCCACGTCGGGACGAGCGTTTTGTCGCCGGTGATTGGCGTTTGAAAGGACAACGCGCGTACAATGCAATTACCTTGGCCACAGTCGTTCGCTCTCACCGTGCTCGATCGTCTCGATCGGAACGGAGAGAACACGCGAACGGTGTATGCGTGTGTGTCCGCGTTCATGAAAAATATATATATGAACGGGCGTGACCACCGTACGTTTCCTCTTTCTTTCATTCCGTTTCTCTCTCTCTCTCTCTCTCTCTCCTTTTTGACTTCTTCTTTTTTCCTTTTCTTCTATTTATTATACTACACATTGCGAACGAGCGAACGAGAGAGAGAGAGAGAGAGAGAGAGAGAGAGAGAGAGAGAGAGAGAGAGAGAGCGGGATTTTTAAACGAATGCCGCGTAAGCTTCTTTCCTCATCTTCACACGCAACGACGCCGACTGACGAAGTCGTGAGGATGAACGGTTAACGAACCTCTCGCGCGGCCTGTCGTCGCTGAATCGTCCAAGAACCGATGACGATCGTTACCAGACGACGACGACGACAACGATATAGTACGTGCCGGGTGTATCGAATATAATCATAATACGATCGTGACTCGATCTTAAGAAGAGCGTATACAGCGGCGCGCGTTAGAGACTCACGGAGATATCAAAGGAAACTGAGTGGAAGAAGGGTAACGCTGCGTCTCGCGCAGCGGGGTATCGTGGAAAAACTGGCATTGCCTTTTATTCAGCCTTTTCTCTCTCTCTCTCTCTCTTTCTCTTTCTCCCTCTCTCTTTTACACCGATCGTCGACTAAGCATGTCAGAGAAACGTGTGCGGTAGGTAACATGGTCATTCCGTCTTTCCAACCCTTTGCTTCGTTAAATTGAAAATATCGATTAATTTACAATTTCGATCGGGTAATTATAATTAACATATCGAAGAAAAAATAAAAAGTAAAAATTTCACTTACGTAGAGAGACCACCGTGATGATTAAAGGATCGAAAGGTCTTGGGGACGAGGTAAGAAAACGAAGGAATCGGGACATTTATATTCGAACGAAGAAAAATCACGACGTCTATGCGAAACGATCGAGTAATGAGCCATTCGATTGATATACTCTCGGTTGGTAATTCAATAAAGGGAAAGAACACGAGGTAAGAACGAGAGGTGCCTTTTACCGCACTTTCCGCTCGCGGTTCATAATGCACCATCACACACACACATACACACCCACACAAACATACGCATGCGGTGTGCAACGTATCGCAGTCAAGTGAATAAAAATGCAACGGCGTTTGTCGCACCGTTTTCTGGGCTCTTTCTCTCGGCGTGTGTGCGATGTGAGAGACTACAGCGGCGGCGGGACATCAATCGCGAGAAGCGCAGTAGAAGAAGAAAAGTCTCTCCTGGTCGTCGAAGCGTCCGAAGGAACAAGAGAAAGAGCGAGAGCGAGAGAGAGAGAGAGGTAGAGATATATAGATAGATAGATAAAGAGAGAGAGTGAGATAGAAACTGGAATCGCTGTAGGCGATTTCTTGCGCGATGTCGTCTCGCAGATCGCCCGTCCAACTCTCATCCATGTAGGTCTCTCACAGACCGAGAGAAAGAGAGAGAGAGAGAGAGAGAGACGCGACCCACCGATCGTTTCGGGGAGGATTGGCACTGCGATTGTCGGCGCGAGAGAGAGAGGCCGCCGCCCCGCGACAGAGCTCCATATCGCGCTCAGCGCGATGCGAGGAGGAGAAGAAACCGCGCGATCCCCTCGCGCACTATGCGACCTCGCGAAAGGTGTTCAGCGGCGGCAAAACGCCTCGGACTCTCTCGCGGAGATTTACGCGTTTCACCGTAACGAAGTGGAAGGGAGATACGAGACCAGAAGGCGTTGAGGGAGCGAGCGAGACGAACAGAAAGAAAGAGAGAGAGAGAGAGAGAGATGAAACTCATCAGCATTCGTAATGGCTACAGTGCGTATTATGCGGTACTGTGCCGCTGTACCAACTTCGGACCTTTGTCTACCGATCTTCTGTGCGAATGAATGTATTCTCAAGCTTATATATACACAGACACACACATACGTGTTATACAAAGAAGAATTATTGTGTATGGATTATGCCAGTGGCCTCCACCTCCATGCCGCAAACTCCGTACGGATTCGTAGAAAGCCGCCGACAGATTCCTCGATTGATTCTTTATTACCCATTTTATTTTTATTACCACGGCGTATATACGCCTGTTATTTGTCAGCTAATGTTCAAACAATGAGATTTCGCATGAGCTTTCTCCTATAGGTGTACCTTTTTTTTCCCATTTTTTATTTTGTCGTAAGGTCTATTTTTTTCGCACACGAACATATGCATAAATGTATGTCGCTTGTGTCCGGCAAATTTTTTTTCCGGTCGATTTTTGTTTTGTTTTTCTTTCTTTTTTTTACTTTTTCTAGTTGGACCAGACGGACTTTGGCGTGCCTTTCGCGCTCTTCCTCGTCTCGACGGTAGGAGAATTTTCGAAAGCGTAGCCGTTAACCGCGCGAGCGGCATCGCCTAAACGAATAGAGATAAGCCACCGGGGCAAGAGCAGTAGGCATCCAGAAGAGCACCGCCGAGAGAAAACGGCCGATCTTCGGGACCAGCGAGACTATCCACCAAGAGTTAAGTGATTAATGGATCGCACCACGCGCTCGGGAGAGATTGCGCGTGATAAATTAAATGTTGCACCACGAGACGGCGCGGCACGAAAATATATAGATATATCGTTGTAAGAACCCAAACGCGGGCTTATGTACCGCTACCTGTTTTGAAAAAGCTAAAAGCCGTATTATGTACTACAAGAGGATCGAGGTCTCTGCCGTCTCTCTTGACCACGGGGTCGCTCTCTCTCTCTCCCTCTCTTTCTACGACTCGACTCTTCCGAGATATGGCGTATACAACTGTAACGAACTCGCCTGTAATTAGTGCCGCGCAACAGAGCATAATATACGGGTCAAAGACTTTTGCCGAATCAAGTGTAGGTACAAACCGTGGCTACGAACGACGTTTCATCGTCTCACCAACGAAAAAAAAAACATTTTATTCTCACCTCGTCGACTTTCGTGCTCTTTTCAGACAATTTTTCGTCTCTCGTGTAATTTTACACGAGTCCCGAATATACTTTTGAAAAAATACATTTTTGTGTCGAGCGATATAATTTTTTCAATGAAATCATATTCAGCTCGACGTCAAAAGCCGAACGAGGTAAGCTCGATACGAAGAATAGACAAATAAACAGGGGGTTTTTTTAAATTTTATTTATCGTTCATGGTCGCCGTTCGGACAATTGAAAGAGAAAGAAAAAGACGATAATGTAATCGACCAGACTTCGCGAGGAGATTGGCAGATTATCGCATAGACGTCCCGTGTTATCTCGCGTCTTTTTATTTTTATTGCTACGACCGTTTCGTACACCACGTCATCCACGCATATAAACTGTTGTATACATATATAGAGACATTCGCGATAAAGGATATTCCAGCAATAAACCCCGCGCGCCAGCTCCGGACAAAAGGCGAGATTAATGAGTGGGTGAGTCTCTCCGTCTTTAATCTTCTTCCTCGCAGGCTCGATGGTGCTCGAAAGGAGCTGACCGAAACTCGCGAGGCAAACGTAGCACAAAGTAAGAGAGTGAGCGAGAGTGAGAAAGAGAGAGAGAGAGAGAGAGAGTGAGGGGGGAGGGGGACGTGACAGCATTGAAAGGCTCGAAAGAATATTTTGAAAAAGCACCGTCGCGAACAAAACGCGCGCCTCTACGATCTCGAATCGCACGATCACGCGCATTCTCAAATGTCATATAACTGGCTTAACAAAAACAGCCGAGTAATAATTGCAAAAAAAATTCATTACGAGACGCACGAACGACAAAACGAGGCACGCGATGATTGAACGAGAGACGTCTTGGCCAAATTTTACCGCGAACCGAAACGCCAAAAATAAAACAATATTATTTTTTGTCGTTCTGCGTCAGACGAGACAAGGAGATCTCGAAGGACGCTCTCGACAATCGCGCGATGAGACAAGAGTTTTTGAGAAAAAAAGAAGAAGAAGAAGAAGAAGAAGACGAAAAAAAAAACTTTCGACTGGTTATTTAGCGATCATGATCGAACGGATAAGCAAATAAACGCGCGCGAACAGGCGTAGTTTCATCGTCGCCAAGCGCGATGATCCTTCCTCTTTTCATTAAACCGCGTACGCTTTTCGACATCCCCCGTCTCCTTATCTCTCGTTCTTTTACCGTGCCCTCGGAGTTTCATAAACCCGTGACCCGTTCGCGCTTTTAACGCGACTCTCCCCTCGTAGGCTCTAATGACCGGGCGCTCGCCTCCGACAAATATATCTCTAATGGTAGTAAAAATATCGCCTTCTATATCTATATATTTATATATAAACATTATAAAGTAAGTACCAAGATGCACGTGCGCGGGGGATCGGCGTGCCGGACGCTCCCAGTCTCCTCCGATGTTGCATCAACGAACGAGAGCTGGCGAGCGAGAATTAGAAAACAAAAAAAAGGGGGGAAAAAAACAAACAAAAAGAGACAGAGAAGAACCTAAGCGAAAAGATGAAGAAGCCTGAGCGCGCTAGTTCGTTCGCGTGTACTTGCACCTTTAGCGCTGGCTCGTATTACGCAACATCATATACGCGTGATCGTCGCGTCCTCGCGGAATCTCGCGTGTACGATGCGCGGCTTGGCGTGGCTTAGTCGCGGCAGAAAAGCGCCGAGGCAACGTCGGAGGGGCTAGAGTGGTACACAGCAGGAGCGTCTCTCGTCCCGGCGACGACTAGAACCTCTCGTAAACGACCAAGGTGTAGTCGCTGATGGTTCGCCGAGAGATCGAGAAACAGAGAGAGACAGAGAGAAAGAGAGAGAGAGAGAGAGAGAAGAAGGAGAGTCACGTCGCTGGTTAGTTATGATCCGTAGTAGTAATACCAGCTGGCACAGATGCGAGAGAACCGAAGACGGATTGACAGAGGGGTGAGGGTACGCGAGGAGAGAAGGGAGGGGGAGGGGGTGAGATGCATGAAAGAACGAGATGAGATAATGGTAAGAAAAGACGAGGACGAAGAAGAAGAAGGAAGAAGGCGTTTCGGTGTCTGACCTTTGGAGTTTTCTTCGACGAGTACCTACTGCAACGCTCCTTGTAATATATGAATATATATATATAGATATAACGTATGTGACTTTTTCATTACGTTGCTCACGACAACGAGACGGATAACACACGTTGCATTGCGATACGCAAGGCGTGTGTTTATCGACTTGGCGAACAGTCGACACCTGCGATGTCTAATCCGTTATGTTATTACCTCTATTTAAATATTTCGATCTAGGATTTCGGTGAAATAATTTGCACGGAACGGGATGCAAAGAGAGAGAGAGAGAGAGAGAGAATGAGCGTCGATGTTCTTTTATGTATAAAATTAACGGGAATAAGAACGATTCGAAGCGATATAGAAATATGCACAATTATCGTTAAAAGTATAACGATGAACTGTACGAATAATTAATCGTTCGTACACAAACGAAGATAATTGGTATCGATTATTTCGTTATTATCGAAGGTTTTGTTTTTGTATCTTTCCAGTCGATCAATCGTACAGCGAGGAGAACGACGAGAAGCGTCGATGCGCATCGATACAGGGTGTGAAATCGATAAAATCAGCTACCGATAGATATCTCGTTTATCGTCCATCAATTTATCGGTCACCGAACGTATGATTCTCGTCCGATCGATGGATCGCTCGGTATTTCGATTTATGAGATATACCCGGGGCATTCGTGGCTCGTTCGTGCATTCGATATGTGTTGCACACACACACACACACACATGCAGTTCATCGCGTGAACACGTACGAGTCGAGAGTGCGCGTCGAAGCGTTGTTATCTTTGCCATTCGGCTTTTGCGATGCGATTGCCGCTACCACAGACCTACCATGCAACGACGAGGAGATCCAGTTGCCAGCCCTCCTACCTCCCCGATCCTCACTGTGTGCGGTTGCGCAAATCTGCGCCATCTAGCGTGCACACGTTGTTCGGCCGATGCTACGATGGTGTTACTTGGAGGATATCGTAGGAACGAGAACGAGTCGAACGAAGCGTGGTGTGTGCGTTGGAAGCTGGAGCTCGGGCGATAAAACGCTCGAGAACGCGGTAGGGATGGGCGAGAAGATAATGGAGCTAATAAAGATTAGTCAGCAGCCGCAATGCACCGTAGAACATATATATAAATATAGGTAGGTAGCATTAGACCGCAGGGCTTTAAGCTGTGTGCGAGGCGAGAGAGTCGATCGGTATGTCAGCTCGATAAGTGATATACCCGGCGAACTTTTTCTTCGGCTTATCTCAAAAACGTTGTCCGGTCCGATAAGTCGCATTGATGATTTTTTGTTTTTGTCTTCAAAGAATATTGAAATATTGTTTTCGTTCTCACTAATCGATGCGCGATGGACAATCGTTACGCAAAATTCCGTGGTAAAACGTATCGGCAAATAAACGCGTAGGTAGACGCCATGAAGCGAACGATAAAACGAACGTGGGGATAGGTTCGAGCGATAACAAAAGCAATAAAGATCGCTCGCGAGATTTCGCCTGGTTTATCACGCGTTAAGTACGCGTACGAGGATAATTTTTTCACAAAAGCGTGTAATAAACGAGGGACTTTTTTCTGGTCGTGTTGTAAATAATGAAAATAGCGAGAATTCGTCGCGTAAAACGAATCGAGTCCAGTCACCGTAGCAAATGTCACAGGTCTCGCGTGCGTCCGTCGAAAGTTCTCGTTCCCAGCATCTCGCGATGTCGAGAAAAAAAAAAGAAACGAAAAAAAAGGTCGTGGACCCAACGGAATTTCGGGACAATGTCAACAACGATAGAATAAAAAAAGAGGGACTCGTTACTCTACTTTTAGTAGATGGTTAAAAAAGCGTCTCGAGAGATTGGAGTTACGAAAGCGCGGACGTCAGGGGTCAGCGCGAGCGCGCCGCGTTCCGCGGACGATCTCGAGTCGCACGTGCGCGTGATTCGTTCGAGGCGTTAAGTAGAGCCTCGCGGCGAGACGATGACGGAGGAGACGAAGGAGAGCGAGAGACAGCGAAGGAAGAAAGAAAAGGAGAAATCAACGGGTTAAAGAGCTAAAGAGCGTGCAGAGGCTGGTTATATCGGTCGGTGTGGTTGCCTCTTGAAGAGCTCGAGCGGACCAGGGTGGAGAAGGGATCGAGAGTGTGTGCGCGCGCGGGCGACCGAGCGAGCGAGCGAGCGAGCGAACGAGCGAACGAGCGGAACGGTGGCGACAGGTAGACACGTCCGGCGTTCGCGAGCACACAAGTTGGTTTACCTGCCCACTTGCTCGAGTGCGGCTTGGCCTAGTGTGCATTAGCCGGTGGGAAGATGGGCTCTGCTCTCGCGCCTCCAACCTCACGTGTTGCATATCCGTACTGTCCACTCTGGTATACGACCGTACCGTTTTATATATATATACATATATATATATATATATATATATATATATATATATATATATATATGTATATAAACACACCTCATGCAACTAACATCAGATGCATTATGCATCGAAGAACACTTCTCGGTGGCTATAGGGAGGTGTCGAGGCGCGACAACGCGGCCCGTCTCTCGAACGATGCACCAGCGGAGCGATATATAGGAGGCTGGCCGCGTGTCGAGAGACGACCATTGCGCGAAAATCTATAGCTAGGTAAAAGGACGAACGTCCGGGCTAGGACTCTCCGAGGACAAACACGGAGAAAAGCGCACTCGTGGAACGTTACACGTTGTCTTACGTCCCGGTGGCTGTTGACTCGACCAAAGAAAGATCCGAGGCTGATATACACCGTTGTAAACCATTGTAATGGTAATACGAAAGTAAAGGGACGATATAGTAGTGTATTAAACATGTGCTCTAGTTTGTTATCCCGATCGATATATATCACGTCACCTCGCTGCGTCGTAACCAATTCACGAAAATCTCGTACGGTCGAATACAATTCGTATCTCGATTTTGTCCCAATTAACAGGTGCGACGAGAATATCTCGAGTATGCAATAGCCATCTTTTTAATTACCAATCAAGGCGTACGGTTAATTACCAGCGGAGAAAAAAAGCTCCGGGTATTAAAGCAACATTCATACTCGTTTAATTCCGCGACGAGGACACACGACCCGTGTGTGTGTATGCGTGTGCGGCGTCTGGCCGTGGCGAGAGGAGCGAGATCGCGGAGCAAGGTGCTTTCCTCGTCGCGTATAACGCAGGGACGAGTAACAACGCGAGCTCTCGAACCATTGTCCAGGAGAGTTTTGTCCAGGGTACAGTTTCTTACGTACACGTCGAGCAAGAAAGAGAAAGAATGAGGGGGGGGGGGGGGGGGGAGATGAAACTCTTTGAAGGTCGTATATATACGACAACGACAACGACGACGCGTAACAAATGCCCGGCTCGCATACATTAGCCGCATTAATACCCGCTTGGATTTATTAATGCCCATATTATATTCATATGCGTGTGGTATAAGTTACGCGCGATGGAGAAAAGAGGCGCGCGGGCAGGGGGAGGGGGGATGCATCGCCTCTCGCGAGAGCGCTGTTTGTAGTCAGGCGCGCGTTCTCTCTCTCTCTCTCTCTCTCTCTCTCTCTCTCGCGAGAGAGCGTTATAATATTCTCTCGATGATATATTCAGCGTCGAGTCGTTCGCTTATATATATATATATATATATATATATATGTATTATACGTACCTACCACCGTCTATTGTTCGTATAATACACCAATGCTCGCTCTCGCTCGCGCGTTCTCTTTCTCATTTCCTCGCTCGTAGAGAAATTGCCGCTTGGACCACGGGATGCTTTCCACAGGTCATATTCGCTCTTAAACTCGTTCGCGTTGCGCTCGAAGAGAAAACGATGGTTTATACGAAACGCATTTAACGTTCAACGATACAAAATGCGACGCAACGGCGAGTATATGTACAAAATCTTAGGACGCGAATTCCTTTGGATCGGTACGTAAGAGGAGGGTAAAATAAAAAATGCGAATGGGGGGAACGAGGTTGAGGAATATAAGAAGATTCCCACGATTCAACCTCGCCCGGCTCACCATCTCTGGTTCAACCAGTATTTACTGCGATTCCGTCCCGCGCATGCGCGTATACTGTTGCACTTGCTCCGTCGTTCTAGAGCTGATTAAATGTTTCCTCGTTAAACTCGCACGGCCGTGACGCGACCGCGAAAATTCCTCGGCCTTGTTCTTATGCGCGATCTTTCGTCTGCTCGCGGTGATGGAAGTACGAGGAGAGTATTGATGCGCCGGTGTGTGTATATATAATGTTTCTATGATGCCTCGATAACCCGAAGCCAACTTCTCCTCGATTGTACGTAGCTCTATTGTATATCTCGTGTTTGTATAAAATCGGCAAAGAGAAAAATCGCGAAATATCAATCGTACATGAGAAATAATTAAATAAAACAATACCATTAAAAAAATTGTATCATATGCATTTATTTTTGAATAAATTGAAGTAAATTTGATATTTAAAAAAATCATTTATACGAAGAAGTTAAATGAAATTTAATTAATTCTGTTAAATGAAATTAAATTTATTTTATTACAGTCAATTTGATCTGAATTGAATTAAATGGATTTAAGAAGAATCGAGGACAGCTATGATCGTACATTAGTAGGATCATCTGGATTTTCGATCACGAATTGTCTCTGGCCAATCCAGAGTTTATTGTTCGCTCGAAACTCCCACGTTCGGAAGGAGCACAATAATAACACGCCCCCCTCTCTCTCTCTCTCTCTCTCCCTATCTCCCTTCCTAGAGTATTGTACTTGGGTTATGCGCTATGTGAAACGGTGCCTGAGCTGTAAGGTAACGGGGCGTCGTGAGTACCGCGAGTTAGCGGAGAATGGCCCGTGAAATTGACCGGCGCGCGGCCTCTCTCGCGCAAAGTCTCGCGAGAATCTTCGCGTGGGTCCCGACGCACTTCCAGATACGAACACACCTGGGGGCATCGAGAATCTCGAGAGGGCAAAGGCTTTCCGTGAACTCGAACGAGAGAAGATCGAATTTGTTTTTGTTTTTCTGCTAAACTACCGAATGATTTATTATCTCTCGAATCGTCTTTTCATCACACACCTCGATCAACGCGTAATGATACAGTGGGAAAATCGATCGTAAAATATTTATCATCTTTTATCGATATCTCGCCATGCAATCAAAATATGTACATTGTCTTCAACGATACCTCGGGAAACCAGATGTACGTGTCACCCATCGAAATAATCATCTTTAATCGACTTACCTAAAACAGAAAAAAAATACACGCATTTAGACTAAATTACAGAAAAAAAAAACAGTATTTTATAGAAATTATCAAACAAATCGTTAATAAATAGAGTTAAATTGAATATTAAATGTAAAACCTCCCAAGATTGAATAAACGTAAACATCATTGATAAATTATGAAAATTATTCTTAACACCTAGAATAAAAATCTCCACGAGGTCTCGCCTTTCGATGATTTTCCCCTGAGATTCCCACGCTCGTACCTCAGCGAGGATTTCTCTACGTATGGGAGTAAATTCAAATAAAAATAAATATATATATATATATACATAAAGGTACATGAGCGAAGCATTCGACACGACGGAAGCGAGTTGCTCACACGGCAAGGGGGCTCTTCTCCCGTAGCCCAGCCAAAGCTAACATATATACTCGTTAATCCGCGAGAGAGACGAACCGGCGTGGAGGAGACTTTGCCACGCAAGCCTTTGGTTCTCATCCGGCGAGAACGAACCGAACGATTCAACGATACGGTGGCGATACGAGAGCATGCACCGGACTCGATACCATATCGAGGTCCCGGTTCGTGAGTGAGGGAAGCAAACCACCCGGACCGGAGTACTCGGGCTGTGACTATTATTCGTGACTTGGCCGCTGCCGCGGCACGAGAGACGTGTGCACGTGCGCCGAGTCGATTGGCCACCCGTCGGGCTCGCTCGAACGTGCTTCACATTCGTCTACCGTCAACCAGAAGACCGGTACGACGTCATCGTGCCACTGCTTTCCACATGTCTTGGCCATTTTCATTTTTCACATAAGAAAACAAAACCAAAAGGACAAAGTCACCAACCAGACTGTTTCCAATGTCTCGAGGTTACCGCGATTATTCCGACAAACGGTAAAACACGTCTTCGTAACTTATTTTTATTTTTCTCCTATGGGACAAAACAGAATTTTTTGTTACAAGATTTCAAGGTGTCTCGACGAAAGTCCTAAAACGTCGATGTAAAAAAGACGATAAAAAGATAACGCGAATGCAGGTTCTTTCGCTCGGTCTGCAGTGTCTGCGAAAGTTGTCGCGAGTCTCGTAGTTACGACAATATTTAAGCCTTTGAGGACACACTCGAATTTATCGCGGATACGCCGGGGGAAATCCAACGTTTTAACGACCATTACGCGATTTCCCGTATACACACGAGTTACACGAGAGTCTAGTCCACTTATCTCGATGTCCTTCATTACAGGCTGGCAAACAGGGTGGCGTATCAAAGGCGCACGCGAAAGTGAATCTACGAATACATACGTATATAGTCGGCAGCCCTTTCTCCTAGAGAAATACGAGTAGCTTCTCCAAAGGCGCAACGTCGACACGACGTACGTATAAAACGTTTGGATAATAATTTAGGTTCGAGAGGGCGGTGGTGTGTGCGGTAAGAGAGAAAGGGTTGAAAGGTAGACGAGAAAAGTGCGAGAGGGCGAAGGTCGCGAGGGCAAAAGGAAGAGAGGAGAATCGAGGGAAAGAAACGAGGGTGGATTTTTTATGTCCTTGTGTGCGGTCTTCGTGTCTCTTTGCTTCGCTCGCTCTCTCTCTCTCTCTTCTCTCCCGCTTTCACGAAGGACATCGACGTTACTCAGTGTCCCAACCCTTTCGCATACGAGCACGTAAACGTAATTGCGGCTATCCACGAAATGACTTAAAAAGCTTGATCGTCGGGAACTAACGTCCGGCAGAAGGTAACGAACATACATAATACACACATAATACACACACGTATATGCATATCATATATATCTATAGGTACACACACATATATAAATGTAAGAGCACTTTTGCGGTGGTGCTATAACGCAATACGTACGCACCCTCTCTCGAGGCAAAGTTGGCTTTATCCACTACCTACCTACGGACGTAAATGAACGGCGAGAACGACGAGGGAGAGAGAAACAGCTAATAGTGCGCACGTATAGGCACACTTAGTCGAGTAGAAAAGAGCTCCGTGTATTCTCCCCTGTGCACACTGTGTAGAACGTACGCTTTTCTACCTCTATAACGTGTACAACCTAGACTTTGGTATACGTACACCGGTGACTGCTACCATTAGACGTGAAATATTAAACATCAGCCGTGTAATTACGGCGGTGGGAGTACAGCTTGGAGTAGAGAAGCTGCTACGAGAGAGAAAGAGGGAGAAGGTGGAGGGAGAGAGAGAGAGAGGCACGATTAGATCTAAACTGGCCGCTAATGCTGTTAATTGCGATGGATTGTGTAATTGTTGTACGCGGTACAGCGAGGGTCTGATGCCGCGATGTGCGCGGAGCATATTATTTCTATAATATGCAATGCATGCACACGAACTCGTGTATAATATTGTGGAGTACGCACGTACGTGATGAGGTAATCGGTTTTAGTTATTGGCCATTCGGCCATTGATTGGCAGTGTCCGGGGTCAATCGACTTGGATAGAGGGAGAAGCAGGCACGTCGATAACCGTTTTTAATGCACGAGCTTTTTTTTTCTTTTTTTTTTTTTCATACCGACTCGTTTTTCAGAGCACTTTCGACATCGCGCTACGATCCCACGATAGTGATGAATCGACTATTCGTCGATGAGGCTATTTTTGTTAACTGCGTTCGTACTACTTTCAACTATTTTCACTGGATCGAAGATAAACGAGGAACGCGACACTACGACGCACGAATTACCTCAATAAACTTTTGCTAATTTTCTTACAAAATTGACATTTTTTTGAATAAATTTTTCAAAGAAAAGTTACAATATTGTAGCAACGATTTTTCCTAATTTCAAACCTTACGGGATTCCAACTCTGGAATGACCAATCAGTATTTTTCCATAAAATAAATCGTGAAGAGTAAAGACCGGAGGGATTCTCCAAAGAGCGCTAGGACTTGAGTCTACGGCTAAACACTGCACGCATCAGTCGCTTAAATTCGTGACGCGATCTACTAATTTCGTAACTCCTTTGTAATGTAAAAAATAAATCGCAAGTCCATATTTACAACCGAGTCAATTATTTAAAACAACCCGAATTCGTGAGCGATTAAGTTCACTTACGAACGTACCTGACAACCCTCTTCGGTCATTATTTTCGACCGCCCCGGTCTCAGGTACGCTACAAAGATTGATCTTGCAATGACCCTGAAAACCTCCATCCTAAGGTCAAACAAGTAATGTCATTTTAATGAAACTTTCGTACGAGACATGTTTTCTAAAAAAAAAAAAAGTCCTATTGTTCAAAGAAGTTCGCGTGGAAGCTTTAAAACAGAACACTCTGTGTAAATAAACGGATATTCTTTTTTCTCCTGAATTTTCGCAACTTCCCAATTCCAAGTTGAAAAGAAACCCGAAAATTTGTCTGATTTAAGCTTTCGCCGCGTGTACGACGAGGAGAAGTAAGAGAACTGTTGTGTGTATAGTTTCGAGGAGGATCGTATTAGCGAATTCCGGGGCAATTTGTAACGCCATCTTGGGTTTCGCTCGCGCCCCGGTAACGACGAGGAACCCTCCGCCGTGGCTGTACCGCAGAGAGTCTTTCCTTGACGGGTGTGTGCTCGCGCGTTCTCGAGACGCCGGCGGGTAAGGAAAAGGTAAGAAGCCGGACGGCAACAAGAGGAACAGAAAGAGACGGAAAGGGGAGAACGATGTGCTGCTTCGCCGCTACTGCGTAGTCGCAGTGTGCAACGCGCGCGCTCGCGCTCGCGCGGGAAATGAATGATCCCATTACGCCATAAATCAATCACGGCAAAAAGCGCCAAAGCCCTCTCTCGGCACACGGGTGACGCGCTTGTAGAGGGCACCAAGCGCACCGTCGAGATCACGAACGGAGCCGAACGAACGTGCCTCCCTCCTTTCGTCTTCGTTGCCGACGACCCCTCGACGTGTACACATGTGCGGATGCTACATAAAAAACACATACGCACACACAGAAACACAGACACAACGATGCTATCCCTATTTATAAGATTACCCATAGGAGAAATCCCGGAGTGCAGCGAGAATAGACTGGCTTCGTGTATAAATCGACAGGTGCAAGTAGAGAGAAGAATTCTTCGAAAAGAAAGAAAAAATCAAATAAGTCGTAAACATCACAATTAATTCTTCGCGTCTGCGCAATTCTCTCGTATTTCGATACTTGAATTTCGAAAGGAAATTCTATCGAAACGTAGAATATATTTGAAAAATAAATCGTACTCGTCGTAATGATCGATTAAAAAAAGAATAATTATAATTTGATTGTATAAATAGTTGGCGAATTAAAATGAATACAAATGTGTTTAACGTATCGGAAATGTATCCACGAGTATGCGTGGGTGGATCAAACGAAAGTCTCGAGGGTATAATACACGTGCCAAACCCCCGCTCGCCGCTAAAAAAATGTCACTCGCGCCGATCCTCGAGCGGCGGGGGTTGCGAGCCGCGAGGTGGGAGAAAACTGTTTCTTCGGGCGGCAAAAGTCGCGTCGGCGTGTTTAGGAGCTGTTGGAACGCGACTCCGACGTGTATCTTTTTAACACGCGGGAAAAAGCGAGCGGAGGACAATTTGTGAGACGGGAGGACGACGGCGACGGGGGACGACGAAGAAGACGAGGACGAAGACGACGACGAGGTGCCAGAGGTATTCTCGTGGAATACGTTGGAGAGGGCAGCGCGCCGCCGCAGCGAACGCTATATATACCGATGAGATTCTCCGGTATATAAAAGACGACAGACCAAAGGTGGAATATGTGTAGGGGTAACACGGCATGCGTGCAAAGAGCTGACCGGCGTTCTCTTCTCTTCGTTAGAGATCCTATAATGCCTAGCTAATTCGGATAAAACTGTGAAGATTCCGATGTCGCGTAAAGAAGAAATATTATCGTGGACGAGAAACGTTTAAGAAGAAGCGATCAGGCTTTACAGCATAGCGATACATACATAATATATATATATATATATATATATATTGGTCGAGGACGGTATGTTTATTACGTATGTTCTTCAGACAACTTGGCTCGTGAGAGATGAGCTTTTCGAAAAGTCACACTGCGGGAGTTATAAAACGCGCGAGTATCGTTATTATAACGAACCAAGAAAAAGTAAAAGAGAAAAATAAACGAGCGGACGAGTGAGCGAGAGATAATTGAGGAAAAAATGCAGATTCTCATTATTCTCAGAATTTCTTGACTTTTTGTTTGTTTGTTTTTTCTTCGACCGATCAAAATCATTATGGTAAGTTTAATATCGAGATGAGAAAACTTTTGAATACTCGACGTGTCGATACGGCGCGTATCGCCAACGCGCCGACTTTACTAATGAAATAAGCGACGCAATCGCACGTACGCAAGCTCGTGTACGATATTACCCCGATAAGGGAGGAAAAAAAAATATCGCGATGTGCTTTAGCGCAACGTTTGCACTCGGTGGTCGAAACTATTCGTGGAATGCGTGGTGTTTCAGCGGAGGTCCGGAGGTATTTCCATGCGAGATGCGGATCGAGCGAAAGGAGCAAAGAAAGAGAAAGAAAGAAAGAGAGAAAGGAGCCGGAGAGGAGATGGGCTCGAGAAGAAAAGAGAAGAGAAGAGAAGAGAAGAGAAAAAGGGAGTGTAGGTATGTGGCCAGCAATGAGAGGCGTGTACTCGCGCGCTCCCGGCAATCTCGGTGCCTTCGTTAGGGGGTTAATGCCTAGCTAATTCGATGAAACCGAAAAAATTCCTGTGTCACGTAAAGAAGAAATATTGCCATTTAGAGAGTGGGGAGGTGGGACGGAAACATAAGAGAGAGCGAGAGAGAGAGAGGGACGATGAGAAATAAAATGAAATAAACAACAGTACGTTGGAATATACGATAGCCCATTGGGCAATATATATATATATATGTATGTGGGAGTGGTTCGTATTTCGCAAAACGTTTTTACGGTGTATCACGGCAGGCCGTTGACAATTAGTCAGGCGAGTACAATTAGCGGTGAACGACGTGGCAAATGATTTTCCATAAAACGAAAGCACCCCAGTGAGAAATACGGAGCATGCGCGTGTATCGAGAATGACACACGTTTTCACTTCCTCGCTTTGCGTCTTCTTGCGTATAGATATCGCATGAGGACTCCCCGCGAGTCGCGAACCCCGAGTGCTCGTGAAAGGATGTTAAACTTGAGGCGAGCGAGCATTAACGTCCTCTCGTGGATATAAAATTATAGTCGCAACGACGGAAAACGTAAGGACGGATATTAATTTGGCTGTAACATCGAGAAACTGGAATTCGCAACGACGCTTTCGTGGGGTGTGTAACGGGCTACTCGCTCGACCAGAAACGATCGTTTCGAAACGAAGAATCGTAATTAATAATTAAAATAGTACAACTTGAAATAACTTTTAACGACGGTTTTTCCAAACGATTTCCCTATTTTTTTTATTTTTTTTTTTTACAATTTTATGATTTTTACTTTTGTTTGTTTAATGGTTCGATTTTAATCCGCGAGAATAACGAGCGTTTCAGTATTTCTGTAGGGCCAACATTCGATTTCTTCACCGCGTGTGTATGCATGTATAATTCTCTCGATACGAAAAACATGATAAATCGTGTGTTTCACGTGGGCGTGAGGGGCCTCCCTTACGCGAGCGGGCGCGCTCGCGTCTGCCGATCCATCGGCGTATGTGCCTACAACGCGAACATACCGAGGGTAGGCTCTTTTTTTCACTCTCTCCCTCTCTCTCTCTCTCTCTCTCTCTGTGCAGAGAGATCGAGGAGAAGAAGAGGGAGAAAAAGCAGAAGAAGAAGCTGGCTAAATTACGACGACGAGTTTGGCGCTCCGCTTCTCTCCACTCTTTTCTGCTCACTCTCTCTCTCTCTCTCTCTCTCTCCCTCTCACTCACGCGTACCGAGTAAAGTGCAGGTTGCCTGTCGGCCCGGCCCTCTTTCGTCCTTGGCAAAAAGGAGCCTGCTGCGATATCCTATATAGTTATATATACAGTCGATTCCGAGAGTCGAGCGGTGTAAGTTCGAGGAGAGACCCAAGAATCGCACCATCGTAGCGCCTTTTAAAAACGTTTAACCGTACGTGGCGCGGCTCATCGCGAATCTCTCGCACTCGTTCACTCGGCGGGGTATTATAATTCCCCTGGCGAATCATTTCGCCCGCTTCCACGAGACATCGTCTCAAAGAAATGTACAATTACGCCGTGAATGTTTTTTTTCTCGTCTTCTCTCTCTCTCTCTCTCTCTCTGCCTCTCGCTCCCTCCCGTTGTTGTTTTTTTACGTTAAATTTTATATCCTCGATCTCCTTTACCAATTACCGATTTGCTTTTGGCGAAGCGAATTATCATCAGTTATAGTTTTCTTTTTTTTCTTTACTTCCTTTCATTTTTTTCTTCCCCTTCTTCACTCCCGTACCTTTCCATCGATAAATTCGAACGATCTCTCGAATCTCCGTTATCCCTCACGTCTCGTCTACTCCTTTTTTTACCGGCTACTTATCGTGAAATATCATCGGAAATATCCGAGCGTGCGGTATGTGGGTACACGCGTCGTACACTCGACATTTTCTTCTCTCTTATTTTTTTTTCTTTCTCTCGTCGAGAGTTTCCTCGTTCAACGGGAAATTACCCTGTAATTCGCGGTCGTTGTGCTGGTTCGGGAAAGGAGAGAAAGAGACGTATCGAGAGAAAATCTTGAACGAGACTGGCGTATGATCTTTGCGTCTTAAGATCGAGCACGTGTGTGACCATGAGAGAGCGAGAGCGAGAGAAAGAGAGAGAGAGAGAGTGCTAAATAAACGCGAGCCCGACACGATGTAAGAAATCGAAGGTCTCGCACGAAGAAGTTCTCTCTTTCGCAAAATCTCCGATTTCTTTAAATTCTCGAACACGTGATTTACATACCGATATGTACGTCGTTCGATTATTTTTTTTATTCTCAATTTTACTCTTTTTCTTCGGTCGTACACACAGCGCACTGCGGAGTTGGCACACACCGATATGTTCTCCGGCACCACCCGCTCGTAGTGGCTCGTTATCTTTTAATCGTCTGAGCGTTAATGAACCCGCGCAATGTTCAACACATACACATTCATATATATATATATACATATACACGCCAACCAAGACAGTACGCCCACCCTCCCTAAAATGCAGCGAGCTCAAAGGGCTTCGGCCTCTCTTCTGTCTCCTTCTCGCCGCTATTGGAACTTTCCCCGGGATACGCGCACGCTCACTCGCACGACATTCCGTACAAATGTTCTTTCCGATCAGATTATGTTCACCCTTACGTGTGTATATAGTTATAGATAGAGACGTTCGCGATTCAAACGAATTTCTCACTTACCCTCGTGACTTTTTGTTTCGAACTTCGTTCGATCTGTTTACGTATTTTCGCGTATATATCTATAGGTATATATATATATGTTGTTTTTTTATCATTGCGGCGGTAATATTTTTTTCTCTCCTCGTCTTTCCTAACTTTTCGTAATTTAACGAATGACCTGGTTGACGCGCCGGATGGTTCACCGAGATTATCGTGAGACGGGATACGTTCTCCCCCTCTGTGAACACGCTGTGATATTTACCAGTGTATGTCTCATATATATATATATATATATAGGTACGTACGTGGTACGTAACGGTAAATTTTTCACGTCATGAAACTGGGTCTTCTTCACAACGGCGAACAGGGTCGTCGGTTTACGCCCACGGCCGATAGATCCCCATTGTCTCGAGCGTGCGGGAGCGTTTTTAAAAAAAATATATATAATGCGATCTCGCGAGCGCGCGTGTCTTCTTCCCATGCTGTGTATAGGTGTGCGTTATCTACGTTTGTATTTATACACGTACGTATATATATATATATATATTACGTATAATATATATATATATATTACGTATAATATGTATATATATATTACGAGAAAGCACAAACACGCGGATGATCCCTAATAACTTTGCGTGACTAAAAATACGTGAAGCCCCGTTTCTCCGGAGTGGCAAATCCGCGGTAGCCCCAGCATCAGCATCAGAATAAGTGGCCCGAAAAGAGCGAGGGCGAATAAAAAATTTCACATACCGACGAAAATCCCACTTATCATGATTTGTGTATTATAGATGCTAATAGACGTAATTAATAAGGGCTTCGCCAAGGCGTCGAGGCTACCACGTATATCTGCTTTTGGATTCGCATCCTCGCGTCTCTTTCATTTTTCTTTTTTTTTTATCTTATTTCTTCTCATCTCGACTACTGCGAATCTCGCGAATCGCCACGGTGAAATACTCCCGAAATTCTCTCTTTTGGTTCCACCTAAAGCGTCCATCTCTCTAATCCAACAGCGGTCTTTTCTCTCTCTCTCTCTCTCTCTCTCTCGATGCTTTTGCTCCTGGGACCAAAAACGTGACTTAATCGCTTTCCGGGAAAGGACCGGTGAGAGAGCCTTGTCTGGTCGAGAGAGAAGAGATCTCGAAGAAGGAGGGCGTCAGGTGGGAGGTTCTACGTGGAAGTACGTTTTTCCCCCTCTCGTCTGGAGATACCACGATGATAGCGGTGTAAAAACTATTTGCCATCGATAAATGCAACGATTTTTTCGCAAAAAGTTGAAAAAAGAATGAATTATCGTCGATAGGAATTAGGAAAGGAGGATAGCCGAGGAAGGTGGAAAGCACGTTCGCGCGGAGTGCATGGATTTAATTGAGTCGTTCCTCATAATTGGTGAAGTCGCGAGAGTCACGTTCGGCGTGCCGTGAGCCGTTACGGGATCCCAGGACTCGAGATGCCGATATCGCTTCAGTCGCCTTTTCTTGCTCCCCAACCCCTCTCGCTCGCTCTCTCTCTCTCTCTCTCTCTCTCTCTCTCTTTATCTCCCTCGTTGCATTCGTCTCGTCGATTTACTATATATACATATATATATATATATATATAAAGCAAAGAGCACGGGTATAACGAGCCGTGGGCTTTGGTACGCCCGGAGAGAAATAAGAGAGAAAGAGAGAGAGAGCGAGAGAGAGTGAGCTTATAGAGATCGTTAACGTGTGTTCGACTATTAGCTTAATATACTGCGACGATAGGCGAAACAAATGTAACAGTAAGTACGGTCTGTCGAAGTCCTTTCAGAATCGTGTGCCTGCGCTCTCTTCCTTCTCCGCACAGTCCTCGCGTCCTACTCAAAAGTGTGTTTATATTCACGTCGAACGTTAACGTTACCAGCCGACTGGTAATGACTCTATTCGTAAATCCACACCATACTCATTCTCATATAAATCTATCGCGGCCAACGATCCTATCATTTTTCTTTAATGAAATCGTTTCAAGTTTCTCTCTCTCTCTCTCTCTCTCTCTTCTCTCTATTTCTCACTCTCTTTCGCGCGCCTCAGTTTTACAATATAACCCTTGCTAATTGAACATGAAAGGCCAAATCTCGTTTCGATATCCGAGGACTTATCGTTCAAAAGTTGCAAACCCCGAAGACTGTTTCTTCTCGTTTTGTCAAGTGGCTTGCGAGAAGCAATCTACGGCGAAAAACATCGGGGCTGAGAGAACGTCGTGTCTATCGAATATAGTAGCAATGTATGGGGCGTTTCATACAAGAATAAACAATTTTTAGACAGTCTATAAATCTGTCGATTTTTCATCCGAGTGAACGATACGCATCAGGTACGACCCCAAATTTTGTCTAATAATATAAATTGCAAAAAAAATTGTATAGTCGTGGATCAATCAAAAATCAAAAATGTCGGAAAACATTGAACGGACAACTTCTGACTCGAGCATGAAACGAATTGTGCATCGATCGAAAGATCACGAGGCTGACAGTGAAGACGATTTGAGACAGAACGCCTCGTACACGATTTCATCGATACGACTTAATGGGAATCCCTCTGCCCCTTCGTCCATCTCGCGACGATTCCTCGCTCAATCCGATACTTCGCCGCGAAGCGACCGTACGATACTGCGGGGGCGGCCGCCTCTCTCGCCGCTTCGAGATAGAAGAGTGCACGGTGCGCGCGGCGATGGAAACAACGTTTCGAAGAGAGGACATTGAGAAACGAGACGAGGCTCGCGCGGACGCCCCGACCAGGATGATAGATCCGAGAGCGCGAAAAACCAGTCAGTGTACTTAATACTACGCTACGTGTATTGTAAACGTTGCTATGGTAGACACCGAGAAAGGGAAAAAGGGAGAAAGAGAGAGAGAGAACGACGATAAACAATGAACCGAACGAGTACGCGGAGATAGAGAGCCCATGAGATCTCAACAGTCGTCTCGTTGACGAAATATCGACGTCGAGCCCCCCCCCCCCCCCCCCCCGCCCGACTCCAGCGTGATAAAACGGGGGCGAGCTCGCAGTGTGTATTATTGCACACATTTTCTCTCTCTCTCTCTATTTCTCTTTCTCTCTTTCTTTCATTCTGCCAGTCGCGGTGGAGGCGCCAACCCGAGAACGAGAAACGCGAATACGGCAGAACACCGTGCCGTTGGTGTTTCTTGGTATAGAAGCGCGGGCGCTCAAGAAAGAACGTGGGAACGTTTTTGGATCCGTCGATGGGCAACCCAATATTTCTTTTTCTCTTCCATACCCCCTCACCGCACGATTTTTTTCACTTCTTTTCATTCGGCCCGGCTCAGAGCAATAGTGTGACGCAACTGGCCAGTACAACGATGGGGTTCGATGGGAAAGCCGGGACTATAAGTATAGTTGTATATTAGATTAAGAGATCTGTTAAAGTCGATTTCGTTGCGGGTTCGGATAATTTACGTTAAATTTTAGCATTATCGATAGCAAATTATTTTATAACGAAGACAGAAGCATCGAGAACTTGATATTAAAATTGTTCATCGGACAAGAGTACGAAATATTCGCCGAATATTCGTTCGAAAATTCCAAGCGAATAAAGAAACGAGACGAATACCGCTTGAAAATTGTCCAAGATCGCAGAATTAGATATAAACGCTAATGATCGCTTTAAAATTGTCGTAATTAATTGTAATCGTCCACGTTTCGTTTTATTCCCTCGTATATATCGCCCCGAAGAAAATGCTCAAAGTCGGGATAAAACAATTAATTCGATATCAATGTTTCCTACTCGCCCACATCGCCGAAATATTTATTCGAAAAATTAATATCGTACGCGCCGACGCGAAATAAAATCGAGGCGAGGACGAAAATTACGAGGCGGGAGTTGCGATATGGTGAAAAATATTGGTCGATTTATTAATTATCGAACGATAGCGGGAGACGCGTATTCGCGAAAATTCCACGCGTGAACGAAGAGCTCGTTGGACCGACGTTTAACGAGTCTACTTTCGTGCGGTTGGGTTTCGCGCGTTCTCGCATATATTTATACGTACGTATGCGCGGTATGCGCGACTCACCGGGTTAAAGAGCCATAATATTCCTCGAAGATGCGCGCGCACGAGGGACGCGAGTCGCGCGAGAGATATGAGATGCGAAAATTGCGCGCGCAGTCGAATCGGCCGAGGGCGCGGTATTTCGGCCCAATTAAAAATAACGATTGGCACATGTGTGTCCTCGTGTGTATGTGTACCAAGCTACGTACGTACATCGAGCGAGAATAAGACGCTGTCGAATAACGAAACCCAAGGAGTTTGGACGACCGCGCGAGCGGACGCTCGTAATTTCGCTCTTCTTTCTTAATTATTTCGCTATTGACTCTCTCCATCGTATCACGTTGTAGAGCTGTAATTAATACACGCTAAATAATAAAAACTCTCGCTGTGTGTGAGATAAAAGAAAAAGAAAATTGCAAAAAAAATGAAAAATTTTAAAGGGACGCGAGGACCGTGTCGCGGGGCGTCGAAGACGCGAGTTCTCGCGTTTGCTAACACACACGTGGAGAGGAGTATGGATTTTGTAGACCAGACGCGCTATATATATTTCGCAGCAGTGTACTAGAGAGCCAGAGAGGCAGAGAGAAAGAGAAAGAGAAAGAGAGAGAGAGAGAGAGAGATAGAGAGAGAGAGAGAGAGAGCGCGAAAGAAAAAGATGGAGAAGCCGCCGATCGTCAAGGACGCACCTGTCGCCTCCGCACCTCCTCTCTATACACACACAGACACACACATATATATACCTATAGTAGGTAGACGCTGTTGTGTTCTCCCGTGGCGATTACGTCCCGCGGGCTCGATCGCTCGAGAGTTGCCTTCGAGGCCCGATGACTTCGCGAGCGCGTCAAGTCGACGATTATCGAGGAGTTGCACACACACAGAGATTAGCGTTCTCACAAACGAGACTAGGAGGGAAAAGGCCGAGGAAACAAGCCCGACAAAGGAGATAATTTTACTTTTGTTCTTCCAACTAAAGACCAACTATAGACAAAGATCGAACGAACTTTTATAGGTGAATGGTAAAAAGTATTGTCAAACGTCATTGAAGAAAATTAATTTTACACATTTTTTTTTTTTTTTCCGGAAAAAGCGTCGTATTTTACTCGTTCGCGGTGAACTTTACTCGAATCGCAAGGAATCGATTTTTTACTTCGTGCATGGGGAAATGGAATGGCGATATAGAGGGAGAAGAGAAGACGAGAAAAGAAAAACGATCGCGAGAGGTCCCTACCGTGATGTCACCCTGTCTCGAGAGGCCGTAAATATACGAGAGGGCTAATACGGCGCAACTTTACGTTCCCGGTTACAAGAGATGACCCCCTACCGGGACGCGCGAGGTTTGCCCCGCTCGAGTCTCTCTCGTTTCTATCTCGCGGTCGTTGTCGTCGTTGCACGTCGTGTACTGCTGCTGGTGCCCTGTGTCGCTGCCGCATGTCGGTGCGGTTGCAACGTGCGGTTGGAGAGAAAGAAAGAGAGAGAGAGAGAGAGAGAGAGCTTTGCGCGCGCGGCGCGTGTTTGCAAGAGCGCACGACATCGCGACGAGAAACCTCGAGGCACCCCGAACACACGCGCTCCTTATATTTCCCCCGCGGTGTTAGCTCCCCCCCTTCGCGGTCTCTCTCTCTCTCTCTCTCTTTCATCGTGCTCGCACACGAACACCGATATCACCAATTAGGAATTGAAATTCACGGCAATCCCGATTTGGTCGTTAAGCGCGGGCCGGCACTCTTTTCCCTCGCTTCAACCATTCTCGACGTTGCAGTTGCAGTCTACGTGGAACTGCGCGAACATCGATTCTTCTAGAGAAAAAACGACGATTCAACTTTGAGTTCATGAAACTCTCGGCATTGGCCTTTGTTTGAATAAACGGGTAATGAAACGAATGATTGTTATATTCGTGTTGTACGAGAAATATGTGAGAAAACAAATATTTTTAACGCGGAGCGATTTATAAGTAAAAAAGTAAAAAAGGGCGAAGAAACGCGATTGTTCACATATTGATTTGCTTCGTCGCTCATTTATTGCCAAATATTGCAAGAATTAATATGTTCTTCGAGTTGTACGACAAATTTCCAATGAAAAAAATACGCCTTTTGGAAGTCATTTTTGAGAAAAAGAATCCGATATCTTTCGCATTTTTGCGAAACTCGTCCAATTAACGATACGATACGCGTTCCGATGAATTTGAATATCGTTTTTCCAACCTCCAAGGATCATGGTCGATAGGAAATATCCTGTACAACACGATCTCGCTCTTTATCAGTAAATTATTTCTCTATCTCCAAAAAAAAAAAAACGAACGTTCAATTGTATTTATTTGTATATTTTCTTACGATTAGAATGGAACCTGTATCGAGACTCGTACCGTCTCGACCTTATTTCCAATTGGAGATCTAGCTTTTCATAGTTTTGAGCCGCAACGTTTCGCATTCTGCACGTGCGATTTACTCAAATCGATGTATGTGCGTTAACGTGTGTCTGTGTGTGTGTGTGTGCGTGCGTACAACAAGAGAGTAAGAAAGAGAAAAAGAGAGAGAGAGAAAGAGAGAGAGAGAGAGAGAGAGAGAGAGAGAGAGAGAGAGAGAGAGAGAGAGAGAGAGAGAGAAAGAGTACAGTTGTATCGCAAGCTGGCGAATCCGAGAGGTTTCCGTTTGCGAGAGGTACACACTTCGAGGGTATTACAGGTATATATACACACACCGGGTGTCCCTGACTGTCGGTCTCCGGGGTTTAGCTGCCGCTGGCTCGAATCGCTCTGGGGGCCCGCGAGCCCAGAGAACGGACGACGTGGTACGTGTGGTGGCAAGCCAGCAAATCTCCATTCGGCGTTTCTCGTACACACAACGAATAAGGATATAGAAAACAGAGTGGAGTATCACCAACCAGGGGTACTCCATAGATCTCGTTTCGTGTGTTATTACGCACGAGTATTTCCACGTTCTCGCGTACACTCGAGATACAACCTTTCCTTTCCGAATAATAGCCAAATGGCCTTCCATATGGTATATTAGCATGACGGAATAACCATATGTAAGAAATATCACTGTGTTTATTGTCTATATAAGATACCCAGGAATCTGTACAATACACGAGAAATAATATGTATATACTGTATAGATCTATAGACAACTTTGTCTACCGTTCACCCGCGCCCCTGTTCGCGATTCTCTCTGGCCTCAATATTCTCCAATCTATATATATATATTTGTATCCGAACGTATATATATATATATATATATATATATTTGCAGATGTATCGAAGTACAGCGCACCTGAGTATAGTTACATTTCTACATTACCCACGTTCGACGCTCGGCGACTGATTCGAACGACGCAAACAAAAAAGAACTCCTCAAGACACGCCTTGTATTAAGAAATAAAATAAAAAATTATTTTAAATTACCGACATTGATATATTCAATTTTTCATTCGAAGGATCGCGGTTGAAAGACGTTCGCGGTAGCGGCGGCGAGGTCAAACGGCTACCGAGAGAAGATTTTTCAATTAGCCACACAACATCATCGGCCACGTGAAACGTTACTCGCTTTCGTTTCGTCCCGCATTTAAACCTCAAAGGATTACGCAAGTCTCGCTAAGCGTGAAAAATCCTCGGCTCTCCTGGAACAGCCCGCGATAACACGGGTTAGTTTATCGTAGACGACATTTCAAGACTCGTGAACTTTTTTTCTCCCTTTTTTTCTTAAAGGTTGATTTTCGAGCGACGTAGGCGCGCTCGTGCTTCGCCTTTAATTAACCGCGTAAATAATCTCTCTCTCTCTCTCTCTCTCACTCTCTCTTACTCTCCATCTCGATGTATCCGTTGAAGTGAGACCCCTCGCGGAGCTCTAATGAAAGAGTCCGAACGAGTCATTAGACAAAAATTAATAATCCAGGTGGTGTAACCCGACGGCTTATACAGGACTGCTGAACTTTTTCTCTCTCTCTCTCTCTCTCTCTCTCTCTACCTCTATCTGGCCATATGCACAGCTGTCGAAGAACTCCGCGTGCGTAAAGAGCAAGACTTGTCCGTTTTCGTTCTCGCGTATAAGAATAAGGCGCGGCGCGGAGCTCCGCGTTCTCGCATACACACACACACACATAAATATATATATATATATATACGCGCGTTATTAGTGATTTGCGCGATCCTCGAACTCATTCTCGAGTTCTCCTCCTGGCCGTGTTCGAGTCGGCTCGGGTTTTTACCCGGCGATTATTGGTTCTAATTGGCCGCAAGGCGCACACGACGGTCAGTGTCTCAAGTCTACGATAATAGACGGTACACACCGCGGGTAGTACGCGCGTATGAACTTCTATAATTCGCGGCCGTACGCTCGAGACATTATGGTTTATTCCACGACTCTCGTTTTCCTTGGTCCTTCCTTTCGACGTAAAATACATCGGGGAAATATAAACAAATCCCAGATAAAAAGAAAAAATCCAAACGCGAAGATAAAAACAAAAATGATGTTTTTCGAAAGATTCGCGAAATAATTTTTATGATATCGTCCGAATAATTCCAATGTCGAACAAAGCGGATGTTCGTACGAGCGCACCATAACGCACGAGTCGGGGTGCTTATAATCGATAGTGAGAGCGACGGGAAAGCAAACTCGCGAGAAAGACCGTAAGGACGTTAAAGCCGCAGGTGACAAGCAGGCAAGGCGACTAACGAGAGCGCGACGGAGGTAAAACGTAGCACGGAGTCGAGTGTATTTATAGCGCACAGCATCGCTCGTGTACGAGAGATCGATCGAGAGTGCGAGCGTGGGTGCAATTCGAAACAAGAGCAACCGCGAGCCGGCGGCACGTATGTACGTACGTTCGAAAGTCTGCGACAAAATATATAAAACTCGATAAAAAAAAAACACAAAAAACAAAAAACAAACACATAAACAACAAAAAAAACGTACACGGCGCTCGTACATTCGAACGTCGCGTTATTATATACGCGAAATCTTACGACGATTTAAAATAATATTATCCAGGCAAGAAAAAAGTTCGAGTTTCGCGAAATCTCGTTGGCGATTGAACGAGATCGGGATGAAAATTCGTTTACCTAAATTAACACGTTTTATTAAAAAGCATCGTAGTCACGGGCGCGCGAGATATCGAGAAGCAAAAGAAGTTTCCCTCTCGAGCGGTCGGTGCACCCTGCGGAGAACGGAATATATCTCGGTAGAATCGAGAATATATATTTCCCAGTTTCCGCCGATATATATAGTTTGGTGCGAGCATGGAGCTCTCTCGGTGCTCCACGATGTCAGGGGAGTTTATGAAGTCGAGTCTCGCGACGGTGGGTGATCGTGGCACAAGCGAGAGAGCGAGAAAAAGCGAGAGAGAGAAAGAAATAGAGAAGGATAGAGAGGGAGAGAGAGAGAGAGAGAGAGAGATCTAGCTCGCCAGCGGCAGCAAGAGTTTGTACTATATATACCGAGCATCGGGGTATGACACGTCCAGAGAGAGATCCCCGTGGTCGCTAACGAGCCGCTCTCCCGACGGTCCGAGAGGGTGTCCTCGACGCTTCTCGTGTCTCGGAACGGAGAGAACCGGAGAAATATCTCTATCTCTCTCTCTCTCTCTTTCTCTTTCTCTTCTTACCCCTTCACGGTTCTCTTACTCTCGAAAAGCGCGCGCGAGAGAGAGAGAGAGAGGGAGAGAGTGCAACTCGAGATTGGCTGCTGGCTGGGCTAAGCCGGAGCAGATTGTTCACCGGAGCATAGCCGGGGAATCGAGACCGGGATGCATCTGCATCTCTATCGGAAGATAGATGCAACAGGAGGGCGAAGGAAGATCGCGACTGCATTAGAACCTCGGCTCTACTCGGGTGTGAATTTACACGCGAGAAAGGCTCGACAACTTTGTTAGCCGTGCAATTTCAAGATCGATGTGAAATAGTCGAGGAAAGAGATTGGGAATATTCGATGAAATTTTAAGGACGTGTATTGACCAAGAAATTTCCCGCTCGACCGTTACTCGATAATCACTCGTTGCATTTATTTTTCGAACGTCGCGTTTGTATAAAAAAATAAATAAATAAACCTATGATTAATTACTGTTATGAATCACGGACTAATTAAAAGACCGACTGCTTTCTAATCGAACGAACGATTCAACATTTTTCTTTCTTTATCGAAACCGATGATTGCGAAAATAGCAGGTCGATAGTGAAGAAGCATTAAACTTTTAATGGGCACATTAGAAAATAATTTCGTCACGGGATGGAAATATTCGATCGAACGCAAATATTGTTCTTGCGTACGCGCGAGTAATGATAAAAATGCAGATAGATATCTGCAATTGGCTATTCGTTAAGTGCGAGGAGTCGAGACAGCGTGGGCTATTAAAAGCGCGAGAGTTCGATAACGCGGTAATTAACGATTCATCCAACGCGATCATTCAATGGATATATATCTCGGCGAGGTGATAAGATCTAAAATGGCGAGATGAATGAACAATGGATCGAGGAGAGGTCTGACCGAGGCTCCCCTTGACAAGTCGCAAAGGCGCCGCGCAATTTTCTCCCTCCCCTCCCCCCGTTTTTATCATCTTTTTTTCTTCGTTTCGATATTTATTTTTTCAGTTCTTTTCTATATCCCGGCCGCGAGGAGTCTCGGTGAGTCGCCGAGCGCCCTCTTCCTTCCACCCCTCGGGCGAGGATATCGCATTTTTTTTCTTCATTCTCCGCCTATAGACACAAAAGTATTGCCTACAAGATATTCGCAGATTGTAATCGATATACTCGTTAAGAGAGCTACGTGTGTGGCATTGAATCGATGTAAAATTATCGATCGCCCGCTTCTTCGATACACACGAGCTTTTTTTTCTTTTTCCCCCGCGGATTAACTCTCTCGACGAGAAAAACAACGGCTAATGCTCATGCGCGTATATGCGCATCCTTGATAGCGCACAGGAATATTATTCCGTAGCGCGGTCGCGAGATAAATCCAGCGTGGGCTTCTTCGCCCTCGTTCGACTCGATTTATATCGAGAGCGAGGAAGCAATACACAAACGTTTAGTAATTTGTGCGGGTTAACGTACGATCGATCCGAAGCGCACGACCGACTGTAACCAGACCCTTTCTTTTCTTACGGTCGATTTAATCCGCTAATAGCCGAACACCGCGGAACGATTCGCGAGACAAAAAGATTTAGCACGGGCGTGGCACCTCCGGAACGATTTTTCAGCCTACGTTCGAGTCTCGATCTTTCTCCTCTTTCTTTTTTAAATTATCAAAAAATCATAGAATTCTAGAAAAATTTAATTTTCGTATACAACGAGAGAGAAAACTATCTATAAAATATATATTTTGTTGTTTCTTGGTCGAGATATAACCAAAGGCTCATTTGTTTTCCTACGATATTATTATTTTACATAGAGGACTTCTCGTCGCGCAGTCTCACGCGACTCTGTCATAACGTGGATACTTCAAGGCCGAGAAAAACACTCGAAGACGATACCGAGGATCAAGGCCTCATTACCCTCGCGAACCGAGCTCATTACTGCGGTGACCGCAGAGCTGGCAAAACGCTAGGCGAAGTGGATATACGCCTCGTACCTGGGAGCATACACGCGCGCGTTTATACGCGTACGTACATGCAACTTTACCACGCGCACAATACCCGCGATAATACACCCCGTACCCTCGCAAATCGTACGTGAGATACGCTCCGAGTCCACGAACGCGTGCATAACGCTCACTTCGCTTCGTGTAAACTTTTACTACCTTCGGCTTCTCCTTTTTTTTCTTTTTCTTTTTCTTTTTTTTTCTTTTTTTTTTTTTACAAGTACCAAACCCGAGATTTCGTACACACGTGACACAAATTTACCGTCGAAACAATGTCATTGAAATTTACGAGAGATAAATCGTTCGGCAATTAGGTATCTCGAGACGAGTCACAGCCCTACCTGATTGTTTTTAAACGAGCGCGTAGAGACAGACCGTACCGTTGTTGCTTCTTCGCTCCGCTAAATACACACGAGACGCGATGCCGATGGTTAATTTGTACTTGTGAGCAGCTCGAGTCGGGTGTTCGAGAGAACGCGTGTGTATAACAGAAACGAGTATAGCACCGGGGAGTAGAAGCGAGTAGCAGCGAAAATGTGTGTGCCTTGAAAAGTCGAATACAAAAAAATCTGAGCAGAGAGAGAGAGAGAGAGGCGGGAGGGGGGAGAGAAGAGCTACGAAAGAGACGGTAAAGAATGAGCGCACCTGTTCACCCGGTTAACATCGTCCTGTTTGCACCGCGAGAGATGTGGCATGGCCCGAGAAGTTCTCACTCTCTCTCTCTCTCTCTTTCTCTCGCTCTCTCTCTCTTTCTCTGGTTAGTCTCTAATTGCGTGCGAGCGTTCGCCGGTTCTCGCCGCAACGAGATTCATGCTGCAAGAAAGAAAGAGAGTGAGGGAGAGAGCGAGAGATTGCCCTCTCGTTCGTTCTAGCTATTCCCGAGTTCTCTCACAACAAATACGAGTATAGGAGAGGAGCCAAAAGTGTAGCGCGCTAACGCGCGTGTACACCGGGCGTTATCGTAATTTTACGTACGTTTACACGTATGACTATACTCGTAGGATTTTGTATATACTCCGAGATATAACGAGAGGAGAGACAAAAAAAACGCTTTCGTCTCGTTATACCAATTTCATTTTGAAGCAAATATTTGATATCTCTTCGAAATTCGGTCTCGGACAGTCCAAGACTTTGCGCCCCGGCCAGAAGTGAAGTCGAGTGTGTAGAAATTTCGTTCCTGTTGCCTCCGTGTGTTTGAATAACGGCGACGCGTGAATTTCTCTTTTCATTCTTATTTTGTATTTTTTAAATTTTATTTTCAAGATCAAACTCCGAAATCCGGTAGCTGTGGACGTGTTTGATTTTTATCACGATGTTTTTTTTATTTCTATTTTCATTAATTATTTATTTTAACGCTAATGAAATTTACGCTCGACGAAGGTGACGAAGGAGAGAGAAAGAGGGGAGAGGCGAGTACTCGACGGTATAAAAGCGAAGAGCGAAACGTGCTAGCTAGAATCACCTGACGCTGGTACCTACTTGATATATTTCCTCGTAGCACACGCCGCGAGAGTTCAGTGATGGACTATTATCGATACGCCGCGTATACTCTCGCTGCCTACGCACATCGGGCCAGAACTCTCGAACGCATTATTCACCTATACATATATACCTTCGTAAGATATATATATATGTATGAGAGATGCATAATGGTTACAAGCGCGGTATGCATATGTGGGATAGCCGCGAAATGGGCGCGTAAATACCAACACTTAATTACTCGACTGCCAGAAGTGCCAGCTACCGGGGCGAGGCTTCTATCTGCGCGAAACCCGCTCGAGTGAGCGATAGTTATTCTACCGGTTCGGATACACCGTGTGCATACATTGTAAGCGCTTGCACTATGGCAAATGTGTACTTATCGGAACTTTCCGTTTGCGCCGTCGTGCATCGCCGAGAGACGGACGTGGATGAAGGTATGAATTTCGTACCGCGCTCGTGTATACTTTATTTCAAGCTTGAGGTTAACGAGAACGGATGTACGTAGACCGAAGTATCCCGACGAGGAATTTTGACACGAGGGTTCGGTTTAAGAAATTGAAAATTAACGCGGTCGCGCTGGTTCTCGACGATAATTTAAATATAAAAGATCGTGTCATAATTTTCCGACGCGAATAACAAAATTTCATAGTAAATGTTTTTTCGATCGTAATAACGTTTAGTTTTTTGTTTTGTTTTTTTTTTTGTTTCGTTAGTTCAAATAGCAGGATTGTCTTAGATGTCGTCGAGGAGTTGTGTATAAATCGAAACGAGAAAATCTCGATTCTCGCTATCGCTCATCGACATCTATAGTTGTCCCGTCGGACGAGGATGTTCCGATTATTCGCATCACGTATCGAACAGTGGATGAGCAATGGCGCATGTTCGCGGCTCAAGAAAGTTTCGCGATCGAAGCTGCGAAGATAGCTCGGAGACGGAGAGGAAGGAGTGAGAGAAGAAAAGAGAAGAAAAGAGAAGAAAAGAGAGAGAGAGAGATTCTCTTTTCGTCACGCCACATGTAAGCCAACATATCAGAAAGGATCCGATAAATTTCCACTCGAGGGACACCGCGCGAGAGATCGGCGTCGTCTCTCGTCTCTCACTGCCGAGAGACCGTTTAAATATGTATCGACGACGTTCCGTGTTTCCCGTGAGGAGAAGCGAACGAACGAGCGGAACGGAACACGTTCGCGTTTGGACCTCCGGAGAATATATTCGAGAGAAGGATAATAGAGTATACGTGTGAATATGTGTGCGTGTGTGTCAGGGCGAGAACACGCGAGCGGCTCGCTTTTGACGCCCGACACCCCGATGGTTAATTGCCCGATCTAACGCGTGTCGTGTTCACCGAATGTCTCTCTCTCTCTCTCACACACACACACACACAGACAGACAGACACACACACACGCTCTATCCCTCGATCTATCTGTACGAACGCGCAAGAGCTCTTTTCCTGCTGCTGGAACTTCTCATCCTTCATCAATGTCAACCCTGTCTCGTACGATGACGTTTACCGTGAACATTGAGACTACCGCGATGTCTAAATCTCGAATAGTTGAAATTCTCATGGAATAGATATATAGATATCTTCGATCTCTTCCCTCTTGGAGAACAACGACGCGAACGATGATCGGATTCGTGTTATCCATGCTAAATGTTCGACGATTTTCCGATCGACATTTGATTTTCAACGGTATGAAAAATTTGACAGTTTGATTTCTACAAAAAAATAGTGTGATAAGATCTTTCAAGAGGTGGAGTTCACCGAGGCGAGAATAAGAATTATGAATATTTCAATGAGGCCTTCGATAATTTATGGAGAAGTGATCATGTTGAAAGTTTGAATATATTATAAAAATAGAGATAAAATTAAGAATTAAAAATTAAATATGTAGATTTATCGAACGTTTTACGACCATTTCGATAATAAATAAAATAGTGCAAGCGACATTTATAGTTATGAACGAGCTTGATGACCTTTTTCTGTTTTCTTCGTTGCGCCACGTTATGTATCGGGTTCTTTTCTCTTATCAGTACGAGCGGAGAATTTTTCTTCGGTCTTCCGCTCATTCCACTTTTGCTCGTCGTCGTAATGTCGAGAGGCGCGTATTAATATAAAGACAGGTTTTATTACCGGCTATTATGAGCGATTACCACGAGCAAGGCAGTGATAGAGAACGAGAGAGAGAAAGAGAGAGACAGAGAGAAAGAGAGAGAGAGAGAGAGAGAGAGAGAGAGAGAGAGAGAGAGAGAGAGAGAGAGAGAGAGAGAGAGAGAGAGAGAGAGAGAAAAGAAAAACCGTGGATGGTCTGGTCTTCGAGTCCGGAATACAAATTACGCATCGACAAACTTACAATCAATTTTCTGAAACCCATCGGCGAAGCACTTACGAGAATGTTCGTCTCGTGTACTTACGCGTCTCCTTCCTCTATCCACCCCGAGCGTGCAAGGCTCTACGATTGTGTGGCACTTGCCATCGTGTCTGACAGTTGGTGCTAAATTTATCGACACGAACGAAAGAATTCTAACGCCAATTTTGTCTTAACCCGTGAGAATGAAATTTGCCGTAAACAACAACAACACAAAAAACAACGAAAAAATTAATTAAAATGATAAACGTACGAAAAAATTTCAATTTTATTTCGAAGCGAAAAAAAATCGCGAAACAAAAATTTGATTGAAAAATAAAATATCGCAAACGATGTTACTCCGCGTAAGGTTCCTCGGTCGTGCGATTATAATAATTGCCAATAATCCTTCACTTTTCGGGGTAATAACGAGAGGTACGTGTGCGCATGTCTTCGCGAACCTCCGCGAAGCTTTTTTCCCTTGGACGCGCAAAAATTCTTCGCTCGATGGAACACGACCGAGGTCTTGTGCCAAAGTGATAAAGACACGAAATGAGATAGAGAGAGAGAGAGAGTTGACCGAAGACGATTTAAGAGTGTCGCGACTCTCGCGTGTGTCTCCGATACGGAAGATGCGGCAAGAGGGAAAGAGCGATTCACGCACATCTTGAAAATTAAGCGGTCCGGGTGAGCGCGGTACGCGAGTATCGCGTCTTCGCGCGTTACACGCTCAACACACACACATACACGTGGACACGGACATACACAGACGTGTGCTCGCGCGCGAAGTGTCTCCCGGGCAAAGCCGATAAATTAATATCGGCGACGTATCGCCGTGGTAAGCATGAAATTGCACGGTCATTAGCCGCGTATCGACACGGGCAATTAGCTCGTGGAAGATTATCTTATAACCACCTCTCGCGAGTCGTTTAACCTCGTTCTACGCCAGCAGCATCGGCAACTCGTACGTATATGCATATTGTATATAAATATATACATATTTATATAATGCGAGCCTCGCGATGTTTCAAAATTTCCTCGAGACAAGATCTCGTTTCCAAGTCCAAAATTTATAAGCACGAATCCGAAATAAGGCGCTCGAACGTCGACGAACGAGAGACATATTTTTTTCATGAGAAAAAAACCCGAAAGCTCTTTCTTTTTTCTTTTCTTTTTCATGCGGAATAAAATGATTGTCGATGAAATGGAAAATAATTCAAGCGATCGAACGATAATAAATTGTCGCGAGTAAACGGCGAGGTACCTACGTATCATGTGCGAGAAGTCCTCGGATTCAAGGATCGAGGCGAGCGCGGCTAATATAACCGCTCTCGATTCTCCGATAATGGAAAACGAATGAACGCATCCAGGGGCGCGTCGAGAACTCGAGAAGATTTGGTCTCGCTTTTAAAACGAAAATAAAGCGCGAGAGGGAGAGGATTTCGCTCGTTCGTGTTAATTCGGAGCTCGGGAATGGAGAGAAGCCAAAAGAAAATAAAAAAAAAGGGGGGAAAAAAAGACAAAGAGGAGGAGAAAAAAAGAATACGGGTTAAAGCGTTCGTCCAACGAGACCGGTGGATTCTATCGCGCCGTAAAGAAGCGCAGGGAGAGAAAGAGGAAGGATCTCCGGGCAGGAGTTAAGACACGAGCTGTATAGCAAGAGTTCCCGCGGGGCGAGAGAGAGAGAGAGAGAGAGAGAGAGAGAAGAGCTAACCCGTGTAAATCATTGCCGTGTGCTCTCGCGGTACTTCGCAGGAAGAAGAAGAATACGAGGCGGAGAAAGAAAGAGAGAAAAAGAAGGGAAAAAGAGAGGCGAAGCGATGCTCTTGTAAAACGTGTTTTAACCACTCTTATCTGCGGTATCTCCGAGTTCCGATACGAATGAGAGAGGTTTTCGGGTGAGTGCCAATCCTCGTTTCTCGATGCCCCCGGCGGGGAAATAATTCGAATCTCATCGAGGAATACGTCGGTCGAGTCTCATCTCGAAACAAAATCGATGCATTGGCCCCGATATTCGAGACAATTTGCCGCATTCACACCTGGATCGATACCACCAGGAAAAATAACGTTTTATCAGGCGCAACCTTCTCTCCGACTCTGATAAAGTACTCCATCTTCCAATTTGGGTCATCGCGGCACTTGTTTTTTCTCATCGAATCGAAAACTCTTTCGGCAATTATCGCAAATTGCAAACAATTGGAAAGTCGACTTTCTACCGTGGATTAAAATTCGTCGAATAATCGTCGACGATTCTAAAATCGTTATTGACAATTCATTTTCGTGAATTTGTGTTGTTTTTTTTTCTCGTTGTTTCTTCTCGTCTGGTTTCACTCTCGAGCTGGACAATGCAACGCCGAGGAGAACGCGCGAATACATTATGCACGAGAGTGCCGTTCTTATGCCCTCTTCCGGTGCAGGTGGTGAATCACGGACTTGACGATAGAGGGAGGGAGAGAGACGGAATACTTATAGTCGTCAGGGAGCCGTTACATCGACCTCTCTCTCTCTCTCTCTCTCTCGCTCTGTCTTCGAGGAGATATCGCGCCGAGTATTATGCCTGCCCGCCCGCCCACGCCCGACGTCACGTACACACGTATATCTCTCGCCGTACAAGATTCATCGGATCTTATTCGTGATCCGATTGTATTTATGGGCCCTCCCAGCGCCATCGTCATCGAACGTACGAATCACGCATATCGAACTCGATAAATACTTGGCGAAATAAATATTCTCAAAAAAATTCAGCCCAAAAAACCGTCCCGATGAAAAACCGAGTCCTCGATTCGAAATTTCATAGCGATCGACAACATCTTCGCGCTTATCGCAATATCATTGCCGAGAGTACGAGAATTGGTCATCGGGCGTTCGCCGAAGCATCTTTTGAAGAACTAGAAAGCGTGTCGTGCGTGGAAGTCTCACGCGAGAAGAGTGTGCCGTGTCTCTCGAAGTGTCCGAGAGAGACAAAACCCTGGGTGGTGGGACGTTTGTGTCCAGTCAAACACTCGAGTTAGCGGTGCTCGCGTGTAGCACAACTTGATGATTTGCCGCTTTATGTACATATATATACATATATATACATAGAATATGTATAGTTCGGTATCATCGCAGTACACCGCAGGAGGAAGTATTTATGGAGGAGAGTGTGTTTTCGACGAACCGTTCGCCGAGTCTTTAAAGGCGTTCTCGACTGGAGGTCTCCTCCTCCCTCTGGCCCAAAGCTGAGGAGGCCTCTCTCATTGTTGGTATATGTATATCTTAGCCTCAAGGTCGGTCACGCGTGGGAGGACGTTGTGCCCTCACCCTCCAGCCCGGAAACGCACATATGTGTATTTACCGTGCTTGCTATTAAGTATACTGTACCAAATGCGATATATATATAAATATATATGCAGTGACCATAGAGGAGGGCGCGCGAGTTTATTTATAACTGATGAAGCTGAATATGCGAGTCGCTGCCGTACGAAATCTTCGGGTACCGGAGAAAGAAGGGGAGGAGGCGGAGGAGGCTCGTTAGCGGGGAAAGTTCGCGCTTGTGTTACGGGCCCGTCGTGCGAAAGAGCAAAAGAGATAAAGAAATGAGAATAAGGACGAAAAGAAACGCGAAGAGACGTCGAGTATTGCGAGGTTGGGTCACGTGACTGAAAAATCTCAAGGCCGCCTTTCTGGATTTTCCCTCGTTGCTTTTTTCCTCTTGATTTTTATTTTATTAATTTTGTACGTCTCTCTGACGGCAATGAGAACATCGCATCGCCGTCGATTATAATAAATAAAGCGTCGGGGAGGTCTTCGGTACTTTATAAGCCGGAATTTGCATCGATATTGATGAAGAAAATGTTTTGCCCGGGTCGAGTGCGATCTCCGGTGCACACAGCGTGCGTTATAAAATTGGGAGGGTTGTAAGGTAACGAGAGAGAGAGAGAGAGAGCGAGAGAGAAAAGAGAGAGAGAGAGATCGGAAAGGATTTTTTCTTTACACTTGGACGAGATGTCGATGACACGTGGGCGGTCTCCGTTCGTTCGATCTGATTGCCTCCATATTGCTTCCAGCGAGATTTCTTCTCTCCGTCGCGATTATTCTAATTGGATTATTAATAAATCAATATCGCGAGACGTACACGTGCGCGGGTGTTTGTAAAATTTTCGACTCTCTATCTCTGTCTTCTCTCGCAAACACGCATACACCGGGTGTGTTTCGCATAATGCGTGTTTGCATACCAATACGGATTACGTTTTACGATTTAACGCCGAGTGTATACCGGTCTCTCTCTCTCTCTCTCTCTCTCTCTCTCTCTCTCTCTCTCTCTTTCACGGGGGGCTGATGGTATTCGTTTTTAAAACGAATATATGTGTATATATAGCGATATGTTATTTGATACGACGCCGAGACGGTGGCTCTCTCTCTCTCTTTCTCTCTCTCTCTCCGAGTTCGAGCAACGAACAGAGGCTACGCGCGTATGAAAATACGATGAGGATCTCGTTACCGTGTATAGTACGTACATGAGAAATACGTATATACCTATAGCTCGAAAGAGCTGATCTTTTTGCGCGCGCATATGCCCGAGGAGAGCGCGTAACCGACGTGACCGGTCAAGACAGAACGAGAGGAAAGAGGCGACGAGAGGCGCGAGGAGGGAAGAGTCCGAACGTTTCTCGTTTATTGCTCGGACGATATTGCGAGTCGAGCGACGCAAATTGATTATCACCGTCGACGCACGAGCGAACTCGAGAATCCTCAAAATCTTCGACTCATTAAAAATCGGCCACCGCAACGGGCGCACCGCGAGACCGCGGAATCGTCATAATCTCATTCGCGGCGATATTTATCCGACCAATTTGCCAAGCGAACGATTAAAATTTGACGTCGATACGTTTTTCTTGTTTTTTTTATTAACTCTCTTTCATTTACCATTTAAAACGTATTTATTCGCGAAAGTTCTTTCGCAAAGTCGCGAAGAATTTTGAATGGTGACTAGACACGTTCGCGTGTAAAGCGAATAAAATGAGAACGGTGGATAACGAAAAGGCGATCGGCTCGTAAAACGGGTTATGTATGATTGACGCACGTTGACTAATTTATCATCGAACACGTCGAGCGCTTTAGTGAGACGATTTTTCAATATCAATCATCGATCCCTCTGATCGGCCGTCATTTCATCTCGCTCTCTCTCTCTCTCTCGTGCCGATTTCGATTTCTTTCCGAGACCGAAATCAGCGGGCACCGTCAAATAGAAGAAAAAAAATTAACACTCGTGCGCGCGATTCGTATATAGAGTATCGATTGCGCCAGTCGAGGCGAATCGCGGATTTATCCAGTTACACAGCACGTGGACAATAATTGTACAGTTATATGGCGCGTATATATAAATACATACACACACACACACAGACACACAGCGATCTATATATGTGTATACGTTACAGAGATCTAACCGAAGCGGTGCATTATCCCCTTTCAATTCCATCACAGTCAGCGTTTCATGACCCCCGAGGGAATAGCGAGAGAAAAAAGAAAACGAAAGAAAGAGAAAAACGAACAGACAAGAAGAAAGAGAAGAAAAAAAAGAGACGAACGCGCGCGCGCGCGGTCTCGGGCGCGAGTTTTCTGCTGCATGTGCGTTTGTCGAATGCGTGGCAGTCGCGAGAGTCGAGACCGTCGATCAGTCGCCGCGCAAAGCGGAAAAGGAGACGGAGCATGCGCGTACGACGAGGCAGCGAACGGAGAACAGCGGGCAGCAACCCTCTCCTCGGCATCGGCACTCACCGCTCTGCCAACCGTTCCTCTATCCTTTTTTTTTCTCTTCTCGTTTCGTTTCCTCTCTTTTAACTCTTCGTTCACTTCGTACGGTAACGCGCTGGTGTTGGCGCAAAGACACGAAACGCACACTCCGGCTAGTAGCGTCGAGTCGAGTGCACCCAACGTATATCGACTATACCGGGCTCTGGTGCGGAGCCGCGCGCGGACGACTTTACGAGGCAATAAAATTAATGAAAACCCGCACTACTGTTTATACCGCGAGTCGCCATGTGGCCTCTCCCGCTCTCTTGGCGCTGTACCCCCGTAACGTACGTAATGTCCACCCAGCGAGCGAAAGACCGAGAGAGACGGAGAACGAAGAAAAGGGAATCGTCGAGGTTCGAGCGAACCATGGGGTTTCCTATGGTGGTGACGATGTGTATATATATATATATGGAATATGGAATACAGGAAGAAAAAGAAAGGAGCTAGACCTATGTAAAAGGCTCATAGAATCGACCGACATAACACGCTAGATGACGCACTATATTGTATACAGGTATAGGTAGGTACGAATAGTGCATTGTCCCTGTCGCGTGAGAGAGAGAGAGAGAGAGAGAGAGATGCACCGTTAGGAAATTCTGCGTTAGATCATATAAAAAACATATAAATCTATATACCGATGTGTAAATTTATGAAAGAAAAAGTCTGCCGGCAGCTAATTATCTCGCCGCGACTAATTGACGCTCTCGCGGATATCGCGGATGTCTGTAACCGGGAGGGGTTGTACCACTCTGTACTTTATATATATATATGTATATATGTATATATATATATATATATATATATACGCACACACGGGCTTTTTTTCTCTCGCGATATTTTGCTCTACTCTCGCTTACTGGGGTCGGTGTAAATGCGCGACGATCGCAAAAAGTGATTTACGAACGGCGACAACGCGACTCGCCTAGCATTCGCTCTCGCGCAAACATATATTCATCCGTTATATACAGATATATTTATATATGTATAAATCTTACAGACGCATGCACATCCCGTCGGACGCTTCTTTCGAACGGTCTGTGCCATTACACGCCGTAGCATCATTGATTCACCGCGAGAGCTAGGCAAAAGGCATAATATCTCGCGCTCCGATGATCGAGGTGAACTACGGACGCTTCCCTCTTGTGCTTACTGTGTACGAGAAGAGCGGAATCAAAGGACCTTTCACCGCATTTGTAAAAAAAAATCTCTCTCTCTCTCTCTCTATATATATATATATATATATATAATGATGATAATACGTGTGTACGTCGCGGTATAATCGTAAACGAGAGACGAGAGATATCTCGTGAAAGAAATTTTCTACGATCTCCTGCACGCGTTTAGCATTTCAAAAGTAGACAAGCAACCAGGTAGTCAGAAACGGTATAGATATGTGCATCGCGACTGTCGGAGTGTTCCTGCATATATATTTGTTGGGAGAAACAGAGCTCGAGCGCGTAACTCACAATGCAGGGAATCATAATTAAACCAATCAGCGGTGCGATCAATCACATCCACTTGACTCCTCGTCGTCGTCGTCGACGACTGCATCTCTCTCTCTCTCTCTCTCGTTTGTGTGTGTATATGCGTATCAGTATTCGCGTCTCTCTCTCTCTCTCTCTCTCTCGTACACGGTTAACGTCGCACCGCGCGTACCTATAAATATCAAATTATTGCACGTGTCCCGACGCGAGAGCGAGAGATTCTGTAAAACGATATGGACGAGCCTATATGGTTCTATACCTATGTATATTAGAGTGTATATGGGCGAAAGGTTCTATAACCGCGCGTATAATTCGCGTCTGTCCCGGATAGTCCCGATCTCGCACGTACGTCGACGACGTGAGTGACAACGAAGGATTCGGTGCATGTGCATACGGAATTCTCGGTGCCGGTGCTGTTCCATCGCCCCCGTATCGTGCCCGTTACGACGTGTGTGTGTGTGTGTTTCGCGACTCGCTAAACTCTATTTTCGTACGAGACATGCACGCGATTCGCTAATGAGAAGACCCGGAATCTTTAATTACGGCGGACCGCGCTATTCGCGGTTGCGATATCGTTGCTCCATATATTTATATAAATTTATATCGAAGGTAGAAACTGACGTACGATGAAGGAGAGATTGCGAGATGTTGGAGAATTTATAATTTATTATAAGATTTTTATTTTTGTTGTTGTTTAATAGTTTAATTTTAACCGCGCACCTTTGAACCGAGGAGAACGAAGATCCGAGTAACGGTTCGCGAGTTACGAGGGCACGGATAATTTCACAACTATGGGAAACAACCCTGTTTTTCAATCGTTGCTTCAAAATCCTCGAGCCTTTCAATTATTGGCTCGACAGGTACTCGAGCAAGAGACAATACAATTTGTGGCAATTGTTTTCGTATTTTTATAAATAATTTTCTGTTTTTTGTTTTGTTTTCATTTTGTTTTTGTTTTTTTGAGACGTTCTAGGAAACGCGGACGTGTAATTTCCTTTATAATGCGTTTTTAATGTATACGTGTAACGTTTGTGTGTATTGTATTGTGCATTGCCGATAACGAGAAAGCAACGAGGAAAAGATCTCATCCGTCGTAAATATGCTCGTCCGCAAAATAGGAGAATAGCAGTAATAATAATATAGTCGGTGGCGACTACTCTCTCGGGCACGCTCGATCGGCCCACGCGAGAGAACGAAAGAGCGCGAGAAAGAGATACCACCTACTCTTATTTTCCAGTCCTCGCGTCAGTCACGAGAGACCGAGGGCCCTCGTGGTCCCATCCACGTGTATCTGCATCTAGATTTCGATAGCGTTTTTCACCGACGAGACGACGAGGTTCTCGCAATTAACAACGATCTCGTACGAAACCCATAGAAACCGAAAGATTCGATATCTCGTGACGAACCCCCGTTAATTCGACGATTTCATGTGCTTTAACGGTTATTTCTGTGAAACATTTTTCTGTCTAATATCTATCGAATGAAAACAAAAAAGAAGATTCTGAAGGAATCCACGATCGAGAAATCGGTGAAAATAATGAGAGTGCTAGAGTCAACGGGAGGATTATCTCGCGGTCGAGGAAAAATAAAATTGCGCCCTCGCGCCTCCACCTCCGCGGAAGAGCGAGGCTGCAAATGTCTATTCTTGTATTCTTTGGATTCGAGCGTTTCAGCATGCACGCGCATATTCAACATCTGGAAGATGGGTAGGGCTCAAGATCGGTCGCGAATCAACTCGCTGAAGAGAGAGAGAGAGAGATAGAGAGAGAGAGAGAGAAAGGGAGAGAAAAAGAGAGAGAGAGCGAGCCGCTCCCTCTCAGGTACGCGCGCGCTCATCTTCCTTCGGTCGAGAGAGCGCGTTCTCGCACCGCGAGAAGATCGTCATCTCTGCACCATCATCCACTCGTCGTACGTGGCTCGCGCCTTATACAAAACACGCGTTACATATTGACACCGAGCGAAAAAGGTGAAAGAAAAAAAGAAACGTGCCCACGCGTCCCGATACTCCGCGAATTGGAAAGTTTGACCCGCGAGCGCGCGCGCGGGACGAAATAGGATGGTAATATTTTCGTAATGCGACGAACTCACGACAAAAATGATCCGTCTCGACGACGCAAAACATCGGAGTTTAATATAAAACTAAATATTAATCACAATTTATTATATTTCAAATAAAAATGAATTATTCGAATTAAAAAAAAACATGAATTAATTTCAAGCAGACATTTTTTTACCGCGATCCGCTCGGGGACGATATTTTCCGAAGAATCGTTCGAAAACGTCGTCTGGCAGATTTAAGGGAGCGCAAGCTTTTTGACCCGCGATTCGACTATTATAACTCGAGGCATAGAGAGAAAGAGAGAGAGAGAGAAAGAGAAAGAGAAAGAAAGAGAAAGAAAGAAAGAGCTGGAGGGTGTAAGAGTATCACTCATTCATCGTGGGAAGCGAGCCCGAAACGAATCACTCTCTTCATTATTCTTCCTCCGATGTCTCATTACTCGGACTTCCGTGATGTCAATTACGTTTAACATTGCAAAGCCAATAGTCGACCTATCGTGTGTCTGTGTGTCTCGGTGCATGAGTGTGTGGTGCGCGCGCGTGCGTCTGTGTTTTAGTGTGCGCGCCCCCTTTCAGTTCCCACAGCATGACTCGTTCGACTCCTCTATTCGTATAACAATCATTATAATTATCGATATATAGATAGGTGCATATAAGGCCAGCCTTTTTGCAACAAGCATGTGTGTCTCCCATCTCACTGACAATCGCAACGAGCTGAGAGACTCTACTATTGTTATTAGATATAATGCTATGTAACGTGTTGAGAGAGAGTTCGTAAGTCGATATGCTTGTAAAACCGAAGCCCGATATTACGATACACATAATTGTCACTGTACAGCAATAATCGTGCGTCAGATCCTCACTGTGAGCGATAGCAACGGATCGTACGGAATCAAAGTGAAAAATTGAGAATCGAGCTTTTTTTTTGGTTTTTATTCCTCGGGAACAAAAAAAAATACGACGATGTTGCGAAAGGGTGCGAATGTTATCGAATACGCGAGAAAATTATATATTTCGCTTTGAAAGGGATAGAGAAAGCACAGTTGCACCTTACGTCTGTGCTATATATATATACCGTATATAAATATATATATATGTGGGTGTGTGTGTGTGCAATGAAGGCAAGAAACTCGATAATCAATAACCGTCCCGGATAGAACAGCGCGACAGACGCACACGAACACACACACACACCGGCACACCTCGGAGTAAGATCGATTAATCCATTCTTTCTGGCACCGACTATATATTTCACCACTGGCCCATTTGTCAGAGTCTTTTGCCACGCTTTTTTTCACAGCCCGATAATTTTCTGGTCGGATGAGAATTACATCGACTGGCCTCGCGTCGATAATGAGAGCCGTTCCCGCAAATTGGCGTAATTCAATTACGATATATCGATCGCGAGAATTGGACAGGTGTTTGGATTTTAAATAAAACGCGGCTCGCGAGAAGGTAACGGCGGTCGATTTGAAATCAAAGAAGAAAATCGGTAAATTCGATACGACGATACATCGATAAATATATAGAACGAAAATTATTTACGCGTTACACATTTATGTATTTTTTATTACATATCATATTTGCATCGAACGCATGACGTATATTAATTAATACCAGGGCTATTTTAATTAAATTTTCCTACGATCGAGGCGCAATATCGTAACACGTTTATATGTAACTTATATATATATATATATGATTTTTATCGATAGAGCGAAGAAAAAACGATTAGACCGATCGACGAAAGGAGGTGGGGGAAGAGTCAACGTGGTATATCGGGGTGTCATGCTCGGTGCAGTCAAAAGCCGTCTCGAAATATCCAGACGCGATCGATATGCTGACGATGATCGTGGCGCGAACATTGATCGGACAGCTCGTTCCGCCATATCGCATCGTACGTATGACTGTATTAACAATTTTACACGTATATTATTTTATCGTACGTTATACGTATATATACGCGAAAAGTATTACGCGGCAAGCATCGCGGCGAGGCTCGCGACCGATGGAAAGTTTCGCGACGCGCGTATACTAGTGTAACGCCGGGTGTTCCAATGCAACATTTTATCACGGATCATACGTTATTGGAAACATTTATCGCGAATTAATTAACTTTTCACCCGGGGGAGCTCGAAAAACTCGAAGATATAAAACGAGCTCGCCAATGGCGCCGATGGGGATTCTGTTCGGTAGGTACGGATAAGTGGTCGACAAGTTGATCATGTAAGAGCTTATGACAAAATTCTGTACGATATCCCGGAAAGATATGCGATCGGATGAAAATTAATGAATTTTTAAAACTGACGAAAAATAAAGAAAGAAAAAAAGAACACGATACCGCTTTGATGGGAATTCAGTCGCGGTGACTGGGAGAAAGGTAAAGTTTCATGCGAGAGGATGTCTTCCTCTCTCTCTCTCTCGCTATACTATTTCTGATCTCTTTCTCTCTCGTTCCGACTATCGATCGAAAACAAAAAATTCATTATCGATCCAACTAACTAACCGACTTATCCCTTCGCCCATCGGCTATTCCATTTTACACTTTTATTTTTTCCTCTTTAACTTTTCAACGTACGTCTCCGTTTCCCGTATTTCATGCACGCGATATAGAATAACTGTTTTTAACCCAGGTGGATAATCGACGTCGATATGCGATATGTGAGTCAAACTCATCGGCTTAAGTCAATAGAAAAAAATATATCGCGAGAGACGAGAGTTTGAAAAATAAAAGCAACGTCGCACTCCGGTTTATTATAATTAAGTGGAAAATAGCGTGTACCGAGCAATGGGGAAGTAACTACGCGCGGGGTGTATCCGTCCCGTCGATTTACTTCATTCCGCGTCGAGTCGAACGCGAACAAAAAAAATATATATAAAATTCGCTTATTAATTCCTTCGCATCTAATAATATGTAAGATTTCGTACTTAGCCGAGATTATGCGTTGCGGAATGATGCGAATTTATAAAAAGAAAGAATAAAAAAAATGCTAACATGAGTTTGCGAAAAGATCGAACCTCTCGACGGATAAAACTTGAATTTGCCCGCGTAGCCCCGGTTCGAAGGGGGATCGCTCTCGTTCTCACTGGTAACAGAAGAAGGCGGAAAGAAGAGGGGGTTCGCCGTGAGACGAGAAAGAGAGAGCGAAAGACGAGAGAGAGAGAGAGAGAGAGAGACTAGGTGAGCCGAGGCCCACCTGCAATTATCCGGTCTAATGAGCAAACAGTCTGCTCTCACTGTTGCCCTATCTTCACTCCACCGTTCCTTCCCTTATCTCTTTTCTCTCTCTTTCTCTCCTTGTCGGAGATCATTCTTTTCTCTTGCCTCCCGTCGCCGCTCCATCCCCCTCCAGCCATCTTTGCCGTCACGGTTATTCGCAGATCACGGCGAAGACCTTCCCAACGTGTCTCGCGAGCATCCGCGAATAATGTTACTCAGCCCCTCGGACCTTCAGCAGCTTTTCGCTCTCTCTCCCTCTCTCTCTCTCTCTCTCTCTCTCTCTCTCTCTATCTCTCTCGCTTACTCTCTCCCTAGCAGTCGGGGCGACGGTTAATGAAGATTATTAAATTAGTACCTCTCAGCGTACTATTTTTATTTTTATTTTTGTTTTGCTTCTTTACGCTCGCGAGAGCTTACGAATGCTATAGATATATATTGATGCGCATACCGAGGGGGCGGTAAAGAGTTTAAAATCAAAGACGGACAGATCGCAACAGTCGGGATGATAATCACGAGCTGAAAAGAGAAACGGACGTGAGATCTGGGTAGAGAGAGCGAGAGAAAGAGACGAAGAGACAAAAGAGTCCGTGAGGAGAAGTCTGAGAATAATTCGAAATGGTGCTATGCCGGGTGATCGATACTGTGACAGACTATTATTGCTCGATATTTGTATATATATATATATACACACACTATACATACGAATGGTCGATTATCGTACGTATAACAAAATGAAATAATTATGAAGTTCGATCGTAAAATTAACCAAGGTAATAAAAGTGTAACGTTGATCGATCTGAAATAATGCAAATCTGTTTTAATGTTGAATTACGATACGAATAAAAATGAGATTCGATAAAAAGTAATTTACATTAATAGATCAGTTAAACTCGAGGTGAACTGAAATAGACTCGAAAAATCAAAGATCAGTGGACTCGAGTTGATAACGTTTTATCGATAAATTATTATTATTATTATTATTATACGACGAAATTAAAAATTCGACGTACGTCGGGCATGCCGTTTAAGTATCTCGCGAAATCTCACGATCTTCTTTCTCGAACGTATCGACGAGTCTTCTGTTTGTCCGTAACACCGACGAGTCCGAGCTCGTCAATGACAAATCCTACGGATCCAATTTTTTAATGAGAATCATTATAGTTGGAAGACCCGTCGCAAATCCATATTATACGATCGATAAAATTTGAGCTTTAATCGAGGTGTATCGCCACCCGACTGTACGCACGCATCTCGAAGACATTACACG